>JAOTOL010001579.1:1857500-2097597 GCA_034440575.1 Imbricaverruca yamaguchii
GCCGGGTCACGTGGTACACAGGCGGCGGTACAGATCCAGCCTGGCTGTGGCCGGGTCACGTGGTCACACAGGCGGCGGTACAGACCCAGCCTGGCTGTGGCCGGGTCACGTGGTCACACAGGCGGCGGTACAGACCCAGCCTGGCTGTGGCCGGGTCACGTGGTCACACAGGCGGCGGTACAGACCCAGCCTGGCTGTGGCCGGGTCACGTGGTCACACAGGCGGCGGTACAGACCCAGCCTGGCTGTGGCTGGGTCACGTGGTCACACAGGCGGCGGTACAGACCCAGCCTGGCCGTGGCCGGGTCACGTGGTCACACAGGCGGCGGTACAGACCCAGCCGGGCCGTGGCTGGGTCACGTGGTCACACAGGCGGCGGTACAGACCCAGCCGGGCCGTGGCTGGGTCACGTGGTCACACAGGCGGCGGTACAGACCCAGCCTGGCCGTGGCCGGGTCACGTGGTCACACAGGCGGCGGTACAGACCCAGCCGGTCCAAGCCGCAGCCTCATGTCGACCAAGTCATGCGCAGACGCGGAATGCATCGTTACACATATGGTGGGCGTACGGTCGGCGAAACTTGTGAAATTCGCCGCCGATAGATGTCAGTCGGCCCATCTAGCAATGTCCTCTTCCAGCTGCCTGCACCACCGGGAAAATTTGCCAACATACCCAGGTCAGTTTATTAATAGCCACAACTAGTTTTATGTTCCTTTTTTTAAATTGTATCCCTCTGATTTAACGAATTATTCATTTTTCGCTGCGGCTTCGTGCGTTCCGGTTTGCATATACAGGACATAGTGGTTCCGGCTATTAAAATAGAAGAGTGAAAGAGACTGTGAAATATTTATAGAGCATCACAAACTATATATCCAGGAACATCAATTGCCATTCTGAGAGATGGTGCTGTTGCTCAGACATCCAATGGTATGAGGTAGCAAAACCAAAACCGACTGCTGGTAAATTCGTAGCATGATAAACGTGATTCGTTGCCCCATGACCATTGATTCCACCATGCCGGCTGACCAGATGACAGAAATTGATGCTCACAAGATACAAATGTGTAACATGAATGAATGTATGAAAAGCCCGAATAACTAATGTTCAGAATGACTAGCTGTGGTGAAATAAAACATGTGGCCCGTGAAATCTGTGAGAAATTTGCTCGAGAAATGTACTGCATTGTGTGTAGCAAATTCCCGTGAAGTACCAAGCTAGCTTTCATAGTGTTGCATCGCCATTCATTCATTCCTGGTCGGTATTTCACATTGTTTTCCTTTTTCGTGATCGCCATTACACGTGCACCACCACGACACGCCTGGGTGCCAGAGCTGTTCTAGCTGCTGTCGCTGGGCCCACGCCCGCCGGCGCTACGCCACCGGTGCTACCCGTGCTGACCGTCATCGAGCCACTGCCTAAACCTGTACCGGCCTAATAGTCGCTTCTGGCCGACCGAACACATCGGCACGCGGTCAGTCGGTACGATTGCGTTGCCGGTTGCATGCGCTCGCTGCGTTGTCCGCCACGCCTCGTTGGCCGCGAATTAGCCGCTGCTTCGTACCGCGAGCGCGTCCTGCAGGTGCTTAGACGGAGTCTGCGGGCGGTGCGGCTAATTGATTCGGCCGTGTGGCTCCCGGATGCACGGCGCGGTCAGTTAGTTGCCAGATCAGTTGCGGATCACCGGCCAGCCAGCCTCACACCCAGACACGATCAGTTGCCAGACGTCAGCGGCCAGACAGCCTCACACTCAGACACGATCGTTGCCAGACGTCAGCGGCCAGCCATCCTCACACTCAGACACGATCAGTTGCCAGACGCCAGCGGCCAGACACCCTCACACTCAGACACGATCAGTTGCCAGACGTCAGCGGCCAGCCATCCTCACACTCAGACACGATCAGTTGCCAGACGCCAGCGGCCAGCCATCCTCGCACTCAGACACGATCAGTTGCCAGACGTCAGCGGCCAGCCTCAACACCCAGACACGATCGTTGCCAGACGTCAGCGGCCAGCCATCCTCACACCCAGACACGGTCAGTTGCCAGACGTCAGCGGCCAGCCAGCCTCACACCCAGACACGATCAGTTGCCAGACGTCAGCGGCCAGCCACCTCACACTCAGACACGATCGCCAGACCAGGCACCCAGTTGCCAGACGTCAGCGGCCAGCCATCCTCACACTCAGACACGATCAGTTGCCAGACGTCAGCGGCCAGCCATCCTCACACTCAGACACGATCGTTGCCAGACGCCAGCGGCCATGCAGGCTCAGTGTCAGGCTGCGCTGCCGCAACTCCTCCACATACACCGGCGAAACGACATCAGCCATGCTCCCATTCAGCTGGACGGCGGCCTGCAGCTGGGCCGCAGCTGCCAGCTCCCGATTGAAGCTCACTACGCTTATATTACATGGAATGCCAGCTCATGTTCGAGAAGCGTTGGGCTCACGGCGATCGTGTTTCGCCATGGATCAACACCTTCACAATGTCCGGAAGCTGAGCGTGCAGCCGCCAAGGGTTTCCAGCTATATTTAGAGAACAAGTTTCTATGTGGCATGAAGGCACTGCACGGCATTCTTGTTTGCTCACTATCAAGATGTGCATTGCGTTCTAGATTTCGTGTACATTTACATGAAGATTCCAGAACACTGCGGCCTCAAATGACCTACTTCAGGTAACTCGGTAACACAATATAATCTGGTACATCAAAGGCGCCTGCATTGATCTGTCGGCATACAGGCCAGTGGCAGGCTGACATAGCTGACGGAGGTCCGTAGCAAGTTGGCACAGCTGACGCGGGCCAGTGACAGGCTGACATAGCTGACGCGGGTCAGTGGCAGGCTGACATGGCTGACGCGGGCCAGTGGCAGGCTGACATAGCTGACGGTCCGTGGCAGGCTGGCGCGGGGTGGTTACTTTTCAATATCCTCCGGACGAGTTTGCAGAGAGTGGGTGGTGGCGGCCACCGTCGGCCACATTGGTTGTCGGTGGGTGGTGGCGGCCACCGTCGGCCACATTGGTTGTCGGTGGGTGGTGGCGGCCACCGTCGGCCACATTGGTTGTCGGTGGGTGGTGGCGGCCACCGTCGGCCACATTGGTTGTCGGTGGGTGGTGGCGGCCACCGTCGGCCACATTGGTTGTCGGTGGGTGGTGGCGGCCACCGTCGGCCACATTGGTTGCCGGTGGGTGGTGGCGGCCACCGTCGGCCACATTGGTTGTCGGTGGGTGGTGGCGGCCACCGTCGGCCACATTGGTTGTCGGTGGGTGGTGGCGGCCACCGTCGGCCACATTGGTTGTCGGTGGGTGGTGGCGGCCACCGTCGGCCACATTGGTTGTCGGTGGGTGGTGGCGGCCACCGTCGACGTGCATCAGCCGGAAGGTCGCAGCTGTGCCCAAACAGGGGAGGAATTGGAATTGGAGGCCGCGATGCTCGCCACACCCAAAACGAACTCTGTCGTAACGTTTGTCTGCATGTATGTCCTATGTGTCCATGTCCGTTACGCCAGTTGCTTTGCCTGCCTTCCGGCGACTGTCACCCTTTCCATCTTGCTCGCATGAAACCGGATGCTGCATAAACTGGCTCAAAGTAACCTTTCCCAAACGTAGCCTCTCCACCGCATGCCCCTTTGCTTCCGCTAAAGGGCACAAAACAAATGGAAGAAAAAGTGGCGCGTGACGGCAGCCGTGCGCCAGCCAGCCGTGACGGACGCTAACGGTCGGCACGGCTGGCGGCCCCAGCAGCCGACGGGTCGCTACTCACCCGACACTGGTCGGTGCCCCGGGGGGGGGGGAAGAGAAATGACCAGCCGACGGGTCGCTACTCACCCGACACTGGTCGGTGCCGCCGGCGGCCTGAGCAGCCGACTGATCACCGCTGGCGACCTCACCAGCCGACGGATCGCTACTCACCCGGCACTGGTCGGCGCCAATCCACCGTGGAGGGGCCGCGGTAGCTCAGTTAGTAGAATGTCGGACTCTTGATCTCAAGATTGTGGGTTCGAATCTCACAGCCGACGGCATTTACCGAGTCCACCCGCGACCAATCGGCGTGATAGGTTGGCGACGCTATATAACCTAGGTGTTCAAACCGTCGTAAAAGAACCCGAGCTTCTTCTTCAATCCACCGTGCACCCATGGACCCATGCTCCCGCACCGCAATCGCCTCCCATGAAGACGTGGTCCCGCGTCCAGATGAGCGCATCTGGCAGCGCCCGACCGTGCCCGTCGTCTGCATCTGGCAGCGCCGGTCGGCCGTGTCGGCGTGCTGATGACCTGGTGAGGGCGTGCCTGCCCGACGGCGGCCGAGAGCGGCCGTCTCCGCCGGTCTGCCGAGCCGGCACGGTCCGCCGCCCAGACCGTGCCTCTGCCGAGCCGGCACGGTCCGCCGCCCAGACCGTGCCTCTGCCGAGCCGGCACGGTCCGCTGCCCAGACCGTGCCTCTGCCGAGCCGGCACGGTCCGCCGCCCAGACCGTGCCTCTGCCGAGCCGGCACGGTCCGCTGCCCAGACCGTGCCTCTGCCGAGCCGGCACGGTCCGCCGCCCAGACCGTGCCTCTGCCGAGCCGGCACGGTCTCTGCCCAGACCGTGCCTCTGCCGAGCCGGCACGGTCCTCTGCCCAGACCGTGCCTCTGCCGAGCCGGCACGGTCCGCCGCCCAGACCGTGCCTCTGCCGAGCCGGCACGGTCCGCCGCCCAGACCGTGCCTCTGCCGAGCCGGCACGGTCCGCCGCCCAGACCGTGCCTCTGCCGAGCCGGCACGGTCCGCTGCCCAGACCGTGCCTCTGCCGAGCCGGGACGGTCCGCCGCCCAGACCGTGCCTCTGCCAGCCCGCTGCCCAACCGTGCCTCTGCCGAGCCGGCACGGTCCGCCGCCCAGACCATGCCTCTGCCGAGCCCGCCCACACCGTGTTGCCGAGCCGGCACGGTCCCCGCCCGGACCGTGCCTCTGCCCAGCCGGCACGGTCCGCTGCCCAGACCGTGCCTCTGCCGAGCCGGCACGGTCCGCTGCCAGACCGTGCCTCTGCCGAGCCCGCTGCCCAGACCGTGCCTCTGCCGAGCCGGCACGGTCCGCCGCCCAGACCATGCCTCTGCCCCGCTGCCCACACCGTGCCTCTGCCGAGCCGGCACGGTCCGCTGCCCAGACCGTGCCTCTGCCGAGCCGGCACGGTCCGCTGCCCAGACCGTGCCTCTGCCGAGCCGGCACGGTCCGCCGCCCAGACCGTGCCTCTGCCGAGCCGGCACGGTCCGCTGCCCAGACCGTGCCTCTGCCGAGCCGGCACGGTCCGCCGCCCAGACCGTGCCTCTGCCGAGCCGGCACGGTCCGCCGCCCAGACCGTGCCTCTGCCGAGCCGGCACGGTCCGCTGCCCAGACCGTGCCTCCGGCCCGCGTACGCTGCTCGCCGTTATAGCTCGTTGAAGCTGATGAACCTCACACGAGGAATGACGTGGGCAACAGGTCCGTAGTTCACAATGGCTATGTTTTGAAATAGCATCTGAAGCAGATATAAACAGAGACGAATATTCATGTTTAGGTGTAATATAGAAGTGCATATGCACGCACACACACACACACACACACACACACACATATATATATATATATATATATATATATATATATATATATATATATATATGTTTTGTATATATGTATATATATGTTGTATATATATTATATATATATTATATATACATCATATATATATATATATATATATATATATATATATATATATATATATATATATATATATATGTATATATATGTATATGTATATATATGCATGTGTGTGTGTATGTGTGTGTGTTTGAGTATGTGTTCCGCGTGCATAATCAGCCAACTGGGCCGTTCCGGCAGCTCAAAGCATATAGGAGGAAATTTTTGCGTCGCTGAATCAGCGATGCTCGGATATGCCGATATTGGCCTGCTCAGACCGGGCGGACAGCTACTGGGCATTCCAGCTCCTCGTGGGGCAGTAAAGCTGTCAGGCTGACCATTTGAGAGCCATTCTGCATCACACTGGGGAGATGTCAGATCAGGGCGCTAGCGTGTCGCGTGCAGTTGGATGCGCTGCATGACATATTAGACTGCAGGTGAGCCCGCGGTCACATGACTGCCGGCCCCTACGAGGCCACATGCACGAGGCCCCTACGAAGTCACACGCACGAGGCCCCTACGAGGTCACATGCACGAGGCCCCTACGAGGTCACATGCACGAGGCCCCTATGAGGTCACATGCACGAGGCCCCTATGAGGTCACATGCACGAGGCCCCTATGAGGTCACATGCACGAGACCCCTACGAGGCCCCTTCGAGGTCACGGACTGACACAGTGCCATGTGTGCCAGTCCGTGATCGCATGTTTTTGTTTGTTTGCTTGTTTTACACCGAGAATCGCCCATCACCTTTCGATCTGCGAACATGGTGTACGAACGTAACATAGATTTGGGATGGGTCGGGTGGAATTGGCGTTGGATTGCGAATAGACGAGTTGAGTTCAGTTGAGATCGAGTTGAAAATAGAACATGCATCATTTTCATCGTCTTTGAATTAACGTTTTGAAAAATGGGTAACTACGCAATCCCTAAGCAATAATATTTGGATCGTTGATGTTACTTTATGTTGGTGGGTTTGGAATGTGCAGGAAGAAAATGCAAGGTATGACTTCGGAATCTGGAATGAATATTTGCATGCGATATAAATTGTTCCTAGATGAGGAGCATGGCAAAGGTCTTCGTCCACTTTCATGGAAAAAGTGGCTGGTAATCAAGTAAATATAGAAAGTAAGCATACCGTCCTTCACAGGTCTGCACACTGATGATCTTCTTAGATCAAGGACCACACTAAGGTGACTCAAATGTAAGGTCTTCAGTAGGAAGGCTAATAACTGACGTTTATAGCGCCATGTTTTTCAGCCAAGGAAGTGACTGCCCTCCTTTAGCTGTTCACCATTGAACAGCTAAAGGATTGCTTCCGTTTCGTCTATGTCTGCGTTTCTGTCAGTGACTTTAAAAGTAAATCATTCACGGGTGGAGAATGCGGCATGGCGGGCGTGGTCATAGCCACACTAACCTCAATGTTGGTGTGGGCATTGCCGCACCATTTTTATGTTGCAACATTTGTGTTTTAATAGGCGATTCAAAAAATTTTACCAATTGGTAAAGTTGTAACTGTGGCCTGGTCAGGAACGAATTACCTAAGGAATGGGCTCAGATTACCCCTACGATTTTCGAACTCCGGAATGTCGAACACTTTATGCAGAAAGAAGTTCGCTTATCCTTTAAAGAAATAACGCTTTTTATCCTCATTGGGGCACGGATTGCCGGATTCACTCCCTCCTAAAATTGTAAGTAAACATGGCACTGTTATAGATCAGGAAGGCACGCCACCTAAACATGCCTCTAGATCACGAATGTCAAAGCTTCCTTGGAAAAAAAACGTCGATCCACTATTATGTAAAGCGTCAGTAAACGTTTGTATGCTTGCTTCGTAAGCATACAAACGTTTACTTAAGAGCTCGTATGCTTCGTAAGTGCTCGTACGCATTCGTAGGGACCTGTACGCATTCGTAGGGACCTGTACGCATTCGTAGGGACCTGTACGTATTCGTAGGGACCAGTAGACGTTCACATTGGCCCATAGACTTTAGTAAGGGTCCATGCACGCCTGTGAGGGTCCGTAAGCTTCGTAAAGTTCCGTATGAATTTGTAGTGGCCCACAGACGTTCATACGGACCAGTGAACTTTAGTGACAGTTCGTTGGCGTTCTTATGGTCCGATAACAGCCATAAGACGTGTTGCTTGCCTTTCCATCTCCATCGTGGCGATCGTATATACCGTAGAGAATGACGCACGGGCCGCACTCGGGACTCGTCAGAGTCTAAGGAGAAGCAAACTGGACCCGCCGCCTCCCTCTGGGTCCCATGACGATCTCGGTGTCAGGACACCAAATTTTGCCAACGTGAAGGCCACTATGATGCCACAGGTCATGCCAAGCACAGTATGCTTGACATGATCTCAGATGGTTCGCAGTACATCTTCGAGGGGACCGAATGATATGACGGTGTTTTTAGCGAGTGATATTCAAGTCCTCAAAACTGAACTGGGAACGTTTGGAACACAAATTCACGCTGGGCCACCGTCATGTAAAGAAGTGTGAGGTTAAATGAGGTCATGTCCTGTGCGTGGAATGTGATGCACGATCATGATCGAGAATAACATATACAGTGCGATAATGTATCTTAAATAATTATATCTATAATTGTTGGTTGAAAAAAATGTACTCTTTTCATTCCTATACGAGGGATAGATTCCATCGATTTGGTAGTTTCCCAGTAAGGCCATGGTCTATTGACATTACCTTTGATAACTCGGATACTTTGAACAGACCACATCAAATTGCAGCGCAAATGATCTCAATGTCATCACTGACCATACATGGATGACAGTCGTTAGCACCATAAGAATCCCCTGATCGTCCAGACGCATGTTTCTGTGACACTATGTGTCCTACAAACATTGTTCTGTGACGCTATGTCTCGCTCGCTCTGCCGAACATACACATTTTAGCACATCTCATTGAGCAGTTTTAGAGCATACCTCGCCTAACCTAATCGTTTAATCGTTTCGGATTAAGACAGTCTTCCCTGTGGCAGCAAGCCACTACCTGGCTGCAGATCCCAGCCAGTCTGGCGGGGTCACTTACCGTACACAGATAACATCGCAACGTGGCCGTGTGCAGCATTCCACACCGTATGACCAGACCCGCAGGCTGGCGGAGCGGGGCGGGGCGTCGAGCGCGGAGCCGGCAGACTCGCACTCAGACGAACACGACTCGAGAGTTTTGAGCGAAGCGAAGACGTTCCTGTACGGAATTACATCAAAACTATAAAAGCGTAAAACGTGTGTGCTTTACATAATCACGCCAAAGTGGCATGCGCTTCGCTGTTGAATATGGTACTGTATGGTGTTTTATGTAGCCTTCGAGATGCAAGACGGTTCGACGTCGTTCAGCTATATGGTGTGTGCCATTACTTTTCCTGTGCCTGAAAGACGCAAAAGTTCCTGTGAAGGTCTGAAAAGACTGCATGAAAGGTTAGAGGATGCAGCATTTGCTTTGTTGCTTTGTAGAAACGGAAGAAGATGGTAGGACAAATGGGGACAGCTTTGAAAAATGAGATGCAAGCCTTGAGAATGGGATGCATGCCTTGAGAAAATGTTGTCTTCGTCACCGGCTCGACCATGCCAACATTGAAAATGATTTCCACCGATGTAATTGTGTGAATGAGAAACCTTCATGCTACTCATTGAGAAATATAGCTCACCAAGTAGGCAACGAAGATTTAATGTCCCTCCCCGTGTATCACCAACAGGACGCTGGACAACGAAACCAACGGTAGGAACTAGCGGAGCAGCAGTTTTACCGCCTGGGAAATCTGTTGGATACAATCAGAGGACGCCATGCGCCACGGAACGTGGCCACACCGGCATTGTTTGTCTGTTCGGTAGAACACAAATCAGCGCTTCGGTGAAACGCCGCTGGTCCGGAGAAACTGACCTCGGGCCACCAAAACAGTGCGTGAACGTGAGAGAGAAACAAAGCGAGTGGGTGAGAGCGTGCTGGAGCGGGTTGAACCGCACGAGACGGCTTCACGTGCTTACACCCGAGATAAGCCGGAGCCGCGACTGACAGTGAGGGGAGGTGGATGTTCAGTGATGCGTAGCT
The DNA here is from genome assembly GCA_034440575.1 of Imbricaverruca yamaguchii. Taxonomy (NCBI): domain Eukaryota; kingdom Metazoa; phylum Arthropoda; class Thecostraca; family Neoverrucidae; genus Imbricaverruca; species Imbricaverruca yamaguchii. The sequence continues at coordinate 1,867,220 of JAOTOL010001579.1, forward strand.
GCTTCGCTGTGCTCGCTGATCCGACTTTGTCCCGCCGGGGGAAGCTCTCTTCTGAAAATGGATCTTCTGAGAGTAGATCTTATGAGCCTCACCCGTCCCGCCAGTGTTGGTCGTTGTCCGTTGAAGTGACACGTCGACGTCGGAACGTGCAGCCCCCACGCCGGCGGCTATCGCCTGTGTGCCGGCGCTCTCGACGGCGGCATCGATGCTCGTCGGGAGCGCAGCCGTTTCGGCCGGGTGAGCGGCGGCGACATTGTCGGTCAGAGCGGCCACGGCCGGGTGCTGCCGGCGTGACGGGGCCGCCATCTGTCGGGCCGGGTCGCACCTTTCAGAGCCGATGAGTCGCGCCATAAAGCGCGTAACCCGCTCGCTCGCGCCACAGCCGATGGCGCGAAATGCTTTCATGGCGTGGGAATGCCATGAAAGCATTTCGGTGTCGGGGAGCTGGTGGGACGTGGCAAATTACCGTTGGGGTGAGGAGGGGGAGATACCATCGAGCCAGGGGCGGTTCTGCTGGGGGGGGGTAGATGAAACAGGGGCCCAACATATCTTTTCGTCCTCGCTGAAATATCTGGATGCACAAAGTATAAAAGAAGAGCATTTTGTGGGGCTCTATATGACCAATGCAGTTGATGTGCCCCTAAACTACAATAACACACGAAGCAGTTGTATTGTTCGGAGGCATCTGGCCAGGTTTTAGCTGATAGGAGAGATTGATAAATGAAACGCATCGTGTTTCGCCTTGCTCCGTATGTTTTCATTCACTGTATGAATTATGTGTAGCTCTGTGTTTTGTATCCCCATTGCTGTGTTGCTCCTGAAGATGCTACGCAATGTAACGAAACGTTTAATTCGAACAAAATAGTTATAATGGATATAACACGTCCTATAAAGCTATATTGGCCATCAGGTTTATCCTACAACTACGCTTCGAGCGTAATACCGTATTTCATATATATCTGAATACATTTGCGACACACATGGTGAACGTTACTTATAATATGTCGTTATGGCTATGCTATGACAGAAGCCGTAGAGTGATGACGGGCTCGACCTGTCGGAAACTTTGGCGCGACACTTACAGCGCAGTGGTTAAACTTGAAGCAGCGGCGGCGAAAGCCGAATCAGCCTCTCACCATGGAAAGTGGAGGTGGTTGGGGAGGGTGAGACTGTTTTGCCTGGATCGAGTTCGGTGCACCCCAACTCGTGGGCATGCTGCTGCAGCCAGGCGTGCCTCGGAGTCGATGCCACCTACTCACATCACTGCCGGGAGAGAACGGATCGCCGTTGCGATGGACGGCGAACGCCATTAGTGGCGTTTACTGTGAGATACCGTCGCGCCCGTATCCCAGCGCGTGCGCTCTTGGCACGGCGCAGATCGGAGAGACACACGCGCCGGCTTTTTTCGGCCAGCATCCGTTAGTTCACCCTTACTTGATTCACATGACACACATTCATTGAACGAATGCGTATCATGTAAAGGCTAGAATCTCCCCGCCTGCTGCGCTTCGACGTATCTCGTGCTAGCATCTTCCGTCGATCTATTTGCGACTGGTATCGTCCGTCGATGTATCTCGCAACAGCAATCGTCTTCTACAGGTGGGGAATTGCCCAAGACGTACTCTTCAATGGAACAGCGTCAAATGAAAGATAAAATATAAAATCTACCAAACCTGAGGATGTTGATTTTCACGCAGCAGCCTCCAATAACGGTCGATTTTTGGAGGCTTCGGTTATATATAACACAGGAAGTTACCACCACCAGGAAGTTGTGTTTTGCTTCCACAAATAGGCAAGCGATTCGGGATCATGGCTCTCTTAACCATCTCTAGGTGCCCCACTGACCAATGGTCCCAGCCAGACAAACTCAGCCAGACAAACCCAGCCAAACAAACCTTGTTGAAAATGAATCGCACATCTTTGACTGCCTTACTGTCACATTATGTATGGGCATCTGCCGATATGAACATTCTTCTATCACCGCCAGCGCATATTTTGCATGCATCTCCACTATTCTGATCCTCTATAGCCTCTCTTGGTGATGGCAGAACACCGTCAAACTGGTGAAAGCAGAGCGCGAAAGCCGTTCACCGCCGCCTCCTCATATTGCGTGGCTTAGCATTCCCTCCGATTGGCGAGAGTGCCTTCGATTTGATAGGTCTGCATAAGCCGGCTCACAGCAACTTCCCCTGTAACCTCTCGCGCAGATGATATTTTGCTTCTGCCATTGGACAAAAAAACCTTGGACGTATGCAGATGTGTGCTGCGTCCTCTTCTCGGTTCCTCCATCTTATCGCAAATCATCAAGACCGTGGAGAATGTCTTCTGTTGGTGAGCTCCTGCGTCCAGGAGCCTTGCCTGGGGTGTCTGCCGACCACATCGCGGTCGGCAGCGCGCTCCTTTCTGCCACAACCGCCTACAAGTGGTACACGATGTCAGCGGAATATCCACCGGAGAGTGTGTATCCATCTCGGCCTCCTGTGCCGATCCAGTGGCAGAGGAGCAGGCCGGGCGGCGCTCTGCTGGGGTACAGGAGCCGCCCGAGCCGTCAGTGTGGCAGAGGAGCAGGCCGGGCGGCGCTCTGCTGGGGTACAGGAGCCGCCCGAGCCGTCAGTGTGGCAGAGGAGCAGGCCGGGCGGCGCTCTGCTGGTGTACAGGAGCCGCCCGAGCCGTCAGTGTGGCAGAGGAGCAGGCCGGGCGGCGCTCTGCTGGTGTACAGGAGCCGCCCGAGCCGTCAGTGTGGCAGAGGAGCAGGCCGGCGGCGCTCTGCTGGGGTACAGGAGCGCCGTGTGGCAAGGAGCAGGCCGGGCGGCGCTCTGCTGGTGTACAGCCGCCCGAGCGTAGTTGCAGGAGCAGGCCGGGCGGCGCTCTGCTGGTACAGGAGCCGCCCGAGCTGTCATGTGGCAGAGGAGCAGGCCGGGCGGCGCTCTGCTGGGGCGAGTGTCAGTGTGGCAGAGGAGCAGGCCGGGCGGCGCTCTGTGGGGTACAGGAGCCGCCCGAGCCGTCATGTGGCAGAGGAGCAGGCCGGGGCGCTCTGCTGGGGTACAGGAGCCGCCGAGCCGTCAGTGTGGCAGAGGAGCAGGCCGGGCGGCGCTCTGCTGGGGTACAGGAGCCGCCCGAGCCGTCAGTGTGGCAGAGGAGCAGGCCGGGCGGCGCTCTGCTGGGGTACAGGAGCCGCCCGAGCTGTCAGTGTGGCAGAGGAGCAGGCCGGGCGGCGCTCTGCTGGGGTACAGGAGCCGGCCAAGCCGTCAGTGTGGCCGCCGGCCAGACCGGCGGCCGCGCCTTCGTTACCGTCCGCCGCCCCATTTGTGGTGGCGGTAGTGAACGAATCGGTCTCGCTGGCGGCCATGGGCTCGTGCCTACCACTAGTGAACACGAACGGGACGTTGAGTTATTAGACGTTTGTGTATATGTGCGTGTGCGTGCGAGTGCGTGCGAGTGTGTATGTGTGTGTGTGTGTTTATGTGTGTGTGCCTGTTTGTCTGTCTGTCTGTCTGTCTGTCTGTCTGTCTGTCTGTCTGTCTGTCTGTCTGTCTGTCTGTCTGTCTGTCTGTCTGTCTGTCTGTCTGTCTGTCTGTCTGTCTGTCTGTCTGTCTGTCTGTCTGTCTGTCTGTCTGTCTGTCTGTCTGTCTGTCTGTCTGTCTGCCTGTGTGCGTGTATGTAGTGTAGGAAGCTGAGGGAATACGATGGCGATAGCAGGAGACACACGATCGTGCTGATGCCGGCTCGCTTGTGATCCGTCGCTGCTGTATGATGGGTGGGAGCCATGCCTCCCCACGCACAAGTTCCCGCCGGTGAAAGGTGAAGTGACGTTAGTGCTTCGGACCGTCAGCCAGCCCCGGGCCGGGCAGCGGGCGGTGCGGCGGAAGTGGCGGGACGTTGACCTGCACCGGGTCAGTCGGGTCGCCGGGTGAGCCGACCCGGCGTAGAACGGCGCACAGCGGCGCAGAGCGGCGCAGAGCGGCGCAGAGCGGGCGCAGAGCGGCGCAGAGCGGGCGCAGAGCAGGCGCAGAGCAGGCGCAGAGCGGGCGCAGAGCAGGCGCAGAGCGGGCGCAGAGCGGGCGCAGAGTGGGCGCAGAGCGGGCGCAGAGCGGGCGCAGAGCGGGCGCAGAGCGGGCGCAGAGCGGCGCAGAGCGGCGCAGAGCGGCGCAGAGCGGCGCAGAGCGGCGCAGAGCAGGCGCAGAGCGGGCGCAGAGTGGGCGCAGAGCGGGCGCAGAGCGGGCGCAGAGCGGGCGCAGAGCGGCGCAGAGCGGCGCAGAGCGGGCGCAGAGCGGCGCAGAGCGGGCGCAGAGCGGGCGCAGAGCGGGCGCAGAGCGGGCGCAGGGAGGCGCGCTGTTTGCCCGGCCGGCAGCAAACATCATCAGTGAGCGCCACTGCGGCGGGCAGAGTCGCCGCGTCAGCCCGGCAGCGATGCTGCAGCACGAGACCGTTGTTCACTTCCGGACCGCTCAGCGTCCCAGATGGCGTGACGCGACGTGCGGCAGCGTGCCGCAGACGTGGGCGGCACATGCGCTCGCTGGCGTTCGAGGCTGAACTCTTGTCTATGAGGAACGTCGTTCGCCATGTACGAATCGTTAAGCAATTCATTGTGTAAATGAGTTGTGATATTATACCGCATTTACTGGCACGTTTTCCTGCGGTATCAGATCACGACAATGCATTGTCGTGATCCAAATTTGCTGAGTTTTCGTATGGAGCCTATAGGCATTGTCTGAAAGAAATTGCTTCAAAACGCCTTTGAACCAATCGCTCACATCCAACTTTTTCGGCATCTCAACATATGCATAGAACGCCACTGTTGTAATTGAAAGGAAAAGAAAATGTCCGAGGTTTCCATGGAGTACTGATCCGAAACGTAATTCTACACAGCTTCATCGCACGTCACGGTTCGTTGGAAAGGCTCAGACTGCACAAAGTACGGTATTAAGCAAATAAGCATTGAAATCCTGAGCATGTCCAAGCTAGGAAGAGGCGTATTAGTGTTACTAAGCATATTGCACGCATTCAAATATCATACAATGATGCTTGCAAAGTAATGCCGGCTAAAGTAAATGCTCGCATCAACAATTGCAGCATCTTCCTCTGGAGTGGTTTTCCCCTTGCGGCCAGAAACTTCCGTTGTCCTCGTACGTAACTCGCCTTCGGCCTGATAGCAGTTCCACCACATCGCCACCGTCTGTGCGCTCCTTCCAATTCTTCTGTCGCATTCATTGTTACTGAATCATAATTCCTTGAAGTCGACTAGTTTTTTGTTCTCAAAATAATCTAAGTGGTAGCCCATGTCTGCGTTATATACGATACAATGCTGTCAGTGCGACTGAAACGCAAATGCAGTAACATAACTCACTTGCCTGTCCTCTTAAGGGCTGCGGATAAAATAGTAACGTGATCATCGAAGAGACAGATTCCCATCCATTGCCACTGGCTCATGACCATTCTGGTTGACTGTCACGTAACGCCTAACTGTGAAGCGGCGCACAAAGAATAACAGATGGCCTGGTTGCGTCTTGTGCTGAAGCAACATAAACTAAACATTTCTTATTGTAAAATAGTTGGATGGTATCCGCTTGAAGTAATATTTATCCGCGTAGAAATATGAAAATGTCGTTTCCAATACGGCGCACAATGTATACACAAAGCAAAATTATTTGTCACACAATATAGGCCGTACGCTCAAAAATGTATGATTATCAATGAAACCGGTGTATTTTAACAGTTGTTAATCGGTTTGTCAGTTAATCTGATTGGAGGAAGCAAGTGCCGCCTAGGTATTTGCCGCCCCGGTAGCTCAGTTGGCTTGGATTCTGGCCTGTGCTGGTCTCCCATATCCTGGCAAGACGGGGTTCGAGTCGCTTCACGCGCTCGCTTTTAGCCCCTGGCTGGGATGGTCAGTTGGCAACTGGTACGATAACGTCGAAAGTGAGCTACCGGAGTGGCTGTGTGAATGCACTAGTGGCACGTGAAGCGTTTTGGAAATGTTTTACTGTAGAACTGCAATTCATGGATCGGGTGATGCGACCAGGGCTCACGCAGCAAGTTCTGCTTAACAATCTGATCCTGGTCTATAAAGCCACCCCAGCAAGAATTCTAACTAGATTTCTCAAAAGTGTAACGGTCAGAAACTGTTACTATATGAGGGTAAGAAAATGCTCCGTTGACATAATAAAGTTTTCATATTCCTTTCACTACATCATTTGCAACCGAGCTCCTTCTAACACCCATCTCATTCTGCGTTGCCGAAGTCCAAAACCCACAGCGATGAAATGCTGTTTGTCTACAGGGCTCCAGTGGTGGACTGCTTGCTGAACTGCCAATGTTGTTTGGCCGACAGAGGAATGCAAGGCGGGAACATCGTAGACACGTATCACTGAGTGGACACTGCATGGCTGCAGGGCAAGTTACCACGTGACGACCGCACAAGCGAATACCTAAGGTTGGCTAACGGTGAATCTTGTAGACTGTCACGCAACGCATAACTGTGAAGCGACGCAGTCTCCAGTAATTGTCGGTACGAAGCGGCACAGCCTACGTTCCTAGCGGCCGTTCCCAGCCATGGCTAAGGGTCACCTATAACATTTCACTGCAGGCGTGTGTACGTGTGGGACGTAGCGCGTGGTCATTAGTAGAAAGCATGCATTGGATAAGGAAGATCGACATTATGTAGTCGTATACATTACCAAAAATAATTCTAACGTTTTGTCTAGTCCTGCCACACTATTCGCCGCGCTGGATATGTAACGCTATGTCGTTATTAATTGGGTTTCTGTCACGAGAACAACTCCAAAGTAGCTTTCAATGTTGAATTTGAAGTCAGCCCTGGAAAAGTGAGAACAAGACATTTTTGCAACATTTAAAAAGTTGGAAAAGGTGACCCAATGACCTCAGGGATAGTGTTTTGTTATGTCCTGGGTAATTGATAGGTGTGGGGTTCATAAACTGGGATTTGTCGTCGTTAGTATAACTAAACACTCGTGAATAAGAGTAAATCAGGGTTGCAAAGCATGCACGCAAGCATAATGTGGCTCTGAATCAAGCCATAGTGTGCCAGACTGAGGTGAGACACTTGAATGGATGACAGCCATGTCCAAAAGTGATTATCAGTTGTAGGCATGCATTCATTTTAACCTTCCATTAAACGGGGAATTATTGACCAAATGTGAACACATGTATAACTACATGACGTCATACTGATGTGACCTACGGTGACGTTGGACTGTTTTTTTTTAAATTATCACCGCGATGTTGCGACCAGCGCAGGAGTCTAAACACGTTTTCCACTCGTTCAAAAACATTGCACAATTCGTGAACGCGTCTGTTTTGAATCAAAAAAAATCGTGATTTTTTTCGTGCCAAAAAATGTATATTGTGGAGGATCTCGGTCAGTGGACAGCGCTATTTGCATCTAAACCCAATTAAGCATGGGGCGCTGGCAGATTAATAGGGCCATGGTATCGTCACCCCACAGGTCGCCGGCCCATTTGTCGGATCCACATTCATGCGCATGTGGCTGTGATTATGATGGGGGTTTTGATTGGCTCGGAGTCTGCTGGAATGGATTGCTGGATATTGACGGGGTTGGCCAGTATGCGATCCAGCCGATCTATGGATATCTGACATCAATGGTTCTGTTAAAACAAGCCATCTGAACACCCTCTTGCGTCTGTGCTGTGGTGTGTACTGCGAGCAATGGTCCGCAATACTTGTGCCACCAAAATATTAGCGCGAAGCGAGCGTCGATCAGTCATTCTTTCGTAATAAATTGGGAACTTCTCAAGATAATACTTCCTATGCAGTCAGCGAGCTACTTGTGTGCTTTCGTAGTTATTCCATAGTGGCTGGCTATTGCCACGCCTATGTTGCCCGTAAAGCACCTTTGAAGCTGACATATACCTTGTGAATGAAAGCTCCTGGTACGCTCTTCCTATCATGCATAACAGTTTATCTTGTTTTTGTAGTTGTTGGAAAATGCAACTGATGCGTTACTTCCGCCAGCAGCCATCTTCGCCTGAGAACGACTGAAGGAGCCGACCCCACCGTCTAGCCCACACAGACGAACGAGGCCACGGCCTGACCCAGTCCCCAGTCCCCAGGCAGTCTCCCACCGGCCGCTCGTGAGCAGCGTCGATCGTTAACGGCGCCGATCGTGACGGTGTAGCCTCAACCAGCTGGTAGCAATGGAATGCCGACGTCTGGGCGGCCGACTCGAGGGAAAACACGGCCGGTGATAAAAGCAAACTGCTCGGGTTCCCGACTCTGACGGCCGAGCCTTGTGAGGCCTGATCTTTGGCTGGCACCCCTCCGTGGCTTCCGTATGGCCAGTCTTCAGAGACTGCAATGTCCACTTAGTGTGCTACTCACCAACAGATATCCCAGATTGTCACCCCCGGTGGTGACTGTCGGGGACCCTCTAGAGATTGCGGCAAACTTCAATCGAGTTAGATAACAGACACTGTGATGTCAATGTAATGTCCTGCCTTGCCCACACCTGGAGCGTGTAATCCATTCAGTGACCTAATATGGCCAGTCCCCAAGAAGTGCGACCTCTTTCAGTGTCATCTGCCTGAGTGAACGTGATCCTCTTGCGGACCTGTGCCTGACTGATTTATAGACACTGCGTGCGTCCCTCAGTGAGAGTGACCTCTGTCTGGTTAGTTCCCATGTGATGTTCTTTCGTGGTGCCTTTGTCTGGCTAGTTTCCATGTGATGTCCACTCAGTGAAGTGATTTTTTTTTATTTGTCTGGTTAGTTCCATGTGATGTCCACTCAGTGAAGTGACCTCTGTCTGGTTAGTTTCATGTGATGTCATAAGTGACCTTTGTCTGGCTAGTTCCCATGTGATGTCCACTCAGTGACAGTGACCTCTGTCTGGCTAGTTTCCATGTGATGTCCTCTCAGTGAGAGTGACCTTTGTCTGGTTAGTTTCCATGTGATGTCCACTCAGTGAGAGTGACCTCTGTCTGGTTAGTTTCCATGTGATGTCCCTCAGTGAGTGACCTCTGTGAGCATGTGATGTCCACTCAGTGACAGTGACCTTTGTCTGGCTAGTTTCCATGTGATGTCCTCTCAGTGAGAGTGACCTTTGTCTGGTTAGTTTCCATGTGATGTCCACTCAGTGAGTGACCTCTGTCTGGTTAGTTTCCATGTGATGTCCACTCAGTGAGAGTGACCTTTGTCTGGCTAGTTTCCATGTGATGTCCACTCAGTGACAGTGACCTTTGTCTGGCTAGTTCCCATGTGATGTCCACTCAGTGACAGTGACCTCTGTCTGGTTAGTTCCCATGTGATGTCCTCTCAGTGAGAGTGACCTCTGTCTGGTTAGTTTCCATGTGATGTCCACTCAGTGAGAGTGACCTTTGTCTGGCTAGTTTCCATGTGATGTCTCTCAGTGAGATGCCTTTTGTGTTTCATGTGATGTCCACTCAGTGACAGTGACCTTTGTCTGGTTAGTTTCCATGTGATGTCCTCTCAGTGAGAGTGACCTCTGTCTGGTTAGTTCCCATGTGATGTCCACTCAGTGACAGTGACCTTTGTCTGGCTAGTTTCCATGTGATGTCCACTCAGTGACAGTGACCTTTGTCTGGCTAGTTCCCATGTGATGTCCCCTCAGTGAGTGACCTTCATGTATTATGTGATGGACTGGTTGTGTCTGGTTAGTTTCCATGTGATGTCCACTCAGTGACATGACCTTGTCCAGTGAAGTGACCTCTGTCTGGCTAGTTTCCATGTGATGTCCACTCAGTGACAGTGACCTCTGTCTGGCTAGTTCCCATGTGATGTCCCCTCAGTGAGAGTGACCTCTGTCTGGTTAGTTCCCATGTGATGTCCTCTCAGTGACCTGTGCCTGACCAGTGCGCGGAGAGAGCGTACCTCAGTGACCCCTGGCGGTCCGTATGCCCCAGTGGACCCCGCTGCGATCGCCGTGTGTGTGACGTCACTCACGGCGCCGGCCGGGGGTCACGCACTGTTGCGCAGTGTGGCTCGCCCCTGCCGGTCAGGCCCTGTCGGAGTTGGGGCTCTCTGGAGCGCGCCGCGGCGCGTTGTGAGTTAGAAAGGCGGGCGCGTGATGTGTTTGGAGGTGGTAAAGTGGCCGGGTCAGGCGTGGGCCATGGACCTGCTCTGACCCGGCCGCCGGCGGCCCGCCCACGGTCGGCGCCGCTTTGATTGGGCCCGCCAGGCCGGACCGGTCTGGCACTGGGGCGCCTGGCCCGCCCGGTACAGCTCACAACACCGCGAACGCCCGAATGCCTGCGTCTATGGAAACTGGGTCTGGTCTTGTGCCGGGCAAAGGTCGTATGGTACTGGACAGACGCAGTATGATGCTGGTCAGATGCAGTATGGTGCTGGTCAGACGCAGTATGGTGCTGGTCAGACGCAGTATGGTGCTGGTCAGACGCAGTATGGTGCTGGTCAGACGCAGTATGGTGCTGGTCAGATGCAGTATGGTGCTGGTCAGACGCAGTATGGTGCTGGTCAGATGCAGTATGGTGCTGGTCAGACGCAGTATGGTGCTGGTCAGATGCAGTATGGTGCTGGTGACGGTATGGTGTGGTCGACGGCGATGTGCTGGTCAGATGCAGTATGGTGCTGGTCAGACGCAGTATGGTGCTGGTCAGACGCAGTATGGTGCTGGTCAGACGCAGTATGGTGCTGGTCAGATGCAGTATGGTGCTGGGCAGACGAGTATGGTGCTGGTCAGATGCAGTATGGTGCTGGTCAGACGCAGTATGGTGCTGGTCAGATGCAGTATGGTGCTGGTCAGACGCAGTATGGTGCTGGTCAGATGCAGTATGGTGCTGGTCAGACGCAGTATGGTGCTGGGCAGACGGAGTAGCACCCAATATGGTGCTGGTATTGGGATACGAGGTAATTTGACACCGGTATTAGATGGATGGAGGTGTGCTGGCGACTATCGGTCGGATCTTGTGCCGGGTAATGATAAATGTTCCCATTGTGTCGCCATCTTAGCTTGAGCAAATGTTCGTGACTGATTTGAAATTGGTTCACATCTTCGCTCTGAATGTAAGCCATATTTTTAAGCAGCTATAGTTGAAAATTTGTTTGGACATCGACCCTGCCAGCGTCCGTGTTAGTAATGTAAAAGTCGGTAGAAGTGAGCTGTTGGTAGATGAGGCCACCAGGTGGACCCGCCATGTGTGGCACCGATTAGTGGTCGAGGCCGCCGGGCAATATTTCATGATCGCCAGGTCAGTAAACACATCGATTTGTCTCGGCCGACCCTGGCCGAACAAGGTGGCTGCACAGACCGAATAGACAATGAACTGGAGAGAAAACCGTCCGGAGAAAGAGCACTTCGACGGGCCCGCGCCATGAGTCTAATCAGGATTGGGTGAGTCAGTCGACGCTGGATTACCTAAGGAAAGTACAAGCACATCCATATGGGGAGTGGGTGATGATTGAACACCGCTCGTTATCCGCCACCCCCACCCCCACCGAGACGCGTGAAGACCATCCATGGAGGGGGAGTGGTGTGATGATTAGACGCCGCGCGTTGCCAACTAGTTTGAAGCTCTCAACGATGGGAACACAAGGGAGCCTACCTTCATCTTGCTTCTTACGAGTTTATGGTTACACGAACCTGTTGCACAGTAGGCTCAGCAGATCGAATGAGAGCCTGAGAGTCGGCGATGATACTTAAAAATATGGAGCTATATGGAGAATCTGCATGACTCTCACCATGCTAAAAGTAATGCCGAATCAATTATTTTGCGCAAAATTACGCACAATCTTTCCCGTGAACCGCGTCAATCGATAGCCTTGACGAGTTCCGAAAGTCCCTCACAGATCGACAGCGCCGCCTGTTGAGAGATAAGCAGACACAACTTCAGCTGGGGCGGGATCAGTGGGAATGACTGATTGCTCAGCTTTGAAACGGAGCCACTGCGGCTCGTTTCCATGGCGACCATGTCGGAAGACATTCCATCGACCAAACCTGCAACGGTCTCTGCAACGGACAGCCGGCGATGAGGCGGAGAAGAACCGAGCTCGAAGGCGGTCCAACCGACGGAACATTCATATTTGTCCGAAATTTCACAGAAGATCGATTTTTCACACATCTCTTCAGTCGCGGCAGGATTTGAAATTAACACCAAGCAAAAGCTGGCCAGCGAATGTCGCTAGCCAATGGATGCGGTGAACCGTCGCATGGCTCCATGTATCTCCAGCGCCGTGGCTCCATGTATCCAGCGTCCCAGTTTTATGTATCTCTAGGGCTGTAGCTCCTTGTATCTCCAGCGTCCTAGCTTCATGTATGTCTTAGTGCTGTAGCTCCTTGAATCTCCAGCGTCGTAGCTCCTTGTATCTCCAGCGTCGTAACTCCATGTATCTCCAGCACCGTAGCTTCATGTAACTCTAGGGCTGTAGCTCCATGTGTCTCCAGCGCCGCAGCTTCATGTGTCTCCGGCATCGTAGCTCCATGTATCCAGCGCCGTAGCTCCATGTGTCCAGCGCCGTAGCCCCATGTATCTCCAGCGCCGTAGCTTCATTTATCTCCAGCACCGTAGCTTCATTAATTGCCAACGTCCTAGCTTCATGTATCTTGAAAGATGTAGATCCGTGTATCTCCAGCGCCGTAGCTCCATGTATCGCCAGCGTCCTAGCTTCATGTATCCCTAGGGCTGTAGCTCCATGTGTCTCCAGCACCGCAGCTCCATGTGTCTCCAGCACCGCAGCTCCATGTGTCTCCAGCACCGCAGCTCCATGTGTCTCCAGCACCGCAGCTCCATGTGTCTCCAGCACCGCAGCTCCATGTGTCTCCAGCACCGCAGCTCCATGTGTCTCCAGACCGCAGCTCCATGTGTCTCCAGCACCGCAGCTCCATGTGTTCCAGGCCGCAGCTCCATGTGTCTCCAGCACCGCAGCTCCATGTGTCTCCAGCACCGCAGCTCCATGTGTCTCCAGCACCGCAGCTCCATGTGTCTCCAGCACCGCAGCTCCATGTGTCTCCAGCACCGCAGCTCCATGTGTCTCCAGACCGCAGCTCCATGTGTCTCCAGCACCGCAGCTCCATGTGTCCCAGGCGCTCCATGTGTCTCCAGCACCGCAGCTCCATGTGTCTCCAGCACCGCAGCTCCATGTGTCTCCAGCACCGCAGCTCCATGTGTCTCCAGCACCGCAGCTCCATGTGTCTCCAGCACCGCAGCTCCATGTGTCTCCAGCACCGCAGCTCCATGTGTCTCCAGCACCGCAGCTCCATGTGTCTCCAGCACCGCAGCTCCATGTGTCTCCAGCCTCGTGGCTCACCTTGGGCGGGTCCGGCAGCGGACTGACGCGCTGTTTTTGGCCAGTCCACGCCGCTCCACACTGGCGGTGTGGACCCTGTCCACAGTGTCAACGGCCTGACGGATCGGTGTATCCGCCCGGAGGATCCGCCGGGCCAGCCCGCCTATGCCAGTTCCCGCCCGGGCTAGATCCGTTCCGGCGACCAGATTCCTCTCCAGGAGCCCGTTTCTTAGGATGGCGTTACTTCAGCTATGTTTCCTCGCTGGACCTCCTGAGACACCGTCCATTTCCATGTTGTCTTTGTATCCGGAATGAGTGTCCCTTCCCAGATCGTCTGGAGATTTCCAGGCGCTGTTCCCCTTCAGACGTTTCGCAGCTTCGAAGACGTGCAGAGGTCGTTTGGAGTTCTAACGATGCTGTCACTCACGTCGTCTGTAACACTGCAGACACTATGTATGAACATGCTCACGTTCCTAAAGCAGAAAGTGGATCCTTGGATCCTTGCATTTACAGCATAAGCTTTGTGACTTCGCATGTCCTAAATATTGAGGATCTGCCGATAGGTACGCTGTTTCACGTTCGCTGGCGTGAGCCCTGGCATCTGTCCCTCTCGTGTCCCGCACTGTGATGGAAGAGTCAGTAATTGCATCGTCTGCTCGCTGCACCAGTTATGGCGAAAGCCAGTAATCGGTTGACATCCGCGATGACGACCATCTTGGCGGCAGGCATTGCCGCCAGCCACTTCCGCCGGGGTCAGCAAGTCGTCCGCCCAGATCAGTCAACTACCCGGAGGTGGCCGTGACACCTCCTGAGTCAATAATGCCGCCGCATTCCCTCAGTTGCCCAGTGAACGGTGGTGTGAAAACGTTGTCATTAATGCAAACATAAAACCGAACACTTTGATGAATATTATTTATCCTATCCTCAGACACACACACACACAGGGGATTATATGTTGGGAAGGGTGAGGAACGGCTAATTCTCAATTATGGTTTGTGTTGTTGACAACGTTTGCAATGTGTTGGCAGCATTTCTGCGACACACCTATGCATCCAAATAACTACTACTAGTCACTAGTACCAGCTACTAAATCGATTCATTGCGACTGCAATCAGAAGTTCCTTGCCAATGTTTGTCACCTACCCGACAGCAAAGAGAATCGCATGCACCTTGTGACGGTCGTTGCTCAAGCATATCATGCTGCGTGCTTGGACAGCGGAGAGCACGTGTTTGTCACGTGCGTGAGTGGTCGTGTCTGTGATGCAGACGCGCGGGTCCCGATCGGCGTGTTTGCCTGTCACGCTTGTCACGCCTGTCACACACGCGCGCGCGTGCCGCGTCCTCCAGCGTCGACACGCCGGCCGGTGCGCGTCGTGACCTGTCGAATGAGGCACGGCACGACTGTGACCCCGAGCTGACCCCGAGCTGACCCAGAGCTGATCCGGAGCCGTGCTGGCGCTGCCGACGTACACCACTGGGTCGACCCTGGGTCAGAGTCGGACTGGTCGCACGGCCAAGGCGATCTGGCCGGGCCTCCACCTATCAGCGAAAGAGGTCACAGCCACTTCTCGGCACCTGCAATGCGCGTCTCCATGGCATGATGGATCTGCCGTGGGCATGACTAGGAATGCGCCTGTCGTACGCTATTGCGTGGGCCGAGGACGCACAAGGTAATCGCCAGTCCAGCCGCGTCCGCCCCGTCATCGCCCTGACACAGGCAGTCGGAGCCGACGGCTGACCGTGACCGTAATGACAGCCGTTACGTGACGTCATCGGGCGCCTCGCCTCTCACACCGCTCGGGGCGGGGCGAGCGAGTGACCACAGCATCGGCCCCGTCGAGGACGCTCTTGCTGACACTGGCTGTTACTGCCGCTGATTATGTCGAGCTGTCCCTGTAGCTGCCTCTTCTGCTCCTGATCTTCCGCTGTGTACCGTCTCCGAGCTGCTGCGGTGTACCATAGCTACCAGTCTGCGGTGTACCGTAGCTACCAGTCTGCGGTGTACCGTAGCTACCAGTCTGCGGTGTACCGTAGCTACCAGTCTGCGGTGTACCGTAGCTACCAGTCTGCGGTGTACCGTAGCTACCAGTCTGCGGTGTACCGTAGCTACCAGTCTGCGGTGTACCATCACCAGTCTGCGGTGTACCATCAGCAGTCTGCGGTGTACCATAGCTACCAGTCTGCGGTGTACCATAGCTACCAGGGTCTGCGGTGTACCATGGCTACCAGTCTGCGGTGTACCATGACCAAGGGGAGTTGGTGCTACCAGTCTGCGGTGTACCATCAGCAGTCTGCGGTGTACCATCAGCAGTCTGCGGTGTACCATCAGCAGTTGCGGTGTATGCAGTCTGCGGTGTACCATCAGCAGTCTGCGGTGTACCATTAGCAGTCTGCGGTGTACCATAGCTACCAGTCTGCGGTGTACCATCAGCAGTCTGCGGTGTACCATCAGCAGTCTGCGGTGTACCATCAGCAGTCTGCGGTGTACCATCAGCAGTCTGCGATGTACCATCAGCAGTCTGCGGTGTACCATCAGCAGTCTGCGGCGGCGCCTACCGCCTGGCCGCAGGCGGTGCTGTCAGGCGGTTTGAATTACGGCCGATCATCTGGCTGGGGAGAGTCGTCGGCCGGGTAACGCGGGCCAGAGGCCGGCTCTGATTGGTAATTACCCGGCCAGATACGGTGCTGGATGGCCTACTCGATTACACACACACACAAGTGGCGGACCTACTTCACTGCACGTACCCAACTGGCAAGCCTGCCCTACAATACACATCTCACTGCCTGACCGATCCCAAATGCCCTAACTGGCTGGCCTACCCTACAATGCACACCTAACTGGCTGGCCTACCCTACAATGCCACCTAACTGGCTGGCCTACCCTACAACACATACTGACTGGTCACCCTAAGTCACGTCTAACTGCTACCCTACAATGCACACCTAACTGGCTGGCCTACCCTACAATGCCCACATAACTGGCTGGCCTACCCTACAATACACGTCTAATTGGCTGGCCTACCCTACAATGCACACCTAACTGGCTGGCCTACCCTACAATAACACATCTAACTGGCTGGCCTGCCCTACAATACACACCTAACTGGCTGGCCTACCCTACAATACACACCTAACTGGCTGGCCTACCCTACAATGCACACCTACTAACTGGCTGCCTACCTCAATCAACCTGGCTGGCCTCACTAACTGGCTGGCCTACCCTACAATGCACACCTAACTGGCTGGCCTACCCTACAATGCACACCTAACTGGCTGGCCTACCCTACAATGCACACCTAACTGGCTGGCCTACCCTACAATACACGTCTAACTGGCTGGCCTACCCTACAATGCACACCTAACTGGCTGGCCTACCCTACAATACACATCTAACTGGCTGGCCTACCCTACAATACACATCTAACTGGCTGGCCTACCCTACAATGCACACCTAACTGGCTGGCCTACCCTACAATACACACCTAACTGGCTGGCCTACCCTACAATACACACCTAACTGGCTGGCCTACCCTACAATACACATCTAACTGGCTGGCCTACCCTACAATGCCCACATAATTGGTTGGCCTACCCTACAATGCACACCTAACTGGCTGGCCTACCCTACAATGCCCACTTAACTGACTTGCCAATCATATAATGCTCACACAACTGGCTGGTCTATGCTAACGGTGCCAGCCGGCCTGCCATGTACGTTATTTGCGTATGGGGTCCCAACTAAACACAGCGAGGTCCTAAGAGCACAACGGAATGCCGAAAGCTCCCATTCCAAAGCAAATGGTCTCGTGAAAAGCTGCAGAGCCTTAGAATATGCACTGTGATCCATAAATAAACACACTGGGAACTCTCAAAAGCAACCTGGAGACCCTAAAAAGCATACCCGCCGTAGACAGATATCATAAAAAAGAGCAAAGAGCGCGTCGGTCATGGAAAAGACACTAAAGATATGTAAGCGCTGAAAGGTTTAGTCAAAAATATTTATCCGTCAAGGCGTGACGACTAGTTGAACATTTGTAGATGCGACCTCACTTAACCTTGAATAACTCGTCGACCATATATGACCTGACATCAAAATTTTCGCAAAACATACCAAATTTGTGTGGGAAAATGTGTGCAAAATTCCAGCTCGTTTCCGCGGGCCGTACCATCATAACACAACATCGAAACATTTTTTCAACATCGGCGGAAAACCTAATATGGCGTAAAAAGACCCCACACACACAATCTGTACGGGGCGGGTTAAGCTGGCAACAAAATACAATGGCCATTGGTGCAGAGCCTAGCTGCGAGTGAACAATTTATTTTCTTAGAAACGTCCATCAAATCCAAACGTGTGGAACTATGTTAACACGATTTCCCCCACTCTTTCACCTTCCCACTGCTCTTTTCGCCTCTCTCGCATACATCGCTGTTACAAGTACTTCATCAAGTGCGGGCAGGATTGAAACTTGTTGTTGTAGATGGGTTATCTCCGAATTGAATGGCTCGCTTACACGCAAGCCGCTAGATGACCGCCAGATGGTTGCCAGATGGTTGCCAGATGGGAGTGTTCCGTCCGGATTATCCTGACTGGGCCAGGTCAAAGGGCATAACCTGGACAAGGCACGAATCAGCGAGATCAGCGTAGTCATGCCGTGCGCGCTGCCACTAGCCCGAGTGACGGCGTTTCCGCAGTTTATGCGCCATTGTCGACGTTACTCGCCGGCGAGAGTCTCATCAGAGGGAACAGTGACGTTGGAGGCGTGGATCACCTTGGCAGGCCTCCAGCCGAACCAACGCCAGACCAAGGAGCGAGTAGCTATTAGTGGCAGGCCTCCAGCCGAATCAACACCAGACCAAGGAGCGGGCAGCTAGATATGGCCGGCCCCCAAACGGCCTAAAGCCAGACTAAGGATCCACACCAGACCAAGGAGCGGGCAGCTGGATATGGCCGGCCCCCAAACGACCTAAAAGCCAGACTAAGGATCCAACGCCAGGGAGCGGGCAGCTGGATACGGCGCCTAAAGCCAGCTAAGGATCACAGGCCAGGGGGAGCTGGATACGGCCGGCCCCCAAACCGCCTAAAGCCAGCCTAAGGATCCACAGGCCAGGGAGCGGGTAGCTGGATACGGCCGGCCGCCGCCAGTTCGACTGTCGTAGTTCAGTCATTTCTGCCAGTATCCGTGTGACTTTAACGCTATATTTCTTTATCACGTTTTTCTTCATATTATTACAAATAATACGGCACTATTGAATCATATATATATATATATATATATATATATATATATATGTATATCTTGTGTTAGCATGTCACTCGCTAATGATGCTTGAAGTTGCTCTAACTGGATTCTAGATGTATGGATGCATTGCAAATATAATAATTATCTTAAAATTGATACTTAGAGCTATTTGCTGCGATGGAATACTTGGCTTGGCACCATACCAGTGCCGATATAATACATGGAGGATCATGTCAGTGCCAGAATAATACCGGAAGCGCCATACTGGTGACAGAATACTTCACAGAATACTCGGCACCACATCGGTGGCGGGGTAGTACCCGGAGCACCATACTAGTGCCAGGATAATAACGAGATCACCATACTGGTGCCGGGAGAATACCAGGTGCAGCATGCTTGTGCCGGAACAATACCGGGAGCACCATATTGGTGACGGAATACTTCACGACATCCCAGTGCCGGGATAATACCGAAAACACCACACCAGTGCCGGGATAATACCGAAAACACCACACCAGTGCCGGGATAATACCGAAAACACCACACCAGTGCCGGGATAAAACCGAAAACACCACACCAGTGCCGGGATGATACTGCAAGCACAATGAGAGTGCTGGAATACTCTGCACCATAACGGTGCTGGAATAATACCTGGACGACCATATCGGTGACGGATTATTTGGCACCATACCGGTGCCGGGGTGATGCCGAGGACACCATACTAGTACCGGGATAATCCCTGGTGCACCATACCTTTGCCTGGGTGGGAACGGAAACACCGTACAGTTGTCGGATTGCTTGGCAGCATACCAGTGCTGCGCTAATACCGGAAGCACCATACCATAGCCGGGATAATACCTAGTGCCGGGATAATACCGAGAGCACCATACTGATGTCAGAATAATACCGGAAGCACCATACTGGTGTCGGATAATATCGGGAGCACCGTGCTGGTGCCAGGATAATACTGGGATCATAATCGGCTCTCTGCCCTACACACGGTCAGACTACCGTGCTGAGACCTTTCGGCACCTAGCGGTGAAATTTCATAGCGAGTTGTGATATTCTTGACCTGAACGGCATTGTACAATTGAGACAATGGCACCTGCACGTGATTCTCCGCTGCTGAACTCCGAGATTGCCGTCAGCTGCCCAGATTACACTTTCCTTGGGTGCTCTCATTGCGATGATTATGCGTCAGTGAAAGTGTCTTGTCTTATTCCATTGTTCACTGGAATATAGCCGGAAAACCATGCATTGTTGAAGTAGAAGCAGGGAAAACGCTTTCGCTGTTTAGGTACCATAACGCACTGCTGCACTGCTGGGTGTGGCTTAGCTCAGTGGCGTCGAGATAACAGTATGCATAATATATATACATATATATTTTTTTTTTTTCACATACGTGGCGTGGGTTAAGGCAGGAGCTGGCCATGGTTCAAGTGGATTGAAGCTGTTTTCACTGGGTGCTTTAGAGTCAAACGTGATCATTGATAATCAATCGAGAAAGGAGGAAGCAAATGGAGGAAGATGCATGCTTCCGAAAGAATGCAGCGCCAGCAAGCGCCAATAATAATGGGCACAGCTCAGCAACCACAGGCTCAGCAACCACCGGCTCAGCAACCACCGGCCGCCACCCGCTGCTTCCCGGGTGGAGAAATATAGTGGATATTCGAGTTACTACATGTCTATGTCATACTTTTTCCTAGTGAATTTATATATTTGAGTGTGGATCCCTACGCTAGTATTCAGAGTATATATGGTTATCGCTGATTATACTGTGCCGTTCCTACAGACGTCAAAGAGGTGTTTAACTTTCACATGACATTGACTAACCCCTCTTCCCTGACGGGTTCAAGCATTGTGATTTTTCCAAGAGTGGGACCTCCATGTATCAAATGTAACCACACCAAACTATGTCAACTACATGTTGTTCACAACATAGCATATCGTGAGTGATAGGCATCCTGTTTCATGTGCTGGATGCTGCTTGTGATGTCCACCAACCTCCATTTCTGTCCCTGCTTAATGTGCCGTGCCAGCAACTAACCCTGCCTCCCCTGCTTCAAATACTGTTTGTGTTCTCCATCAACCTCCCTTCTCCTTTCCCTGCGGAATGTATCGTGTCGATAACTAACCCTGCCTCCTCCCTGCTTTAGGTACTGCTTGTGTTCTCTATCAATCTCCCTTCTCCTTTCCCTGCTGAATGTATCGTGTCGATAACTAGCCCTGCCTCCTCCCTGCCTCAGGTACTGCTCGTGTTCTCTATCAACCTCCCTTCTCCTTTCCTGCTGAATGTATGAATGTATCGTGTGATAACTAACCCTGCCTCCCGTGTCGATACTCCCGCTCCCTGCTTTGTGCTTGTGTTCTCTATCAATCTCCCTTCTCCTTTCCTTGCTGAATGTATCGTGTAACTAGCCCTGCCTCCTCCCTGCCTCAGGTACTGCTCGTGTTCGGCACCTTCATGCCGGAGCGGCTGCCGGACTGGCCGATGGAGGTCATCTCCGTGTGGCTCAGCCTGGCCGAGGGGATCGTGCTGGTGCCGCTGCTGCTCGCAGTCGACCCCGTGCTGCAGCTGGCCGTCAAGAGAGCCTACACCAAGCGACAGACGGACGACTACCCAGGTAAGGTAGCCGTACCCAACTGATGGCAGCTGGCCGTCAAGAGAGCCTACACCAAGCGACAGACCGACGACTACCCAGGTAAGGTAGCCGTACCCAACTGATGGCAGCTGGCCGTCAGGAGCCTACACCAAGCGACAGGTAAGGTAGCCGTACCCAACTGATGGCAGCTGGCCGTCAAGAGAGCCTACACCAAGCGACAGACCGACGACTACCCAGGTAAGGTAGCCGTACCCAACTGATGGCAGCTGGCCGTCAAGAGAGCCTACACCAAGCGACAGACCGACGACTACCCAGGTAAGGTAGCCGTGACGACTGATCACAGTGGCAGACAGCCACCCTGGAGAGCCAACTGATTGGCAGACAGCAGACTGGCAGAGATATCGTACAAGAGACAGACAGCTACCCAGGCATGACGATTGATCACAGTGGCAGACAGCCACCCTAACATGACGATTGATCACGGTGGCAGGCGGACGACCACCTGCAGTAATGGTCAATGGCCATGGCTAAAGTTTACATTAGCCATGCAATTGCCGGGGGAGGAAAGGGGATAACGTAGCCAACCGGTAATGGTTTTCCAGAATACCTCCAGCCAGACGAGGTCAAAGTCAGATCATCGGCTCCGAGTTGTTCTTGGGGTGATAATCCAAGGGCAGCAAGAAATAATAGCAGTTTTAATGGTACGCAAAAGAATCTTGCAGCAAAATATAGGCAAAGGACCCCGAAACCCAAACAACAATGTCTTGAGTGGCTTGATGTTAGGTGACTAGTGAAGATCAAGGTAAGAACTTACTTTGGTTTCACAATGTTAAACCAAGCATGCTTAGCATTTTGAACCTGATTCGATGAAGAAAAAAAAACTATAAATGAGTTTATGTGGTGTAGTGCATTGCCTTCTATGCGTATGCAAATTTGCGCACCGGTTTCTGGTCAGCTCGCGGAAGTATGACCTGAAATGTGTAGGGAAACCTCACTTCCATGTGGTGGCGAACCGTTGTAGGGGCCCCTCACTTCCTTGTAGTGATGAGCCGTTGCAGACACCTTGAGCAGCAATTGTAAGGTCAATTAACAGTGTCATGTGTATACCCAGATTATTTCACACGGATGTTCGGAGCTTTATAAGGTCATCCTAGGTCAATGATCTAGGTGTCCTGGCCTGATCTATGCCGGCATGTTTTGTGTTACAGATTCATATCTAGTGTCATGGCGCTAAATTATAATTCGGCAATTTCTTTACCCAAATAAAGGGCAAGTTATACAAATTATAGCATGGGTGATCCCAGATCAATTAACTAATATGGCACACTTTGGTCTATGATGTGGAAACTTCACATCCATGCTAGTTTTTTACGCTAAATTTGAATTCAACACTCTTCTTAAGCCACATTATGTACAAGTTACAGGAATAAGTTTCAGGTCATTCTAAGTCAATGAGATGAGTGTCATCGGTTGGCATAAAATGACCATTTTGGGGCTCGAGGTGAGCTGATGGAGGTGCCAAGTGGGTACCAATTCATTGGTCACCAAGGATCTGCCTCGACAGGTTGATGAAGATGCTGATTGAAGGCCGTTTCATTCGATTTGTGTATAGAATGATGAGGCGCTAATTCATAGGCATCATCAGGGATTCTGTATGGATATTTCAGGTGTTGATTCAGGGTTGCCGTCATGAATTTCTCAGCGTGGTGAAGGTACTGACTCAAGATGTCTCTAGTAAGTTGCGTTAAGTTTGGGGGCAAGGGATGGAAGTGGTGGGTTCAGGGTGCTTTCCGATGATCCAGGGGAATTTCGAAAGTTTTGATTGGTGGATTATGGTTGACCGAATTGGAGGGCGTCACCGGGGATTTGTCGCGAGGTAGTGACGGCGGTGCCGATTCAGGGTTGCTTCCAGCTTCCAAAATGTTATGACACAAAGGATGACATGCCGGTTCACGGGCATCAGGTGTTCTCTCGACGGGGTATGGACGCTGTATAACCACTGCAGTTGATGCGCACTAAAACCGTAATAACTAACTCTCGACGGGGTGACGACGTTTCTTCTACGCATGACGTTAGATTGATGCGAGGCACTAAATTGGATTATTTGCTTAATTTAGTGTAATCACATTCAACGGGCCCATGAGTAGGGTGATAAAGCCCATTGGAGTCTATATATTATTCCAGCTGAACTACTCCTTTAATGTTGTTTACCTATGTGTGTCGACCCGGCGCCACTCCTGGACGCGTCCCCTTTGCCGGCCGATCTGCCTGCTCGCTTGCCGGGATGTTGGCGTGGCCCGGAATCCAGAGGAAAGAAAATTCATATCCACGTTACTGACCAAGACTTGTTGGATTCGATCAGTGATTGTATGTGGACAGTCGTGTGTGTTGCCAATTGACTGAAGGAATTATTTGAATCTGATGATATTACGACTTGTCTAGTTATATTCCTCTTTAAATGTATTTATTTACTTCAGTTTTAAATACATGTCTTTAAATACATGTCTTTTTTTAATGGAAATAGCGACCAGCACCTCCTGGGTACGAACCATCCTAGACAAGTTATCCCAAGCCGTATTTATGTTAGGAACTTGGAAGCAGTTGTCTATTGTAGCGCACAGGAAGCACGATTATAATGGATATGGGTGGCCAGCAAAAACGTAAGCAGAGTGTGCATACCAAAGGATGATGGGCAATTGTTTAAGCAGAGTGAGGGAAGCAATGTTTGGGTTATTGTCCCTGGCTCACTATCGTTGAGGCGAAAGCATATAAGGAAAATTACCAATAAGTGTGCATTGTTCTTCAGTCATAACATCACCACATACAGGAAACAACAAGCATCCTGGTCCGCACTAACTACTCTTCTTTCGCTGGCCAACAATGCTGCGAGTGCCGGGCAGACATAGTTCGAGTGAAAGGCCGCTGATTTTGATCGGAGTTGCTGTGTGGGATCGATTCACTTCCACGCTGTGCCGGCCATGACGCAGGGTATGCCCCGCGGCCACTATCGCTTCAGCTCAGCGTATCAGCGACCACTATCGCTGCAGCTCAGCGTATCAGCGGCCACTATCGCTGCAGCTCGGCGTATCCGCGGCCACTATCGCGGCAATTCTAGACATCTGTGACCATTATCGCCAAAGTTCTGGACATCTGCGGCCACTATCACCGCAGCTCTGGACATTCGCGGCCACTATCGCCGCTGCTTTGGACATTCCGCGGCCACTATCGCCGCAGCTCGGCACACCCGCGGCCACTATCGCCACAGCTCGGCACACCCACGGCCACTATCGCCGCAGCTCGGCACATCCGCGGCCACTATCGCCGCTTTCTGGCTTCTCTGTCAGCATCTTATCGACGTGTTGTGGGCCGGAGGTGTCGCCTCGAGTAGGAGAGGCAGGCCGGAGAGGAATGCGGGACGGCATTCCACAGGGATACAATGAGGATGTGGGCGGCGAGGACACCGACCCCGCACAAATTGCGGTCAGGCGGCAGTACAGCGAGTCTGGTACCCCTGACCTGGTGGTGACCCACAGCTAGAGACGTGGCTCCCGCTACTACCATGCCGGTGACTTGACACGGCTCCTCTCAATAAACCAGAGAAAATAGAAACGCGAAGTGCTAAGAGAAATAGCGTCTACTCGATCTAATTGGTGCCTATTTGGTGTGAAGTATGTCATTGGGGAGGCGGTGGGTCGGTCTCCCCCCCCCCTTGGGGTTCCACGAGCCCATGGCGCGGCCCATACGTGGTCATCTACGGGATCCCATGGTGGAAGTAAAAAGGCCAACACCTTTTACTGCTGTTGTCGGACCCATAAGAACGTCTATGACTCCGAATACTCGCGGTCCATTATGAACCTCTGCGGTCCCGTACGAATATTATGGGCCCGTACTAATACGTGTGGGCTCGGCGCAAACTGGTAGCAGTATGAGAGGCTAGATATACTGGGAAATTCGGAGAGAAAGACCAACATTCTGCTGCAATAGAGTTCATCTCGCAGTACTTCCACCGTCCCCCTATTGGTGACCTCGTTCGCCATGTCGAAGACTTACAGCACATGGCACAGTCTGATGGAGAGTCAAGAATGGCAGCGATTGCGTGGACCTCATAAATATTGTTTTCGAAAGAAGCATAGCACAGACACTTTTGGGCATGCTATCTAAAACAGGATCCTACGCTAATCGGAGGTTGCTGTGGGGACCCTGACCCCGCCATCCAATTAGGGAACTCCAATTCTGCGGCATAATTTCAGCCAAGTCTGACATGTCACCCACGCACCGATATGACCGCGGCGTAACGTCTCCGGCCTTATTTGGCCAGTAGCCAGCTGATCCTCCCAGCAGACACGGCTACGAGTGAGCGTGAAGCGACTCAAAACCTGCCCTGCCAGAGAAGAGAGGCCAATGCAGGCCGGCCTGAATTGAGCTATCGGTGCGAATTGCAAGAGATGTGTATATATTTAGCAAATGCCAGCCCCTATTAAAGGGGCATGAACTAGTCGAAGAACATGCACTGGTGAAAGAACATGCATACAGCATAAATGGATGAGCATATATATGTCCTGTATACATACATATGTCCTGTATGTCCTGAATGTATATCTTGTATGTATGTATGTATGCATGTCCTGTATGTATATCCTGTAAGTCTGTATGTATGTCTTGTATGTATATCCTGCACGTCTGTATTTATGGCCTGTATATCAAGTATGTACATCCTGTATGCATGCATGTATATCCTGTATCCTCTGCGCGTACCTGCTCTTTACGCCACTTTGTTTACCGTTCGGCGCATCTCAAATTATCGATCACGCTTGCGTCCGAAACTGGATGCCACATAGGCCGGTTTAACATAACTTTTCATTGACGTAGATTATCACTAGCGGATGACACTTTGCCACCGCTAAAGAAAAAGGAAGGAAAAAGGCTGGCTATTATCACCAGGCAGAATGCGCCCGCAGCCAATGCTGTTGTGCACCCTTCATTAGATAAAGGTTGGTCAAAGGTCCGACAAAGGTCGCCATTTGCGTGCAATTAGCAATCCACGAAGGTGCCGCCGGCCGGCCATTACGCCAACGCGTGACCCGTGCTGCTGATGCCCACCCGACTAGGGCGGCCGGCGTCGTGACCTTGACCCGGTACGGCCGCTCGTCTCCCTGTGTGACAGGCACGGTGGGAAGTGCCAGGCTCTGCTGTTCGCACGGGAATGGCCATTGGCGCAGGAACAGGCCCCGGTGAGATGAGCGAACTGGAGTAAATAAGCAGATTATGTGGATGTTGAATGATCCTAACCACCCCCTACCAGAACACCAACAGTGTGCCAAGTGTAGCAGCATTGCATGCTACTAAATCTGCGGCTGGAAAGCATTTGTGCCCTCGTAGGTGTGCCCACATGTAATTATTGTTGAAAATTATCGTGGGGTTAAATACATGAATGGAATGGGCAGGCCAAATGGATTTGGGGAGGTTAGGTTAGGTTAGGTTAAGTTAGATTAGATTAGGTTAGGTTACATACACACACACACGCGCGCGCGCGCGCGCGCACGCGCACGCGCACACGCACACGCACACGCACACGCACACGCACACGCACACGCACACGCACACGCACACGCACACACACACACACATACACCTGAAGTAGTCTTCGCGACCCCGAGCGCAGCTGTCGCAGTGTCGCAGCGTCGCAGCGTCGCAGTGTCGCAGTGTCGCAGAAGCGGCTTCCCGTACTAATCTTCGGTCGCCAACTACGGCGGCACTTGTCCAACGTGCCGCCCATGCCGGATTGATTTGGTGCCCGCAACGATGTATTTTATTTTTGTTTTGTTTGATTTGTATTATGACATGCGTGACTCCCGGTTTAGCTGTTGTGTGATTTTCACCATTCCTGCCATGCGGTTTTATTTGATTGACGCGAGGTTATAGTAGCCACAAGTCCATTGTGGATTACCTCGATAAAAAGTATGTGTCTGTGTCTGTGACTGTGATCGTTACAGACGTCTGATACTGTGACGGGCAGTGTATGTGACTGTGATCGTGACAGAAGACGCCAGAGAGACTGCGACAGGCGGTGTCCGTGACTGTGGGTGTTGCCTTTTCAGCCGGCGGCGGGCGGCCGTTCCGCGGGTACGGCAAGGGCCCCGGCCTGTCGGCGGAGGCCAAGTTCCCCATCACCAACGGATCGCTGTTCTCACTGCAGGACGGAACGTCGCTACACGCAGGTACTGAGTGGAGGAGGGTAGGACCTGGTCGTTGGTTCCGGTCACCGATCAGGATTACACATGCTGCACAGAGGATGGGCTGGATCATTGGTGTGTGCTACCGATTCGGATTACAAGTAGATACTGAGCAGATGAGGGTAGGACCGGATCATTGGATCCGATCACCATCAGGATCACACCGTACATCATAGAGGGTGGGGCTGGATCATTGGTTCCGGTTACCGATCCGGGATCACACGTACTGCATAGAGGGTGGGGCTGGATCATGGGTTCGGGTTACCGATCCGGATCACACGTACTGAGCAGAGGAGGGTGGGACCGGATCATCGTTGCTGAGTGGTGGATAACGGCAACGCAATAGGCTCTGAACAGAGGACGTTGGCATTGGCACCATCCCTTGCCAGTTTCCATTGGCACTGGCAGCGACCCTTGCCATAGTTTCCATTACTCACGTGCATGGTTGCTGACGCAGTCCGCTAATAAGGCCATTGCTCTGAACTGCTCTAACACTACTGCTTGGCACTGTTCTTAGACCACGCAAACTACTTTCGGTAAGGTGTGGTCAGAAAACCACCCGTAGACCACCCAAGGCCTTCGGTGAAGTGCTTTCGATGTAGGCAAGAACTGCTTTCGGTGTAGACCACCCAAGGCCGTGACGCATGTATAATTGCTTGCAGTGCGGTCTCGCAGCCTGAAGATGGGCATCGGTCCGGTGGCCGCCGGGACAGCCACCAAGCCGCGCTACCTGCCCACACTGTTCGACCCGTCTCGACTGCCGAGCACCAACTGCTCGGAGCCGCTCTACTCGGACCCGCTGCACAAGGCCGCCAGCCTGGACAGCATCATCAAGTGTCTGCCGGCCGGCGACGAGCCCATCTACGCCACGCTGAGCACGGGCCGCGCCACGCCGGAGCGCTGCAACTCGGCCACCACCATCGCCAACGACGACTTCGAGTTCCGCGGCTCTAAGCGGCTGTGCGCCGCCCGCCGGCCGGCCGCCGACGCGCCGCCGCCGTCGGAGGCGACGCGCGCCGACCACCTCAGCATCCGCTCCACCGCCTCGGGCGTGACGATTCGCGTCGAGGCGCCGGCGCCGCCGCCGCGGCCGAGCCTGTCCCGGCCGCGCGCCGCCGGCGCAGTCTGCGGCGCAGGCGGCGGCAGCGGCTCGCTCAAGCGCAAGCTGGCGCTGTCCATGAACGATCTGGACGCGGTGGGCATGGCGGGCGCCGGCGGCATTGTGCAGGGCGAGGAGCACCACGGCAGCGTCGCCTCGTGTCGCATGTCGTCCTACGGCGTGCCGTGTCACAGCGAGAGCGACCTGGTGGGCGCCGGCGCGCGGCCGCCGCAGCGGCACGCCAACACGTGCGCGCGCGCCAGTCCGCGCGCCACGGCGCCGCGCGCCACGCGATACAAGAAGACGTCGCCGCGGCGGCGGGGCCGCGAGCCGCCGCTGCGCTCTGCCATTGTGCACCGCCAGGGCCACAGCCTGCTGGCGCTCAACGAGCTGCACGTCGACCGTGTGCTGCATCGTGGCCAGATCGTCTCGGTGGAGGCGCTCAACCAGGCGATCGCGCTCACGCCCTACTCGTATCTGGACAATGGCGAGGTGTATCGCCACCACTCCCGCAGCGTGCCCGACTTCCAGAAGGTGTTTATCAGCGGCTACCTGTGAACAACGCCGGCGTGGCAATGCGGCCGTCACCTATCGGCGAAGATGTTAACTACACATTCGCGGGCCGGCCGCGGACGGCGAGTCGCGCAATGTAATACTGCTGGCGCAGGCGTGGAGTGTAGCGTCGGATTTGCGTTCGGAAAGCCGCTGCCGATCAAAATCGACAGCGTCGACTTCAGAAGTGTTCGGCGATGCTGTCGCCAGTTTTGTAGCCTCTGCAGCTGGCGTGTTTGCGCTGGGCCAGGCGCAGTACCATCGTACAGCTCACTTAAACTATTGTCATGTGATGAAGGGATCGAGGAACGTCCAGAAGAGCCATAGTCTTATGTCGCTCCTAAGTTGTATGCGTGACGTGGTGTAGTTTGTGTGGTGAGCACTTAACGTTTCTACTATCTATTATTTCCTGCTCAGCAATAAGCCGTCAAATATATCACATGTAAGAAAGCCAGGTTTTCTAAATATGATTTCGCCTAGTTTCAATAATCGCGAGCGTGCCACAAGAGGACACAACACCGCTCTGTCTCAGGGACGGGCACTGAGAATATATATGGCGCTACCCTCACGTTCTCATGTGCGTGTTTCCCTCATAGAAGGATGGCGCCACGCTGGCTGGGAAAGGCACATTTCAGAAAAGCTCGAGTGTCTGCTCGTGCCTGGGCTGGAATGATTTGTACGAATATTTAGTATCAGACGTAACGTATTTATGAGCGAGGAAGCCCTTGTCCAAAGCAAAAGATGATGAAGAGGTGGTCCGTAAACTGGGCATCGCCATCTCGCTCAACGGAATATTCATTCGAAGACGAAAAGGGGACCTTTGCAGAGGAAAATGCGCTACTTCGAGTCGAAGAGACACCCATCAGTATGCTCCAGTGCACCCCTCTCCACCCTCCGCCCAGATAATTATCCCTCCGAGGAGCGCGGAAGGCACCCATCCCCCGGACAATGTGCAGCCAGATAAACATTTACACCTGCGCCGTCCGGTTCCGGAGGCACGCCTGGCTTTCAGTAGTGACTGGGTTCAAAATTGACAACAAATCAGATTTGGAAGAGGCGTTAGCCGTCAGACGCAATGTTAATGCGGACATCAGGAGGACCCCCCAGTAAAGAAAGAAAACAGGTATTTTCCTGATGCCATTCAAGACCTCTGAAACATGCGCGCCAGGATGTTCATTAGTGTGTGCGAGAAGAATATAGTTAAAATTAATGAGAAATGTCTATGTTTCCATGAAATATGACGCGAATTGCATGTATGAAAGTTAGCTTGCCTTCAGACGTCAATTTCATTGCCAATTACTGCGATATATTGCGCATATTGTTAGTTTTCGTATCGCGTCCTCAAACGATTTCCCACCATTGACGGCCGGCGGCCGGCGGCCCCTGGCCGGTGGCCCGTCCCCGGCCGCACGCCGCCATTCATAATATGGTGGGGCGCAAACCATTCCCTGAATGTTAATGGTCCCCAATGCCAAAGTAACAGGCCGATTTTTAGATTTAAAACACTAGACGATGTGCCCACCTGGCATGAGTTCCGCCACTATTACAGTCGAGGCCGAAAGTTTTCCTCGATATTGTCTACGAATATTCCGCTCATGGGCATTGGATGGAAAGAATGCATCTACAACCGTGAATTTCTCCCATACCATTTTGGCGTGGCAGAACCGATGCTGCTTAGTGTTTTTGAAGGGTGGAACTTTACGTTACTTTTTGTCATGCCACCCCTTGGCGGCACTCCGGATCCTCTGGGCAGCAACCGTCGGCGCTTGACGTGCATCGACCCATGCCAGAACCTCAATAATTCCGGACAGCTTCATGTCAAAAGGTAAAAAATGACAGGGTTAGATATCTATAAAAGTGGTCGAGTATGACATCAGAAGGCAGCTGATTCTATGGCGGTTTATTTGAGACCATTGGAACTTAATTCACTACTGTAGAACATCTCATATACAAATAAAAGTAATACAAGGAGATAATTCGAGACAAATCGTGGAGTTGAGCACAAAAACGACAGGGTTAGATAAATGTAGATAAATGAGAGGACCACCCCAAGGTGGGTAAGAATGTCCCCCTAGGATGGAGAGAAGGCCACTGAGACCAGCCATATGAGGCCCACATTTTAGAAGACGAGAACCATAGAAGAGAAATTTTAAGACTAGGATGCAAAAACAACCTGCTAAGAGAATAATGAGGCTCCAAACACAGATGGGGAGGCCTCCAAGACGTTCCCATAATTTTTAAAAGGAGTCACCTAGGAGAGTGTAGGAGGCCCCAAAAATCAAGAGAGTGCCAAAACTTGGCGAGGAGGCCCCCATAATGGCAAAGGAGGCCCCAATACGGGAAGGGAGGCCCCAGAAAGTGAGAGGTCTTAAGACGGAACAGAAAGCCAGTGGATATGAGATGAGGTTTCGGAGAGGCAAAAATAGGCACCCAACGAGTAAGGTTCCATCAAAATAGAAAGGGATGATCCAGGGATATGGCAGGAGGCACCTAATTCGGAAGAGGGCGACACAAGGTTGGAAATGAGACCCCATGATGAACGTGGAGATCCTAAAATTGGAGAGACAGGCCATTAGATATGAGATATAGTTCCCAGGTGGAAAAGAAGACTCGCATATGTCCAAAAAGGTCCCCGGGAAATATCAAGGCCACTGAGATAAGAAAGGTTGTGTATAATTTCGTAGAGGAGGAACCTGGGAGAGAAGAGGAGTCCACCAGAAGATAGGGTAACACCCTTAAGATGGGTGAAGTTCGAATCAAAACGGAGAGCAAGAGGTCCCCATGACGTGAGGCCCCTACTTTAAAAAATGACTAGAAGAGAAATGAGGGCCCTGCCGGACTCGAGAGGAGTCCCCCAAAAATGAGTAGGTCTACGGGACTGAATGAGGCCCCGAAGATCAGAAAGATTTCCAAGAAAATGAGAAGAGGCCCTTAAGATGGGAGTGGTAAGAGGTATGAAGGTGTGTGAGGTTTCCAAAATTGAAGATTCCCTCAAGACTGGTAAGGCTTTGACAGGATAAAGGAGGAAGCCCACGACGCGTGGCATGAGGCCCCTAATTTGGCAGATAAGGCCCCTGTGACATGAGAGGAAGCCCCATGCCATGGTAAAGGGCCCCAGGATATAAGAGAAGGTTTTTCAAGACGAGAGAGGAGGACAATGAACATGGAGGAGGGTAGGACATAAGACGTTGAAAACCGGTAAAGAGGCTCCAGGAAATGGGACGAGATACTTAGGACGCAAGATGAGGCCTATAATTTGCAAGAACCCCCTAAGATATGGTAAAGGTCGTGCCGGGGTGTTTCCAATTTACATGGACGCAAAAATCCGGTCGGGAACCTTGAAAAGCACGCTGAGCCTGGGTGTACCAAAAATGTACGACCGGACCATGAATATATATATATATATATATATATATATATATATATATATATATATATTTTATATATATATATATATATATAGTGGAACAGCGGGTCGTACCATTCCACAACCGTCTCATTGGGACGAAAACAAATGAAGCAGAGCAACAAAAACACTCCGGACATGGGTCCAACTCTGAAAACACTCACAAAACAAAACAAAAAACACAAAAACGCTTCAACTCTGGGCAATGACGCCAAAAAAAAAACCTAAAACGTTTTAGACCCAAAAAAGTGCCCAGGCAGCTAAAGTTCGCGCTAGGGATCCAAGCAAATGACGTCGGGGCCCAAAAGATCATATTGGACTGTATAAAAAAAATCGCGTCGCAGCCCTTGAAAATCACTCTGGAGCCCCCGAAGGGCGCGCCGGGCCCCAAAAGTTGCAACTGCTCCAAAAATCAATTTTTAACCGGAATGTCACTCTGGAACAAAAATATACTCCTTCAGTGGCCGCAGTGCATATCAAAGGGACAAATTCTCCCTCTATCCTGAGAGGCATAAGCTCCCAAGAATCGTGCCGGGGCTCCAAAACACGCGTTGGGGCCACCAAAATTCGCGCATGGGTCTCCAAATAAGTACTTCGGGTACCCGAATACTCGTTCCGAGACTCGAAAACTTTCAATTGAAACCGCCAAAATCGCGTTGGGGCAACAGCTAAGTACAACGCTTCCCACAAACTCAAATATGTCCCCCAAAATATCGCGCTTGGGACCCACAATTCCCATCGGTAGTTCCATCGAAGCTCCACAAAATTGGCGTTTAGGCTCACACGTAAGAACAGTGTGACCACAAAAACGAAATCGGTATCCGAAAAAAATGCAAGCTGGAGGCTTACAAAATAAGAATGCATTTAACAAAATAAATGTCCTGTTCAAGAACATGGCTCTGGAGCGCCGAATATGCAACCAGATACCTTCACAAATTGCGTATGACACTGAAAAACATACCGTATCTAAAAAAAATCGAGGCGGGATGCAAAAACATGCGCCAGGGACTCGAAAAGTCAGGCCGGGATTCGGAATTTACAACAACAACAAATCCACAAAAATATCGTTGAGCCCAGAAAACTGGTGTTGGGTCCTCGGAGCCACGCGCCTGGGCGCGATAAATCGCGCTGGGACTAAGAAGCGCCGCACCGAAGCCACAACATCGTAGTGGAGCACCACAAATGTGCGTAAGAAGCCCCAAAAAACACAACAGGAACCTAAGAGCATAACGGGGGCCGACAATACAACTGGCCCTCCAAAACACCTCCCAAAAAGCGACAGGGCCTTAACATACCTGGACCTCTAAAAAAATGCATAAGAAGCTCTTATGGCACACAGAGGTCATAAGGACGCAGCAAGGCCTGAAAAGAGGCTGGGGCCGCAAATGGCAACGTGGTTCCAAATCGAACAAAAGCACCGGGCATTAAGTTAAGACATCGGAATCTTCGAAAACGCCCTGACACATAAAAAATCATCGGTGCCCCAAAAAAGCAACAACACACTGAAACGAGGAGGGGTTTAGAAAATGAATTAGGCCGCTGCGCAGAAAAACGCAGCGGGTCCAACCAAGAACACTGAGGAAGGGCCCCGGTTCGACAGCCATTCTGAGAGGATAGCAGCAAAGATATCAGGTACGCCAAAGCTGAACGGAATCTGCATTTCATAACTACCAGAAAATGTGGGAGGTAGGAAATTAATGATCGGATTTAATTACTCCACTTTTCGCAGCGAGCGTCCATACTAAGCATTGCAGCATGTCAAATATGGCGCAACTTTATCATGTGACAGTAATTAACAAAAGGCAGAAGGCCTAGCAGAAACCGTAGCATCGCACGAAGTGTTGCGAATGCGCCGAATGCGCGCACGTGCACGGAGTGGCGACCGGGTGATATGAACTGGACTGCCTGAAATTGGGAAATTTTACATTTCAAAGTGATGGGTAGTATATTTTAAATTCAAGTTAGGCGTTTAATACATTTTCTAAACTGCTCGTTTTAGGGTTTTGTTGCTTTTATGCACCGAGGATACTTTTACGTGTCAGGGCGTTTTCGAAAATCCCGATGTGCTTATTTAACCCTTGGTCCTTTTGTTCGAATTGGAACCATTTTGCGTTTTGTGGTTCCAGCCGCTTTGGGAGATTGTGTGCTTCAGAGCGTAAGTTGCACTTTCGGCCCCCCGTTGTGCTCTTGGGGTCCTACTGTTTATTTGGGGCTTCTAACGCACATTTGTGGGCGTTCGGTTTTGGGGCCTCCGTGCCATTTTTATGTTTCCCAGCCTGACTAATCGCTCCGAGGCGCGTGGTTCCGGTTACCTAACGCCACTTTTCTGGGCTGAATGCTATTTGTGGATTTTTCTGATTTTTCTCCCTCAAAAGACGGAATTCCGGCCCGACATTTTGAGACCCTGGCGCCATGTATTTGTATCCCATCTCGATTTTTCGAGATTCGGTACTTTTTTTCGGCGGCGTACACAATTTGTGAAGGCATCTGGTAATATGTTCTGTGCTCCAGACATTTTACCGACCCTGACATTGAATTTTTGGGAATCCCCCTTTTTTGGAGTGCTCCAGCTTGACATTTTCGGATACCGATCCGGTTGTTGCGGTATGGGTGTAATTTCAGCAGTGTGAGTTGATTTATCAAGGGATACCAAAATAAAACCGTAGAATTGGGTGGGGGAGTCAGGGTTGAAATCCGACGAATCAGGAAAGATGGTGGTAGATTAGGCCCCTCCACAGGAGAATTTAGTTGATCACTAATCATTTCATTTCAGTAAGTCCCCTTTCACAAAATGGCGGTCAAAATCCCAGGCACGTGAATTAATTCGTTAAGAATTTGATATTTGAACTTGTTTGGTAGGTGCCTTGCAACCAGCACCAACTGTTAGAAAAATTCGCAAATTTAAGATTCCGACCAGAAAACCAATGTAACCCATTTCTTGTTGTCACCTTCGCGAAAATATCGTCCTAGGACTGAGAAATGAGCGCTTAAGCTTTGCTTAGAGCATCAAGCTGGTGGTAATACATAACAGTAGTGATGAATGTAGCTATATTGTTATCCTTTGAGGACATAACGGTGGGCTGATCAGTGGGAGATGTCTGAAAGATATGCTTAGCATCAGCCTCGCTGTAATCTAGAGGCGAGGAAGATTTTTTTATGTTCGAAAAAGCATTGAGACGTTGGTTGGTTTTGACACTTGGGTATTTATCCACATACTACTTAATTATACCTTGGTATGTCCCAGTTTTCAGGGGAAAAATATTTCCTTTGCGTGTTGAGTGCATAATGCACCATGCCAAGAACAAACAGCACCTTAATATGAAATCATGTTTCCCATTCCCGAACCATACCAAGGGCCTAAAAACAATAGCAGGCTCCAACACAATGGAGGCCCCTTTTCGGGGAGCAGGAGGCCCCCTTTCGATCCCCCCCCCCCCGGAAGAATTTCGTGGCGATGCCACTGGGGGAACTTGATTATTTGGGCTTAAGGGCGCGCCGACTTCGACGTTATTTAGGGCCCTCCTGAGGGAAGACAAATTGAATACGACGTAACAAGATGGTGAATATGAATATGTACTGCTATAATGTTAGTTATGAGGGCTTTAGGGCACATCGACTACATTGGTCATGCAGACGTACTGCTATAAATATTAATGAACTATTAATACGTACCTTCCACACCTTTGCCCTTCGCCCGAGCCTTCCCCACCTGAGCCAGCCGGGCTCTCTTCGCCTCGCGGTCGCGCCTTTCAGCTTCCTGATATTGCAAGTTGATGTCGGAGATTGGAATTCGTCGGGAGTTACGGGACGGCGATGCAGGTGCGGTCGTGGAAGCTGGGGATGGTGTAGGTGAAGGTGTGGAGTAGTGGTTGAATGTGATGATAAGGCCTGGCTCACGGGAAGGGGGAGGACTCTGGAACGGAGGAAGTGGAGAGGAGGGAATTCGAGGTGGTTGTGGCGTACATAGGTGAGGGGGATTGGAGGAAGGACAGGAAGTGGGAAACGGGGAATTCAAGGTGGGGACTGTGACAGACGAAGAGGTATTAGGATTGGGTGGAGGGCCGAGCATGCCTCAGAGCGCTGCATCTAGGTACCACCACCCCCATTCGACGTTGGTCGGGGCGACGCATCTGGGGAGCAAACACCGCGTCCACTTGTGGCAAGTGGTGCTTCCGCCGCGAGTGACTTGTTGAGCAGGCTGTCCTTGTTCCTTGGGCGACGTAAGTGGCACACCAAAAGATCGAAGTAGTGTTGTGAGTTGGGCAATTAGCTCAGAGATGTTGGGAACCTATCAGAGGTTCCATTTGAGTGTGATCTGCCGTTGCAGGGTTCAGTTTTCCTGCTGCTAGGCAAGACGATTTTGATTGAGCTCTTTTATAGAGCACACGTGCTTCCAGAAATGTTATCTTGTTTGGAGATTTTAGAGTAACTATCTCTTTCTCTTTCAAGAAGATGGGACATGAGCGATCGTAGGTAGTGTGGGGGTTCTGATCCGGGCCGCTGTTCGAACATTTTTGACATGCAGCCTCACATTTTCCTTCCGCATGCTCCACCGACCCACATCTGCCGTACCTATCGCGATTTTGGCAGCGTTGTGTCAATGTCCAAACATGGAGCATCGAAAACGTCGCATAGAGTTTGGGACATAACCACGCACGTTCACGCGAACGTATCCAACGAATATGAATTCGGGAAATTCAGTGGAGCGAAATGTTAATATGAAGTTATTCGTAAGTTGCGTTTCCTGGCCCCTTCTAATAGTGCTTCTCACATCTACCACTGCCCATTCTGCCAGGCCATAAACAATATCATCGTCGGACACGTCTCTCAAATCACAATTGACGACCACCTTCATCAGTTTTTGGTATTCTGAGGTCCAAAGCCCACGAGACAGCGGCTATCCGTATGCCAGTTGCATGTCGTACACTGTAGATAGTTCGGTGAAACAAATCGCTCTGCTTGCATCATCAGTATTTTTTACCTATTTCTATCCCATAATCCTTAAGTTTCTCGCACCTGAGCCTTGCTATGGAGAAGACCCTATCGCGTGGCTAGTGCGCCAAGTCAATCCACCCAATTCAGATGTACCTAATATAGAACAAGACAATTTCAGAAGAAAAAAATGCTGTATTTCTGGTTGCGTACCCAACTTAGTCGGGGTCGAACCCACCAAAAAAGGTTCCGGCAAGGTCCGAACCGCACGAACCCCAGCGGCGGCGACGCCGATGTAGTCCACCGCACGCGAGTGTCGCAACTTTTGGGCCATACCTTCTGAGCAGCGCTCGTGGCAGCTAGGCACAGGGGAATTCATCCCCAAGTCAGCCATCCACACGAAGAAACCACATTGAAGATGGACAGCTTGACGTAGCAGTGACAGCTCATCAACGCGCATCCCCGATTTGTGCTTTGGAACGTTCGATTCCTCTCCGTATGTGACCATTCTTAAGCGAGTGCGTTAGGCCGATTCTAGCAACAGCAGGCTAATAAGTTCAACAATGCGTGGGTACGTAATACCAGCAACACACCACACGGCTCGATATAACCAAACAAAATACCATACAAAAGCAGTAAAACTAGCTGCAGAATACGTTTTCAACCAGGTTCCCGAACATTCCATCTTACGGCAAGACTGGATAATTTTTTAGATCACCGGGATGATCTCAAAGTTAACCATCAACACCAGGCCCACTATGCATATAAGTACACCTGAATACCGTATTTCTGGTTGCGATCTTTCCGCCCTACTCCGTCCCTGAACGGTCTCAACCACCCCTCCCATGCACACGAGCGACCTCTTTTGCAGACAGGGAACCAACCACTATCATTGGGCATACGACGACCTTCCGATCTCGCTCGCCGCGGCCCACCACAGGCGCCCTCAGCCAGCCCAGAAGCAGCGCGTACATAACAGTCGTATATTTTGGACCGGCCAAAGTGGCGCAGGCGACACCTGTCGGCTAGAGGAGCACGAGCGACGGCGCGCGCGGCGGTGAATGCAGCCAAAGAGGAATACGCCGCGACGATCGGTAGACGAACTGGTGCACGGGGCCGCGCCCGAGAGGCGGCCACACACGGCACCGACTCACGGTGGCGCCGTCAGCAGCACGGCATTCCTGTGTGAATTCTTTCGTATAAAAAATACACACACGAGAGCAGAAACCGACAATCCTCCCCGCCACACCATAGCGATAATAAAATTCATATATCTCAGCTACTGGGATAAGATGTGGTCCAGGTCAGCCGAATAAATACATAGTAGACACTTGTTTCCGGGATGGAATGATTCCGACGCGTCGTACCGTCCATTACGTCATGCGAATGCTCTGGATGATTTGGAAGATAGCTGAAACAGAAGAACATATATGTAAGCCTTCAAACGATTTTGCTTAGGGGAGGGGGCACATACTTTTCCAACGGAAAACGGGCTACTATGCGCAGATACCAAACACAAGTCACAACACAAGTTTGAAGGTAGTATTGCGAAAACTATTTCGAATAACACATTGTTGCAAAATATAAATGTTCGCACAAATTATGATTTGTGCTCATACTAAGGTGGGTGGTACATATCCTATAACGGGACCGATCCTATGCTACAATTGGTTACGTATTTCGCCGATGACTAACACAGGATTGTTTTCATGTGTCTTGGGGACAATTCCCGTTAAAATTCCCTCTCCGCACTGTCGAAATTGGTTTATAAACTTAACATAAACTTAACAATTGGTTTATAAACTTAACATCACGGACTGCTCCGATAAGCTTCAGATTCTTCCCGGGAAAACATCCAGATTTGATAAAATTTGACAGTCACCCGGCACATCTCATTCAATCTCGGATGGCGTTTCAGAAATTAATTCAGACTGAAAAGTGCATACAAAATATGTATAAATAAAAATATATATAAATGATACAAGTAAAAAAATACACAAAAACTAATATACATATACATCGATGTATTTCCCCGAACAAAATACATCAGCAACACACCAAACAAGCTAAAAATCCTGAGAACGCAACCCATGAATTACATAAAAAGACAAACAGCAAGATAATTTGGTTAAAGATACGGAACATAATTTATGCATTTATCCTGCAATGAATTATAGAATGAAACTATGCAAATAGGTTGTCCAAGTTTGGATGAGGGCAGATTTGCCATCCAATTGTCAACATGACAGTTCGGGTGCATCTGATGGCAGTCTTCAATCAGGTTGAATGACAATAACCATACACACTATGATTCAGCCAACACCTCAGCTAAAAGAGGTCAACCTGTAGTTGGTACTCAATACATATTACATGAAGTGAGATTTGCTTGCATGGTGGTCAAAAATTATGAGCAAACATAACCCACCATGAACAATGAACATGCATTACCTCATTACCTTAACATTCCAAATCCATGGAACATACTTAAAAATAGCATAATAAAATTGTGTTCAAGTCCAATTTAACAATATGATTGAAATTCCCATGCACTTTCCCACATGATTACTGCATGGAACAATGCATCACATTTGGACACACATACCTGATCCACAGACAACAAAGATGAACAGGGCCAGAAGCCAGGGCCCAACTGGATACTTGTCCTCTGCAGCTTTCTGCAAAAAAAAGAACCAGTCAGGCAATGGACAAAGCAACAAATGCAAATCAAGACTTCAGACTAGATTATGGGACAATCACACCTTTCAAAATTGCCATGAGCCACATGGCGAATTCTGGCCAACCCAATTCATGGCATGAGCAGATACTACACCTGGTTCCTTTACCAGTGCATGCCACATGTAAATTAATGTGCACAAATTATCGGTCCCAGAATACCAATTGCAGATACAGCTCTGATATTACACTATAAAGTCAAATGCAATAATGGCGTGATCAAGTGGCAGCAGAGATACCCTGGGATATTTGCCTGTTTTTCTCAAACACAACCAATATTGTCAAACCAACAACAAACCAATATTGTCCATACAACACTAACATAAAATCAGCAGCAGTGTCTTACTCAAGCAGACTGCTCAAAATTCCAGTGTCTTCCAGATTAAGCTAGGTTTTTATTTGAAACTCATTAAGAAAAATATTTTTTAAAGCTCATCTTTTTAAGATTTGTATTTTGTGTCCACTGAAAAGTAAGTATTTGCAGAGGGAATTAAGGTTAACCACATTCACCAGACACCCTGCAAATCATAACTAAGTAGAACACCCTCCTCAACAACTCTAAACTCATTCAATCCTACCCTATTGTGCTACCATAGCCTATCTAAATACTAACAGCAGCACCAACTGCGTGATTATATTGTGCAGCACCAACAATTGATTATATCATGCTATAATATATTTGATATATTATGCTGTTATCTTGATATATTATGCTTATTTTATTTATCTATGATTTACCTATCCACATGAAATTTTTGAATGCTTGATTATAAGAACACTCAGAAAATGTCAGTAGACAAGCCAGACACAGCCACATGCAGGATGCCCATGCATCAGTGTAATCTTAGATTCACTATATCTGTTTCATCCCAGTATGCTCATAATTATTCAGCTTTTTTAGGACAACCAAGCATGTATATACTTTTTCCAATAACAGGGTGTCATTCCTAGCAAGGTTATATGTTGGTTGGTTATTTGCACCTGTTCAAATAGTCTGCCAGTGTGTTTAAGAAATTCCATGGCCACAAAATTAATCAATTCTTGAAGTATCAATGCTTTATAAGCAGCAGTCAGAACACTGCTGGTCAGTCTAACACCATCAGTTGGTTGGTTATTGGTTTTTACGACAATGATGGTTATTAGTATTTTTATTGACAACAGCTGATTCATGTAGTGTTGCCAATCTCTCATCCTGATTGGTCGTGGACAAAGTACTTATCAATGAGATACTGTTAGAAAGGAGATATAAATACTTCATATCAAGGAGCAGGATGCTGCTACTCCTTGGAGAAGGATGTGGATTGTGTTCAGAGCGGTATATCCCACCCTATTTCACGAATAATTTATCACCATCATGCATTGAAGCAATCAAGCCAGATGCTCAGTGAAGTCTGGATTGGGTATTTCTACACAATTTTTTTCTTCTTCAAAAACAGAATCACATGGAGAACAAGATGAGTGCTTATGGCACTAAGCTAAATGATTTTCAAGAAAATATGAAGCTTGAAAAGGTAGGATGGGGAGCCAAGGCATAATGGGAAGGGCTATGACATAAATTATATGTGCCTTAGCTGGGCACCATCAGTTGCTTTCCAGTGAAAGAAAAGCTGTTTATACATTGAATTTTCTTTTTTATATTTTTGTATTACATTCCATGGCAATGGTTCACTGAAAGCTGCACACTACATGTTGTATATTACAAATGCATGACCAACATCCTAAACATATGCAAGAGTGTGATAACACATTCAATGTGCATCTGCAACCTGGTGATCATTCACATCTTCACAACAGCAATGGTGCTCAGAGTTTCATTTTTTGGACACTTGGTGGCTGGACCAACAAATAGCAACTTTTGCTCCCCAACTCTTTGAACACCACCTGCTAAAATGGTTACATTGTTGCACAGACAGTCCAGATATACTGAACTGCACGCAATGTCCATGTCACTGTTTTGCCATCCTATACAAAGTTTGGTCAGTCAAGAGTGGCAGAAATGACATTTTACACTATTGCACTTTTTGTACTATTTTTGTAAGGCAGATATGGATCAGTTGCTGTTCTGGCCAAGCAACAAATTCACTTGAACAGCTCCCTATCACAGGCACAACACAAGCTAGCAGCCTTGATACACAACCAGTGCTCATACTGAACAGGTTGGTGAGCAGGTGACTCAGCATGTCTAATCTTATGTGTCTAATCTCACACACATCAGTACAATAAACACTAAATCAACCTGTCTGGACATATCATTTAGAAAATGATCATCCACCTAGGTCTCAAAAGTGGCTTCTGGCTCACTATCTGACAGGAGGTAATCAGAGCTGTGGTCAGCATCAACTCTTCCAACATGGGTTTCTCAGTTATTCACAGGTTGACTCTCAGTCTGTTTGCATTGCTTCATAAACTCAAATTAAACTTAAGAACATCAGTAAATTGGTTGGTCGGTTGGTTGGTTATTTGGGCTTTGGGGCGCATCGAGTGCTTTGGTCACACAGCACCCAATCAGTGAATTGCCATATAGTTTCTGATTTACATGGAGACTACACTCAGCTCTACTGCATATGGCAGCCAATGAATGAATGAATGCTGGAGAGCAAATTGGCACTATGGTTAAACTAGCAAAGGATGTGGTTGTAGGCAAACTTCCTAAGCAACGGCAGCCAAAATAAGAACACAAGTATATTTAATCGCTGTTAACCATGTTGATAAATCCATACCTGATACTTGTGACATGCTCGCACCACACTAGTGAATATTAACAACACACACCATGAGTAGGATGCACATGCGCCAACTGTTTAATACAACGAAGAATGGCTCTTAGGTGCTCCTGGGTTTTAGACATTGCGTGAGACGAAATGTACGACCCTCAATATACCAGGTGCTGGGTTTACTCAACATCAAAAGTAGCATTAGGGATCATGCTATATTACTGCACCAACTGATTTGTTACTTGCCATCTATTGGGATATAGGTTTCAGAATATGAAATAGTTTATAGGAAGATTATACTAAAGTGATCCATGTAAAATATTTTAATTCCCACCACCAAGAAGCAATTACTTTCCATAAAAAGGCTGAGAAAATTGATTGAAACTAATTTTTATGAAAAACAAAATGTCTTCAATGTACTAGTTTAGTTGATGTCTGGATGGAGGTGGATTGGAGCTTAAGGGCACATCAACATCCAGGGTCATTTTGCACCCATGTTCATGTCTGG
This sequence comes from Imbricaverruca yamaguchii, assembly GCA_034440575.1. Classification (NCBI taxonomy): domain Eukaryota; kingdom Metazoa; phylum Arthropoda; class Thecostraca; family Neoverrucidae; genus Imbricaverruca; species Imbricaverruca yamaguchii. The sequence goes on from JAOTOL010001579.1 coordinate 1,910,482, forward strand.
GATGTTCAGTTGAAGCAAGGATCAACTTGGAATGATCAAGTGGCAAGATGGGAGAGCAAATTGCTGCTGTAAAACCAACTATTGACTTACAAATAATTTGTGGATCAAATGAATGGTCACATCTCAACCTTTCCAAAAAGCATATTTTTATAATAAAAATCAAACTTTACCCTGACCTCCAAATGTACAGAAAATGTGGTCCCTTCAATATGGTCAACTTCATAAACATGCCATTCAAGAAAAATTCAGCAACAGAAAAAAACACGTTTAAGGACGAATTTACCATTTTTCTTCATACCTGAAAATTATGCATTTTCAGATAAAATGAGTTGCCACATCACGTTCCACATATAGCATGAAAAAAAATTCCAAGAAATCAGAAATTCTTAACTGCGGTTCAATTGGCAATGATTATATTACATCCGTCAAATGTCGCGTCGCACACGAGGGAACTTCGAAGCACTGCCATAAAATGAGCCATATGGTATACGCTACAACGATCCTGACCCAACGGTACGGAGAAAGCTTACCGAAGTTTTCGGGACGTTTCCTCTTTGTGTAATGTTCTTTCCAGCTTTCTCATTCTGTATTCTCATGCGCTGCTTGGCCGCCATGTTTCTAGCGTTTTTGCACAACCGAAACCACTTAAACCAATAATACAACCTTCAGCGAAGACCAAGACGCCTATGAGCAGACACCTCAGCAACAGCGCCGCAACGAAGAGAACGAAGTAGACGAATCCTAGCAATGGAAAGTGTACGTCACGAGTTTATCCATAATCTATCTGCGCAGTAAAAGTAGATTTGCTGAACGGATTTCTAATTTCAATTTTTAGAAAGTGAGATGCCAGTATGCCACATTCAGATATACAAAAATAATAACCGAATTTCTTTTCCTTATAAACTATGCAAATTGTGCAATATTTTAGGTGCACATCTGTGGTACTATATTCATACGCTTCCACGTTGCCTAAAACGTCATGAAGCAGAGCTGTGAAATGACAGAAATAAAAATGATACTACGAAATTACATTTATTTACATATATAGTACGTACTGAACGTGCATGCATGCAAAAAGACAGGTACAATATTGTCATGTATTTGAACCATGTTCTCATTTTCGCACAATTTTCCGAGGTAACCCTAACAAATTAACTCCCCTACTCCATCTTTGGGACATGGAGCATACCAAACTTGAATATCTCTTCCGGCAAAACAAAAATGTAATTTCCCCATCGAAACTCAACAAACATTTTTCGAGCACTAAGCAGTCCATCCATAGGCGTAGGAACGGCTCAAAAAGTGGGGGTAGGGTCAGCACCAGGGACGCATCCAGGAATTTCGCAAGGTAACATGGTTGAGCACTTTTTTAATAGAGATCCCGACAAATTGAATAGTGAACACAAGTTTAATCGCGAAGGGGGCAGGCCCCCTGGGCGCGCCTATGGCCAGCAGCAACATGTGCTACTGAAAATAATTATCATCGCAGTATCAGTTTCTCTTCTTCCACGCTTTCCGGTGGCTAATAAATCCGGATAACCGCTTGGCTTTGATTCACTCATCACGTCGGTTAAGTACACTCCCAGATTGGCTACAGAACTGAGGCTCTAGTCAGGCATTCTTTTTTACCTGTTTGATTCACTTTGTATACTGATGCGTTTTAGGGCTGCAGCCAATTTGTGTTAATGGCTGACCCCATTTTTGCGACCCTTGATCTTTTTATATAGTCTTGCTGCTGTTTTATGCACCGACGTTATTTTTATAGGTATCGACGTATCTTCGCAGGCCCCGAAGTGTGTATTTGATGCCCGGTCTTTTTGTTACTTATTTAGGACCATGTCGATTTTTGAGGTCCCAGCCTGTTTTTGAGACCTTATGCTGTCCCAAAACCCCGGTGCGCCTTGAGGGCCCAGTTGTGTTTTTTTTTAACTCCCGGTGCGTTCACTTAGAGTTGCAACGAATGGTTTGAGGACATACCGCATTTTACCAAACTCCGTACTCGTTGGAGGACCCGGTGCTTTTTCGTTTTCCAATTGTGCTCCTAGGGTCCCGTTGTGTTTATTTATTTGGACTAAGTTATAATTCCCGGGGTCCAGTCGCGACATTTCGTACGCATGCGCATGGTTCGGGGGACCCAACGCCGACTTTCTTGGCTCGATGCAATTTTTGGTGACTTCTGAATTATGTAAAGTCCGAGCCAAGCCATGTGTGTTATGCCTCGGCAACATGTTCTCGTGTCCAGCCGCCATTTTTCGAGTGTCAGTACGTTGTTGTGCCGCATGGGATTTGTAAAGGCATCTGGTCATCTTTTCGAGTTAATGGGCGATTTTCTTGGCTGTTTTGTTGTTGTTTATTTGGTGGTTCACGACGCACTTTATGCACATTCACCGCTAATGGCGTCATCCACACTGTTTCGCCTGTGGGCCGCGGGATTTGGAAATGTCCTGAGCGGCGCTAGTGTCGAAACCGGGACCTTTGCGATTTTCCTGGCTAAAGCAATGTTTTAATCTCTCTTTATTTTGGAGAGCTCCGGCTTGATTCTTATTGGCTCCCGATGCGATTGTGTGGCCACGCTGTGCTTATTTGGGGCCATCGACGCCAATTTTTGGGAGCTCCAAGGGGAATTTATGACCAACCAGAATGTATGAGACCTACCGACAGCAATTGTGGGTCCCAAGGGTGCTTGGGACATTCCGGGTTTAAGGTGCTTAGCCTAGGACGTTGTACTTATCTTAGCCCAGCGTGATTTTGGCATTCCCGGCGTGCATTTTCGGGCCCGGTGCAAGTTTTTGGTGTGCCGGCTGCATTTATTTATGTCCGCTAGTTATTGTTTTAGTCAGCGGTTATAAATAAACGTAATACATTTATAAGAAATATAATTCGATTTTTTGGAGCCGACCTCTTCAGGATGGAGGGGAGGAGCACTTACCTCTTGGGAGTAGGAAGGCCTTTAGGATAACTTTATTCGGGACCTGCTCTGAGTTTTTCGGTGCTCAGATCAACGCGACGTAGTCCATAGGTGATTTTGCGGAGTCGACTTCTATTTTTGTAAGCCTCCTACGCGATATTTTTGGGCCCAGGTACGATTCTTCGTGCTCCCAGCGGCTCCTTTTTCAGTGTCCCCAAGTGCTTCTTTTTCGGAGCAAGACGTAGTTTTATGGTCTTTGGCGTCATTGTTGTGGCTGTAGAGTAACATTCCGGGTAGGAATCGATCCCGGAATGTCGATTTTGGAAGCCAGCTGAGACTTGTGGGGCTGCGGCGCTACTTTGTTGGCCCCTAGTGTGATTTTTAAGGGTAGCGGCGCAACGTTTTTGGGTCTACGTGCGATTTTGTCATTCATGCCATGTCATTTTGCCATGTCGTCATTTGTTGGGAAGCCTAGCGCAAGTTTTAGTAGCCTCGACAGGTCTTTGGGGGCACAATATGTTTTGGTGACTTTTGGAGCAATTGCGGAGAACCTAGAGTGATTTTCCATGTCCGGACTGTTTTGCCGTTGCCCCGCCTTCATTTATTGGGTGTTCCCGATAAGACGTGTGGGGAGCTGGTGCAGCCTGGCGAGTCCCAAGCGTGATTTTCAGGGTCCATGTGCGACTTGTTGGTACCTACAGGCTCAGCGTGATTTTCGCCGGCCCCGACCCAACCTTTTAGGATCCATTTTATGATTTTGCAGAACCATGGCACGACGTTTTCGGCCTCATCGTGATTTTCTGGTCCGAGGCGCGAACTTTTGAAGCCCCCAGCGTGATTTTCAGGTGCCCAGTCCGTCTTTTTGCAGGCCCCATCGTGATTTTCGAGGATCATGGCACGATTTTTGAGGATCTTTGTACTCCCAGTGTGATTTTCCGGGGACCCGATCCAACTTTTGGGAGCACCAGCGTGATTAGTAGGGGCTCCGGCCCAACCTTTTGGGACCCAGCGTGATTTTGAGAATCGTGTCACCAGCTGTGTGGTGTTGCTTCGAAGCCGGGTCGTGTCACCAGCTCCGACGCCGGGTCGTGTCACCAGCTGTGATGCAGGCAGTGTCAGCTGTGATGCCGGGTCGTGTCACCAGCTGTGTGGTGTTGCTCCGACCCCGGGTCGTGTCACCAGCTGTATGGTGTCCCCGCGGCGGTGGCTGACGCCGGCACTGCGGCGGCCGCGGTCGTCTGTTTGTGGTGCGGCTATCTGCCGGCCGGCCGGATACAGGCGGCTGACGGTCACGCGGCCGGCCGACGTGTGCCGGCACCGGCGGCGCAGCAGTGGCGACACTGCGCTGGACGTCGCCGGCGGCCGCCTGTGTCGCTCCGCCGGCCAGCCGCCTGTGTCGCTCCGCCGGCCAGCCGCCTGTGTCGCTCCGCCGGCCAGCCGCCTGTGTCGCTGCGCCGACCGGCCCGTGTCGCTCCGCCGGCCAGCCGCCAGTGTCGCTCCGCCGGCCAACCGCCTGTGTCGCTCCGCCGGCCAGCCGCCTGTGTCGCTCCGCCGGCCAGCCGCCTGTGTCGCTCCGCCGGCCAGCCGCCAGTGTCGCTCCGCCGGCCAGCCGCCTGTGTCGCTCGCTCCGCCGGCCAGCCGCCTGTGTCGCTCGCTCCGCCGGCCAGCCGCCTGTGTCGCTCCGCCGGCCAACCGCCAGTGTCGCTCCGCCGGCCAGCCGCCAGTGTCGCTCCGCCGGCCAGCCGCCAGTGTCGCTCCGCCGGCCAGCCGCCTGTGTCGCTCCGCCGTCCGCCTGTGTCGGTCCACCGGCCAGCCGCCTGTGTCGGTCCGCCGGCCAGCCGCCTGTGTCGTCCGCCGGCCGGCCGCCTGTGTCGCCCGCCGGCCAGCCTGTTACCGCCGCCGACCTGTCCCGCCGCCTTGCCCGCCGCCAGTGACCACCGCCGACCTGTGACCACCGCCGACCTGTGACCACCGCCGACCTGTGACCACCGCCGACCTGTGACCACCGCCGACCTGTGACCACCGCCGACCTGTGACCACCGCCGACCTGTGACCACCGCCGACCTGTGACCACCGCCGACCTGTGACCACCGCCGACCTGTGACCACCGCCGACCTGTGACCACCGCCGACCTGTGACCACCGCCGACCTGTGACCACCGCCGACCTGTGACCACCGCCGACCTGTGACCACCGCCGACCTGTGACCACCGCCGACCTGTGACCACCGCCGACCTGTGACCACCGCCGACCTGTGACCACCGCCGGCTGGACACGACGATGCGGTGGACCCTGTTGTTGGTGCTGCTCCAGCCGGCGCTGATATGCGGTGAGTGTTGGCCGTGTTGGGTGCTGGACACGACTGGACACGGGCGGCATAGCTTCAGTGTTAAAATAATGGTGTTTCGTCAGGTGTGAGATGTCCAAGCGAGTACAGTAAGATGTCGAAATTCGCCATGAAAATGGTGTTGCTAAAATACATTTTGTGTCCTTGAAGCTCAATGTTGAACCCCATGACACACTTACAAGTGAGCCTTCTTTGTTTGTTTTGACACATACCTACTTGAGGGATTGTTATACTAGTAATAGCGATAAAACGATGTGTGCTATAAACTAGCATTGTAAAACAGACCACATCATGGGTTGTCCTGTACCAGGAATTGTGTTTCGAGATACTCGTTTATCACAATCCGTAATGGTAAGCACAAGCATGATACTTATAAACAAGACATTGCTTGGGGTGGCAAATGAAGACCTCATAAACACACGTCAAGAAGCACGACGGTCGATATTTCTTCGGAAAGAATGTCAATTGAGTGTTCATTAAGTGGCATATTCCACCCTATTTGACGAATAATTTATCTCTGTAGCTTCACCAGCTGTGACACGCCTATGTGCCTATGTGCCATCGGCTTCCCGCCGCCACATAGGACAAGCGAATCAGATATTGGCTCGTGTCACACCTCGGCGCTTTCATCAGCACCATACACCGTCCTTGTTTGATAGAGAACTACCACTGCTGAGACCATCGTCACATTGCTAGACTGGCGAGTGGTGGTGGTGCAGCAAGCTTGCTCATGGATTTGCGACTTGAGCCTGTCACCTCCAGCCTTTAGCTCTTGATCAACTGCCCAAGTATTGAACCTCCGGTCCCATGCCACCATGTCATCACACCATACTTCCTGTCCGGCATCCAGATCTGTCAGATGCCACATGGCGGCCAGCTCATGCCTCGGTCACATATGACGTCGCACGGTTCTGCGGTCTGTATCTTGTAGTTGGGATTTTTACAAATCGTACGGTTTTGCGGGCTGCGGAAGCAGTGAGTGCTCACAGGTGTTACGGGGCCCGCACGACAATCGGGTCATGAAATCAAAATGCGCCGGCAGACCGCAAGGCGCCGGTTAACAAACTGCGAGGCGCCCTCGCGACGACCGCAGGGCAATCGCAAGACGCGCGCACGGTTGTTGCGGTCGCCGCAAGGTCTCCTCGCGGCGCCCTTGCGGCGCCGTGATGGCTAGTCTGAGTCCAGGCGCCAGGGCAGGCCTGCCATCGTTGCGCCTTGGTCACAAATGGCTTGCGACATGTTGGCGGTGGCCGTGAGTCCCCAAAATTGCCAAAACAGGGCGGTGCCCGCTCGGTGAAATACGGTAGCCGTGAGAAAATATCGAGACTTCTTGCTCGTCGCAGTAGCTTACAATTTTTTTAAATTCGACATTAAACTTTTTCCGGAAATTGTAAGGCAGTAGGGCGCAACCCTGCCGCAAGTAGTAATGCAAGTTCCCTGTAAGGTGTAAGTTCCCTAGAAAATCGTACGGCAGCCTCAACAGCCGTGATGCCTCCTTACTGCCACGTCACGGTGGTCTTGTTGCCTCCGTAAGATGGTCGTACGATGTTCTAAATATCGTGGAGTGACTTTGGGGCTGCCGTGCCATCATCTTTCTGAAGAGGTATATATGTGTATATATATATATATATATATATGTGTGTTTTTTTTTTTTTTTTTGTTTTTGTGTGTGTGTGTGTGTGTGTGTGTGTGTGTGTGTGTGTGTGTGTGTGTGTGTGTGTGTGTGTGTGTGTTGCCTTGCGTGACATTAGCCAGATCGTCAAGATGGCGTTCATTCCACCACAGAGACTGCGCCTGGCGTACCTGAGGTTGCGACCGAGACTGAGGCATATCCACCGCCGGCAGGAAGAAATTATTGTAGCTGTAGTGGCGTTAGAAGAAGGGTGGGCCCGTCAGAACAGAAGAAGACGAGTGGTGTGGATGAAGCCCTGGTTGCTGCGGCGTTCCACCCTGGGACACTACGACACCCTGATGCAAGAACTCATGAGGGAGTCCCGGGGCATTTCAAGTCGTACCTCATTTTGATCAACAAGGCCTGCGACATTCTATACCAGGGCGCTGTATGACCAACGCAGTCGATGCGCCCGAAAGCTCAAATAACCAACATTCTATGCCAGATTATGCGACTGAGATATCCCAACCTTCAGAATGCAGACCTAGACCATGAAAGACACGACGGACAGACAATACCAGGTGTGTGAAGAGCCCAAGCCATGATGCGCGAAGTGCAGATCGCCATGACGGACGGACTTGACTTGGAGGCGGCTGCAGGGGGTCTTTCAGGGGGTGCAGCTTCTTCCGGCTGGACCTGCTCGAGGTAGCGGTGGCAGAGTCCAAAGGCTTCCTTCTGGGTGGTCCTGAAGCGGCTGGCCGGGACATTTTGTACCACACTGACCAACCACGCTGTGAATTGTACCTCTCTGAGGTCTGCTGGTACTCGTCCTTGTCAAACTGGAAACAGAATGGAATAGACAATGTTCAAACATGTGCTAACATGTCATGTATGAACCGTTATTTGCAGATGAAAAAGTGGAAGCACATTATTACATTACAGCTGCGACCTTTGACAACAGCTCCTGGTCCTTCCGCCGGTTCTCTGAGAGGAATTGACACAGGATCTTCCCCACCTCCTTCTTCTTATGTATGTTCTTCTCTATGAGCTTTCTCTTGCCAGAGATGGTACTGCTTGTGGGGCGTCCTGGGGTGACACTCTGGCTCCGACTCTGGGTGATATCGCTGCCGTTTCCTTTCTGCATGGGCGCCCCAGCTTGTTGCTCGGCTTCCTTATCATCGCCTCAGGCCTCCCGGTCTGCTCCGTAGCCTCGTCCCGCTCATCCTGGAACCGTCAGCAAAACGCAATGTTTAAACATATGAAAATATGCACGTGTTTCAAGGGAAGGAAGAGGAAAAGAAGAAAAAAGAACATTTTTTTCAGTTCCGATCACATGCGCTTTTATGCGCACGGATACGGTATTATTGAAACTAATGCACGTTTTAACAAATACTTACATATGTAATAAATACAATCAACTGCCCAGTTCATGCTGCGGCAAAGTCTGCTAATTCTGCATCCTTCCTCTTGCTGTTGCTGTAAAATTCATCGCCGACATCATAATATAAGTAGAGCCGGTCCTCAAAGAATCAAAGAACTCGTAAGAACTCAAAGTTCTTTATCAAAGAACTCGTACTAGGCCGACTCAGCTTTTTCATCACCTTCCTCTTCATCTTCATCCATGCCTTCTCTATCTTGTTCCCTGTCCCCAAATTCATATCTCTGTCTGCCCTGTGCCTCCACAACCTTCTTCTCTTTCCTCTTCTTCACGTTTGTCAAACCGCCCCGTCACCCCTTTGGTGGCATCTTGAAATCTGGAAATAAATCCCAATGTAAATCCTCTACTCATGTACACTGTGTGGTGACTAGATGGACTAATGCCATTGTACGGAGGGAGAGTTTTAATTCGTGTAATATTTTAGGTGCTGAAGGCTGGGCTGAGGACATTTCTCTGATGTCTAAATGGTTTTAACTTTGCATTACTCCTCCACAAAACAATTTGCAGTTTGGTGTGGGTAGGGGTGTTTTGAGAGTGGTGAGAAGTGTATTTTGCCAGGGTGCCGGCTTTAGCCTATTCTTATCGAAGAGCACCAAGGTATCATTACTGCGTGAACAAAGAGGTAATTGTCAATGCCTTCTATCGCGCCGGCCGCCGCGTGTTAGTTGTTCAAGTAGCGGTAGTCGTCTAAGCATGCCATACAGGGTTGTCAGTTGGGTTAATACGGTGTTTTGCAATTCGGCTCCTCTACGTCCGCTGTGCCTCAGGGTAGCCGTTTACGTTAGGAGTTGCAAGGAAAATCGGCTCCTGTACGTCCGATGGCTCCTCTGGATAGTTGTTTTACGTTATGCTATTTTTAGTTTTAGTTTTAGTGTTTTATGTATTCCTAAGGCAAGTCGGCGCATTTACTTCCAACGGCACCGCTAGGTTACCATTTATTTCTAATTAGGAAGTAAATCGGCTCAAGTACGTATGATACCATGCGGGGATGGCTATTTAAGTATTTCCTACGAGTGTTTCGCGGTCATGCATTCGAGTTGAAGTGAGTGGTGGCGGTGTGGTGGGGACAATGTTCCTGCTAGCTGTATGGCATACAGGTATTCACATAGAAATTGAAGTAGTTCTGGGTGTTGTCACCGAGAAGCGATGGAAGCGATATGGTGATGCCCTCTCTTTGTCAGAATGCCCTTAAGTTATTGTCTTTGAGAGCTAAAGCTACTACAGTCTTCCAGAATGTGGCCTATGCTTAACGTGGTGTCGCAGGTGCTGCAGTGAGGTGTTGTATGTTGGTCACCGTCCAGTTGAAGCTGCGTTAGTTTTGTGCAGCCATTTCTATATCTAGTGATGATGACCTCTCTTTGTAGGTGAGATTTATTTGATTGAGATAACAGCCAGAAAGGCCATTGCTTCAGCGGAGTAGATGGAGAAGTTACCCGGCAGACGCTTGGAAAGTCTGAGACTTTGTCCAGTAATGCCGATACCTACCTTCGCCTTGTGTTTCGACCCATCCGTGAATACGAGTGAGTTGTGATTGTTGTTATCAGCGAACGTGCGGAAGATGCCAATAATTTTCGCCGATGTGATAGTGGATTTCTTATCCGAGAGCAAGTACTCGACCTTTGGTTGGCTGAAAGTCCAGAATGGTCTACTGGGCGGTCGAGTTGCAGTGGATGGCATTTCGAGGTTAAGATCTGAGAGACCCGTGGCAATTCGAATGTTCTATGACGGAAGTTTGCGCTCAAATCGGCTCTTGTGTCTGTCACGCGTAAAGCAGCACTGTGCCGGATGATCCTTAATCGATTTGATTTCGATGTGGTAGCGGCACAGTTGTCGTGTCCTCCTGAAGTGGAGTGGGGGCGTGTTTGAGTCCACTAGAAGACTAGCTATCGGTGTGGTGCTCAGGGTCCCTGTGAGTGCTCTGATGCAGCTGTTTTGGATGATTTCTAACTTTCGACTGACTTTCTGATGTGGAGCAAAAATGATACTTTTGCATTCTAGGATGGGTCGTATAATTAATGTGTACAGTAGCAGTAGTACTTTCCTGTCTCCACCCCAGTCTGTACCTGCAAGTGCACAGAGTATGTTGACGCACATCGCGCATCGCTTCGAGATGGAGGTGGTGTGGGTGTTGAAGCTGAGTATTTCGTCTAAATGCACCCCTAAGAATTTGATCTCGTTGCCCTGCACGTCCGACCCAAGGTTCCCATCATCGGCTCAGGTGCCTTCTTTCACGTTTCAGGAAACTCTCCGTATGGTCGAAGGCCCCTCTGTCGACAGCTTGGGCCTTCTCGATCACGCATGGGGCCCCTGTGCAGCTTGACTTCCAACGATCCGGGGGCCTCTCCGTCGACCTGGAAGCCCTTCATATCGGCCCAGTCCAGGGCTCTCAACATCTTCCCGAGGGCACTCTCCATCAACTTTGGGCTCAGTTCATTAGCTCGGGATCCTTTCCGTCAACCGGGGGCCTCCTTCGTCGTTCCAGGGGTCCTTCACGTCGGTCTAGGGGTCCCCAAGGCGATCACCTGGAGGGTCATCTGAATCTTCAAGGGACGATCGCCCCTTCGGCCCCTTGGACACGCCACTGCTTACTATCGACTTACTGCATCCTGTAGTGCCAGCCACGTTGTCATATTCGGACGAAGAGTGCTAAATACATGGATTTTTACATGGGTAACTGGAACCTCAAAATCTTGCACTTGTAATTGCGCCACTGTTCTATGCTCTGGGAAAATAGATAACTAAAATGTTGACATCTGCCGTAGGATGAAAACGTTACACCTGATTGCGAGCCTAAAGTGGGCGGCTAACAAATGACAATAGGTCCACATAGCATTGCCAGTCTGGTGTGCTGAAGTGTGCGCTGGGGGTTGCACCGATGACCGTCCTAGGCGACGGGTGCGACGCGACGGTGGCGCGACTGTTCCTGTTTATGATGGCCTCGGGCACTGCAGCCAGCCCTGCACGGTCGCACTTCACCACACACAACTCAATGACGGGCCAGCAAATAAACATGGTGCCATTGGACTGTTGGTGCGGGCGTCGATTCTCGGATGACACTGTTGATGGTCACATGCGCTCGGACAACGGTGCTTGTGGTTGCCTATTCTCGGACAACGACGCTTATGGTTGCGTGTTCTCGGACAACGACGCTTATGGTTGCGTATTCTTGGACGCCGTTGCGTATGGTTGCTTATTCTCGGATAAGGTTGCTGGTAGTTGCTTATTCTCGGACAACGTTGTTTGTGGTTGACTATTATCAGGCAATGTTCCCTATGTCGTCGCCTTTTATCGGACAATGCTACTGATGTCTCCTATTCTCGAGCAGCGCTGTTGGAGCGGTAGCCTGTTCCTGGCTGATGGTATTGCTGTCATCGCGCAATATCGGACAACACTGATCATTGTGTCACCATTGTCTGACAATTGACTGCTGATATCTACTCTCTGAGGAGATCGTTTACGCAAGTGTAATATTTCGTTGCACATGCACGCGTGCAAGTATAAAGAGTTTGTTGGCGAGGCAGGTATGTACGAATGCTCCGCAGTGTTGTTACGTCGCCGTGTTGGTGATGTGCAGTGCGTGGAAATGTGGAAAAAAAAGTCTGGACTGTCTCCGACGAACCCGTGAGCTATCTCACCTATTTTGTATACCTTGTATGCATGATTCATAAAATGCATAGCTGAGAAACCAGAGCGATTTTCGGATAGGTCACACGCATTTTGCCCTCATTACAAGTCCTCTGATTTTAAAAGGTCTTTTGATGCCCTTCTCTGTTAGTTTTCTGATTGAATACAACATTTTACCATTCATAAATTGTTGATGCAAAGTGCAATTTTATTGTCTCTTAGGAAATCATCACCTTAGTATGCATCCCATGCATGATTATAAATTCAACTACGTGACTTTTAAGGGATCAAAGTACTGGGTGAGCTAGCCTAATTTGTATATTTCCCTATAGCAAGAAAACACCTGCAGGTCATCTGCAGATGCACTCCACAATTGCTTCATTTGGTTGCTATATTTGTTGACCTTCATTGCTATGGAAGTAAGGTGCATGTATGCCCAACTTCATCTCAAACACTCACAACCTTATTCAGATGCAGAGACGGGTTTAAATTTTGTAATCTGGGACGTAGTGGAAAATTGATCAGCAATACATCTTAAAGGATAATTTTCCTGCTGATTCTCAAGTAAAAATAATCTTTTTGCATTTTGTTGAACACCCATTGGCTTGCAATCCTCACCAAACAACACATAAAGACATAAAGACATAAATATACAAAAGATCAGTGCAACCATGAGCCATAAGGGCCCTTATTGGTTGCACTCTGGACATTCAACCAGTTGCCCACCAAATCCGTCGATCGGCCCTCCCTGGAATGCTGAAAAGCATGCCCTCGATTCATATAATGATTGTCTATTTTTAGAAATGTTAGAATGTTTTTAGAAATGTTAGGCTGTTTTTAGAAATGTTCAATGTACTGCTGCTGACAATGGTTTCTCAAAACACGATTATACCATACAGTGTGAGTAAGAGGCCACAATATTCCACTGTCTTGAAGTTTATGAATTTGCATGAAAATTTGCACTTAATGAACTGATTTTCTTGTCTCCCAAGAACAGTAATTTTTGCTCTCGTGATATTATGCATTTTGAATGCACAGGTCACCAGTGATCTATAATAAAAATGCCACAGTCTTTCAAAATATCTACCAAATAACCTTCCACTACCATGGCCATCATCTTCAATCTAATCAATCTAGAGAGTTGCAAAACGAGAAACTTGAAACGAGAAATTTGCTCCGATTCAAAAACAATTTTTCGATCAATTAGCAACACACACAACTGCCAGCATCCAGTCATTGATCGAGTCCAACAAATCGTGGCCCGCAACGACAACAACTTTGCCATCCTCTGGATTTCGGGCCTTGCTAACATTCCAGGAAACGAGCAAGGAGATCGGCTGGCAAAGCAAGCCTGAGCATCGACCACTTTCCCGACATGGAATATTCCGTAGACGATTGCAAAGCATTAATAGAACGCCACATACGTAAGCATAGCCAGAGCACATGGCATTGCACAACTTTACATCTCATCGCTCCAGTCACACCCACAGCAAACCAATGTTAAGCACATGGAACACATCAAATCAATAACACCGTCAAAAGGAAGTCATCCTCACTGTACATAGAACTGCTTGCGTAACACTGACAAAGCCCCAACTAGATGATGGTCAGTATGCAACACCTCACTGCGACACCTGCAACACGACATTAAGCATAGGCCGCATTCTGCTAGATTGCATTTGCTTTGACGTTCGAAAACAACGACCTAAAGGCCTTCCGCTAAAAATGAGAGCATTACCCTCTCGCTTCCATCGCTTCTGGGTGAGAGACCCCCAGAATTGCTCCGATTAACATTTGGTTGTGTGTACGCCACCGAGCTAGCATGAGCACTGTACCCGCCACACCACCAGCACACACTTCAACTGCACGGCATGGCCACTCATACACTCGTGGCAACAACGTACATGACCGTCCACGAATGGCATCGAGCGTACATGAGTCGATTCGGCTACCTAGCGATAAATGATAAATGGCTACCTAGCGATGCCGTCGGACGTAGGTGAGCCGACTTAAACATTTAGCATGACGTAGAGCTGTTGCACTGAGGTGCTGTAGGACTTAGGTGAGCCGATTTACCTTGCAATTCATAATGTACCACGGTTGTACAACGGACGTAGATGGGCCGAATCGCTAAACAACGCGCTAACCCCACACACATCCCTGTATGAAAACATACTTCTTCTGACCCACTCACAACTAACACGAGGCATTCGGCGTGATAGGCGGTGTGGTCAATTTCCTCCTCGTCCGTATGGAAAGATCCCTCGGTGCTCTCGTACAAAAGTGGGCTAATGCCGGCACCCTGGCGAAAACCAAATTTCCCGTTAACCCCCCAGCCTAACTACCAATTATCCTGGGGAGGAGTAAAGTAAACTGAATCTATCAATATCCGGTAGATGCCCCCCCCCCCCCCCGCCTTCAGCACTTTAACGTCACGTGCACTATAACATAAGACCCTTTAACGTAACTGTACATATGCCATATACCCGATCGCAAAATTAACTCGCTTTAGAAGTGGCAAAAATGGCATCCATGGGCTGGCATGCCTCTAAGCCTACCCAACACCACCCCACACACACACACCACGCCTGGCCGCTGTATGCGTTCCAAACCCATCATTTATGCATTTGACACGGCTGGGCACGATCACGAACAAAATGAAAACAACCGGCGTAGAGACCACCACGCGATAACGCATCTTCCGCCTCGGTTCTGGACTCCGGGCCGTGGCGTTCGGTGTGCTGGTGAGCGCAATTGACCTTGGCCCAGTTCCATAGAAATCTAAGACATTTAAAAACTAAGAACTGTAAAACTAAGAATATTTTTAACGGTCTCATGAAATTCAGGGTGTCTTAGTTTGAAAGGTCTTACTTTTTATGGTTCGTAGATTTCATCTAGAGGTGTTTTTCTAACGTGTATGCTACTTAAATGTTTGGAGCACGATAATTTCGTGTTTGCGTTGCAAACATATATCTACATTTAACTGCAATGCATTAGAAATGTTCAACACCCAATGTGTAAGATGAAATTAATCAAGTATCTATAAAACAACGACGGGATGCGATCGCCGGTTTCTTCATCACTAGTTGTTTGTTTACATTATCAGCTGACTAGCCGACAGCATTAGGGCATACCGATAATAGATGGCGATAGTAGCTGCAATATACATTGTGATAGGGAGTAGAGGTCGTCTTATTCAAGACCAATTTGTCTTAAATAAGACAAATTGGTCTTCGTGAAGCTGGCCCGTTGTCGGAGTCCTTGACAGGCCGTCACGCGACAAGTGATCGGCCTGAAATGGCAGCTCGTCCAGCAGGGGCGACCCATGAGCCGGTGTTGTGCGGCCGGCGGCGGCCAATGACGTCGACAGAGCCGGCAGTCGGCAGTCCAGCCTTTGATCGTCACCACGGGGCGCCATAGCGGTCTGTCGACACGACCATCCCGCTAATGGCTCGCGCCCTGGCCAGAGTTATTAGCACTTCTGGAATGTGTCCTGCATCTTGATGATGCATCTTGATGGTCTCTGCAGGCGTGACAGTTGTTCCGCCGGAGCCTCGCGGCCTGCGGTGATTCAGCGACAGTTGGCTATCGATTCGGATTGTGCGCCGCTCTCCTCCGAGCGAAAGACGTGCTGCTCACTTTGCATGGGATCAATGGTGATTTTGATTTGAATGGTGTGTAATGCCTGTGGATGATAAACCTAATGCCCTGCGGTGCCTAGGCGTTCCGCCATTCCGTTCGCTCTGTGTCGTTCAAACTGTTGATCGGTTGTTCCCGACCAACTTTAGAGATGCCTGTATTGCATATATAATCATCCCTAAGCACATGCCATCCCTAAACACATGACATCCCTAGGCACGTGACATTCGTCATAGCGCTACTATAGGGATTAACGGTCGTACTAGTTGAGTATCACATTTATTTGTTTGCTCTTTTGCACATTGCCATTAACACATCTTGCGATGCGCATAGTGAAGTAGTAACACACTACAACTTCCATAGGAGTACGGGCAAAGTCAAGCATTTATTTACCGCACTGAGCCAGTATGCACTTCCAAGTTGATCGTGGTAATTATGTATGCTTCAGTATATATCTGTAAGCTCATAACAATAATTAAAGCGCTTTCTTTCATTGAGGTATCGGAAGATGTTTCGAATGTCATATTCTACGACTCTCTTAGTAGCATTTTGGCACTTACCGCACTTTTTCCTACAGGTACTTTACTGCTTGACATTCTGGGAAGTCTCATTACTCTGGAACGAGACGGAAGAAGCGTTTGTTTGTGCTAGGTTCCGAGTCATGTCGGAATTTATGGGAATAATCGAACCGATTCCGCAGCGAAATGAACAGCCCAGAACCCCCCAGCATGTGTTCTCCAACTTCCCGCTAGCGACCACATCTCTGAAATCGCACCGCATATGAATATTAAGTTACAGGAGAATTGGAGCGCGCAGTCGAACAATAAGCTGCATTCAATAAAACCACACCTTGGAGACTGATCATCATGCTATCTAAGATTCAGAACGAGATGACTCTATGTAGATTGTGAACTGAACGCAGTCACGCTACCCACGAATACCTTCTCTACGACAATGAAAGACTGAAGTGCCCCCGATGTATAGGATACATCACGGTGCGACATGTGCTTTTATCGTGCAAACACTTTTCAAGGGAGCCAAGGTTGTTTTACAGACGTAGGATCGGATATCTAAAATATAGCGACGTATCAGCAGATGACTCGGAAATATTTCATTCCGGTAACATATTCGCCCAACAACAATTGGGTTTCCGGCCACATACTCATGTCAGTAACTATCCATATGCTAGATGAACAACATAGGCACTCAATGATCACTTTTTTTGGTTGAGGCGCCTTAAAGGCCAAATAACTATCTTACCGGAAATTATTGGCGTGGGGCGGGGAACACAATACATGAAGGCAATGGGAGAACCCAAATGGATTTTGGGTCAAACTCCATAGGGTGACATGTTAAAATTAAAATCATTGGTGGTGGGGGGTAAAGCCAAAATGCAGGGGCCTATTGTCCCTAAGAAAGGCATATAAACAATACCCTTGTAGCCCTCTACGGCCTTCAAGATAGCCAAGGACAACCAAAGTCACGTTTGTCCAAGATATATCGATATATGAGCAATGAGCAGGGGAAAGCAGCCCAGGGCGCAGAAGGCCTTGCGATCAGGGCCTCTTCTAACATGTTAACTAGGTGGGATACGTTCCACCTAGTCAAAGAGAGCTTCAATAGAGAAAGGAACCGAAATACCTGCGCATAGTTGCGGTAGCCGAAGTGATTTTTTCCTTGGAACGATGCATTTTTATCAAAACGAAAAATGGTAACAAATTAGCAGCGCTAACACTGAGGTCAAACCAACGAGGAGGAATCAAATGCGAATTGTTTCTGCGACAAAAAATGTATGCTTCAAAGCCATTATTTGGGCCTGTTAACGGTAGTGCTAAGTATACATAACGTACTAGACTTTTACGTGTACCACAGAGGTGCTGAGCGACGCAAACCAGGCTGAATAACATGAGCAACGAAAGCTAGGTTTTCATTTGAGGTCTTCGATGTTCCTAAACCGAAGAGACCGGTGAAGTTAGATGTCTTTGCAAAAAAAAGACAATGTATGTAACGCGATGGAATGTTGATAGGTTTTCCTCCCCCAGGAAACACTACCCCCTTTCTTCAGAGCAAAGGGGGCGTTGCCACCTCCCCTCTAGGAGGTTGTGGGGCCCCAAGAACCGCACAGTATATCGGAAACAGTTGCGCTTGGCCCTCAATTCGAACCGTAGCCTCTAAGAAGCACATTGAGAACATTACAAAGTTGCGCAGGGGTCCCTGTGAATGTCGCCGTGAGCCAACAAATTCACTACGGCCCTTGAATATCGCATTGGGTGCAAACAAAATCGTCCAGTGACCTCCAAGAATGATGTTGGGGCTCCAAAATGTGGGAACAGGCCCCCATAAAGTCGGCCAGGGGCCCATGACGATCATGTTAGGGCCTCAAGATGTCAGGCTGGCCCAACGTAATAGCGCTCGGAATCAAAAGAAAGGTCTGACTGGGCCCCTGAAAATCTCGTTGGGAGGCCGAAAAGTCGTTTAACGTCCATTGAAAGTCAGGCTGTTGGGCACCAAAGGTTGAGCCGTTACCCCTGGGAATCACGCCTAAGAAGTGTCGCCGGGGCCATTGAAAATGACACTTGGAGGTTAAAAAAAATATCGGCCGGGTCCCAGAAAATACGCCGGGGACCCAAAAGGTCACGCCTTGGCGCATAAAAATCGCGCTGAACCCCCAAAAAGTTGGACCGGGGTCCCAGCAAAACCGCGCTGGAGAGTTATTTTAATCGAGTCCGTGAGCTTGATAGCCGCACTGGAGCGCCAAAAAGACAGGTCGGGGCCAAGGATATTGCGTTAGGGGCCTCAGGGAGTTCGCGCATGGTCCCTGAAAGTCATACTAGGGGCTTGTAGTATGGTTAATTGATGTTGCAGGACCAGCCAAAGGATATGGCTGTTAAGATTTAATTGGTATTGGAATGGGAGCGCATAAATGGAAGGATAAGTGAGGCACTCGTAGTCTGACCATTGAATAGTTCGCCGGACTATGGGGCACGCGATCCTCCACCGCCACGGAAAGGTGGTGCCTCGTCGGGGACGGGGACCAATGATTTTCAAAAATCAATGTGCGTTGAGTTGGCTTGACGTTTCTTTGGCACGTACATCAAGTTAGCTTCGCATTCGTATTCGCATACACTGACGAGTTTATGTTCGTTCGAAACAATTGCCACAATGCTTCTTCCTGCACTGAGCACGCGAAAAGCAACGGCTGCCTCACATGACCACTGTTATGGTCTAACGCAAACCGGTTTCTTCGATCGCCGCGCATTGTTTGGTTTTCAACAAAATCTGCCCAAATCCGGCATCAAGCGATAGCCCATGGTGAACGCTCGAGTAAAATTTCAAAACGGGACATGTCAAGGTCAAACTTCAAGGTCAAAGGCTAGATTGAGTTCTTCGATACTTCGTCGGTATGGCTTCAATTTGCACCAAATGCGTGTAATTATACGTGGCTTGTTTGGTAGTATTTGAAGGTTAAGAAGTCGAGCTACTATCAAAGGTCAAAGGTTAAGCCGATTTCTTCCGTCACCTCACTTGTATTCGCCCAAACCTACCCACATCTGATATCAAGCAATCGTCCGTGCTTATTCCCATGTAGCATTTCAAACCGTGACACTATTACGGTTTTAAATGCAATTGGCTTAACATTCACTTGATGTGAATGTTAAATCTGAAAGTTAAAGGTTGGCTTGATTTCTTTTCGAAGTCCTCGGTTTATTCGTTATGTCTTCAACTTCCATAAAGTGGAAGGCATTCAGTTGCACGGCCCGGATTTTCCTAAGTGGGGGACCAACAAAAGATGTGTTAAAACATATAAAGCTTCCGGCGCGCGAAGTGCGACGAAAACTTAGGGGATTGCATGGTGACAATGTCAAAAAGTTTCGTTTGATGTAGTGTATTTTTGGCCCTAAAAGGGGAGGCACGCCCCTTTGGCGCGCTTTTGGTCATTCGATATGCCGTGAGGTACTATACCAGAATGCATAAAACTATAGTTAGTCTTCAAGGTGAAAAGTAAAACTGATTTCACGGTTGCCACGCATTGCTTTAGTTTTAACAAAACCTACACAAATCCGATATCACGCGATAGCCTGTGGTGAACCAGGAGTGACATTTCAAGCTGTGGCATGTCGATATCCATCCTCAAGCTCAAAGTTTAGTTCGATTTGTTTTCGAAGTCCTCGCGCTTCATCGCTATGGATTCGTGGGAGTCATTCGACGTGCTGTGAGGTACCCAAGTAGACTGTTCAGAACTTAAATTAGTTTTCAAGGTCAAAAGTTAAGCTGTTTTCTTCGGTTTCCTCGTGTTACTTGGCTTTCTTCCAGTGCTGGACAAATTTGACATTAATTGGCCGAGTCCGTGATCAGTCCTCGAGTGAAATTTCACACCGTGATATGTCAAGGCGTGATATGCCAAGGTCAAAAGTTAGTTTTATTTGTTTTTAATTGTTAATGTTTCGTCCGCTATGCCTTCAATTTGCATCAAGTGGGTGTCATTCGCTGTTGTTTGGCGGTCGATAACAGAATGGTGAGAATTCGAAATAATTTGATGCGTCGAAAGTCCGGTTTGTGCACAATGAGTGTACTGTAGTGATAGGAGGAGCAAACCTCCTTTTGCTTTCAGCTATTGTGATAACATGCACTCATATCATATTTGACAAGCATGTTTTCCAAATATCCATTTTTTATTAAGGGTTCAGCGAAAGTTGTCAAATCGGGACGATTTCATAACCACCTGGAGTTCTTAACCGCGCGAGAGCTTGTATTCAGGGGTTGATCCAGGAATTGCCATGAGATAAGACTTATCTGGAGGGGCGTCATTTCTTTTGAGGGCGCCACTATTAAAGTAGCTGGAAAGTCGCTTCTGGCTGATAAAAGCCGAGGAGGGGAGGTGTGTACTCGGGCCTTCCCGGAGGGGTACTTTTCCCTCTAAGGGGGACCATTTTCTCTCAGAGGGATGCCTCGAGCTGAAAACGTCGATGAAGTACACTAGAACCTTCTCGGAGGGGCGCCTGTTGCCGGCTGGAGGAATGCCACCTACCATGGCGGGGCGCATACACCCAGTGTCATCATCCGGTATGCACCCCTGGTTGTTATTGCACTAAATGTGTTCTCGTAAAACAGGAAGGCATGGGAAAGGCTCGTGCAAGTACATGTTTACTACAATACGATCCAACGTCAAATATTTTCCGTTTTCCGCTAGACGGGATCGTTTAGCATAACATCGTTTAGCATAACTAAAGCATTGCTCCATGGTATTCGTGAAATCGGGCCCATCACATGTAGCATTAAGCTAGGTGTATGTTTGCAGTGATAAGCAGTGAAATTTGCTAATTTTGGTAGAACTTTTTTCCCCAGAAATATCAGAGTTAACGTTGGTAAAGCTGAAAACCAGACCTAAAAAATTAAGTGGCTAAAATCCCGGGATGGATTTCCTTCGCGGGGGGTTACCTCTCTCTATCCTGCCCAAACTTCCAAAGCCCCTGGTGTGTCCTCCTGTCCCAAGTTCAAAACTGCGGCTCAGCCCACGGCTGTGGCACCAGCTGACTGCAGCTGGTCTGTCAGGTCCGCCTCGGTGACAACTGTGCCACCAGCTGACACTGCAGCTGGTCTGTCAGGTCCGCCTCGGTGACGACTGTGCCACCAGCTGACACTGCAGCTGGTCTGTCAGGTCCGCCTCGGTGACGACTGTGCCACCAGCTGACACTGCAGCTGGTCTGTCAGGTCCGCCTCGGTGACGACTGTGCCACCAGCTGACACTGCAGCTGGTCTGTCAGGTCCGCCTCGTGACGACCAGCTCTGTCAGGTCCGCCTCGGTGACGACTGTGCCACCAGCTGACACTGCAGCTGGTCTGTCAGGTCCGCCTCGGTGACGACTGTGCCACCAGCTGACACTGCAGCTGGTCTGTCAGGTCCGCCTCGGTGACGACTGTGCCACCAGCTGACACTGCAGCTGGTCTGTCGGTCGGCCCGTGACGACTGTGCCACCAGCTGACACTGCAGCTGGTCTGTCAGGTCCGCCTCGGTGACGACTGTGCCACCAGCTGACACACCTGGGCGCCGGAGGCTGCTCTGTCAGGTCCGCCCCGGTGACGACTGTGCCACCAGCTGACACTGCAGCTGGTCTGTCAGGTCCGCCCCGGTGACGACTGTGCCACCAGCTGACACTGCAGCTGGTCTGTCAGTCCCGACTGTGCCACCAGCTGACACTGCAGCTGGTCTGTCAGGTCCGCCCCGGTGACGACTGTGCCACCAGCTGACGTGACAGCTGGTCTGTCCGTCAGGGGCCGGTGACACTGTGCCACCAGCTGACACCGCAGCTGCTCTGTCAGGTCCGCCCCGGTGACGACTGTGCCACCAGCTGACACTGCAGCTGGTCTGTCAGGTCCGCCTCGGTGACGACTGTGCCACCAGCTGACGTGACAGCTGGTCTGTCCGTCAGGGGCCGGTGACGACTGTGCCACCAGCTGACGTGACAGCTGGTCTGTCCGTCAGGGGCCGGTGACGACTGTGCCACCAGCTGACGTGACAGCTGGTCTGTCCGTCAGGGGCCGGTGACGACTGTGCCACCAGCTGACGTGACAGCTGGTCTGTCCGTCAGGGACCGGCTGGCGGGCTCGCCAGTGCTGTCGGGAGGCTCTGGTGCCGCGCTGCCGCGCCGGCTGCAAGCGCGCCACTTCCGCCGCCGACCTGCGCCGCATTTGTCGACAGTCGGACGAGGCGGAACTGTTCCGCTGTGTCAAGGAGCGCAAGGTCAGTGCAGAGTGCCGCCTGTCAGCTGTGGCTCGCAGCACTCTTCAGGCGGGGATGAATAGTCGTGCAATAGTGGGCTACGGCACTTCGGTAGTGTGTTTTTGGTGATAAAATATCCATTCGGTAAGATAAGGTAAGATACGTATCAGTTAACAATTTAAAAGAAAATGTAATCCGAGTTGTTGCTAAGGTGGCTTTAGGAACCAGGGTTCTATTGCTAAGCAGAGCTTGTTGCGTGAACCGTGGCCCCACCACCCGATCCATGAATTCCAGTTCAACGGCAGAATTTAGACTGAAAGTTTAGCGTGCCATCAATGCACCGGCACGGCCGCCCGGTAGCTCTTCCCCGGCCTTGTTGGGCCAGCTGCAAACTGACACTCCCGGCCGGGGGCTAAATACGAGCGCGCGAAGCGAACCCTGTGTTGCCAGGACAGGGGAGACCAGTGCAGGCCAGCGCTCCAACCAACTGAGCTGCCGGGGTGACAATGATACACAATATGTTGATAAAAGCGCCTCCGCCTTTTTAGCAACATATCTGTTAATTTTTTGTAAACTAAAACGAGTGGGGTGTCGAGACGCACTTATATTTCAGTAAGATCGCAATACTAATATAGCAACGCATGCATTAGCACACGCGCATGTACCAACCCAATGGTACTTGCAGTTCAAGTGAAATTGGTGAGATTTATCTCTCGAAGTGGATCCCTTCCCTCTCTCTCCCTCTTTATCAACGTTTGTTAGCTCATTCATGTCCACACCATATCGCTTTACAAATAGTACTACCCTGTAATTAAACAATTCGAGGAAAATACTGACAATCCTTAAGCGTAAATGGCAAACACAAACATATCAGATTTCGAAACAAAACACGAATATATTCTTTCGAACCCCTAACTCAACTTCGAGTCCAAAGGTTTCCCACATATTCGGCCTTTTTGTATTTCGTTTAGATGGACATGTGGTGTCTTTAGCTCCCAACTTGCCACCTCCCACCGGGTGTCTCCCAACGAACCACCTCCCACGGGGTGTCTCCCAACTGACCACACCCCACAAGGTGTTCTCAACTGACCACCTCCCACGGGTGTTCCCAAATGACCCCCCCCCACTGGGTGTTCTTAACTGACCAAATCCTCAACTTACCGCCTCCCACGGAGTGTTCTCAACTGACCACGTCTCCCAATTGTCCCCCCCCCCAACTGTCCACCTCCCACGAGGTGTCCTGTACTGAACACCTCCCACGGGAAATCCACAACTAATCATGCCAAGCGTATCTGGCCGAACATTATCGCCCAACTGCACACCGTCTGGGTCTCAAGGGTCCGCGGTCGGTGTCCCAACCGCTCTGACCGGCCGAACAGCTGACTAGCACCCGCAATCAGGATCAGCCAGGTGCCAACGGGTTGGTTGGCTGGTTATTTGAGTTTTAGGGCGCATCGCCCAGGTTTGGTCATTTAGCGCCCACTGCCAACGGGCGTGTGTGTCTAAAGTCGGTGTGCTTGGGCAGGTGTGTGGTGAGTGAAGGTGGCAGTAGCCCAGTGTCTGCCGCCCCGTCTCATCGCTGACCCTGCTGACGGCACTGCACTCAGTTCGGTGTTACGCCTAGCCCGGGATGTGATAAATCACCAGACGTGCGCTCTTGCCAGCGGTGTTTACGGCCAGAACGAGTGTGTTTATTGGTCCTGAGGCCGGCAAATGCAGCACGGACACTTCTGTTTCCAGCGGGCAAAAAACACTACCAGAGAAACCAAGAACGCGGATGAGCCGACTTCAGAGGGTAAGTTAGCCTGTGCTACCGTCGATGCGGTGTTTTCTTGCCGGAACGGGACAGTTTTTGAGTCACTGATATTGAACATTCTTGAACATTTAGCCTGCATTCCGTTACATATCCAAAACGAAAATGTGCAAGCTCAGTGGCCCCTGTTGGTAATCGAGAGGCTAGATGAGTCCAGCATTGTTAGAAGTGATTTGGACGCTACATCACTAATATTGCAGGCTGTACATACTATTCGCGATGATCCCTTTTTTGCACATGTTTTGTCCGTTTTATATTAACACGCATTATTACATTTACACCAAGAATCGGCGCTTTCAATTAGCAAAGATGGCTATATCTGAAGACCGATCCTACCCACCACGATCCATGGGGACCGATCTTACCTCTGATTGTGATCCAAGGGAACTAATATTTATCTCGACTCTGATGCGTGGGAGCTAACCTCACCCGGACCTTGACCCACGGAAACTGATCCTACTTCAGACTTTTAGCCGTTCAAACCTATTCCATTCCCTACTCCGACCCATGGAGACTGATCCTATCCCCGACTTTGATCGTTGGGGACTGATCATATTCAAGACGTTGAGTCGTGGGAACTGACCACACTGTGACCCTGACCGGCACGAGGTGCGTGGTGTGTGGCAGAGGAGCAGTGCTGTCTGAAGGCCAGCAGTGCGACATGCAGAGCAGCCTGCACCCAACTGGGAGCGACGTCCACTGGCGGATACGGCATGCAGCTAGACCAACTGAGGTCGGGCCCCTGCAGCCAGGTCAGGTCACGGTCACGGCTATCAGACGCTGGAGTTGGACCCACTGAGGTCGGGCCCCTGCAGCCAGGTCAGGTCACAGTCACGGCTATCAGACGGTGGAGTTGGACCCACTGAGGTCGGGCCCCTGCAGCCAGGTCAGATCACAGTTACGGTCGCTGCTATGCTATGTGTAAAGTTAGTCAGGTGATAGTCAGCTCATCGACAGATCACGGCTATAGTGCAGTGCAAGGTCAGCCAGGTCAGCTTAGATCAGGTCGGCTAGGTCAGCTCACGGCCACTACTATGGTACAGTCAGACATGGACAGGTCAGACATGGACAGGTGACGGCTATAGTGCAGTGCAAGGTCAGCCAGGTCAGCTTAGATCAGGTCGGCTAGGTCAGCTCACGGCCGCTACTATGGTACGGTCAGACATGGACAGATGACGGCTATAGTGCAGTGTAAGGTCAGCCAGGTCAGCTTAGATCAGGTCGGCTAGGTCAGCTCACGGCCGCTACTATGGTGCGGTCAGACATGGACAGGTGAGGGTCACGGTCCTGAACACAGCCAAGGCAAAGTCAGCAGATCTGGGACAGGTCATACGGAGGACACTGCTGAAGTCAGTCAAGGTCAGTCGCATTATTCCAACTGTTGGGGTAAGCGCGTGCGTAAATTCAAAGGGTTCGAGAATAGCTGGAGTGTGTTGTGCCTATGACATGACATATGAGCTCAGTTAGTTTTCCAATCCTAAGGGTGCATTGATTGTGCGACTGCATCGGTTATGGAACGTCGCCGAACAATTTGGTCATTGATGGGTATGCAGTTATGTGCGCTGGACATATGCACAGACAGCTAGCAAATGGTAAGTAGAATGACAAACAAGGTTGGGTTGCGAAGAGCTATCCGATCCATAGCGCACATGCCCAGAATATGTGTATGATTGTCATATTCCCCACGGAACCGTCGAGGAATCCTAACCTATGGTGATCGTCCATCACATAACTTCTCACCATACCAGCAAAGCGTATTGTGAGGTAAGATACAGCCGTAATTTGCTAAACGGCACGATGATATGTTGTGGAATACACTGGTGAAAAACAATCTAATGGACGGTGAGTAGCCACACATCGCATGGAAGGGAAGCAAATCTTTTTTCTTCCAGAAGTTTGGATCTCACTTTGTCGAACATCCACAGGGATTCTTTATCAAACAAGCCGCCACCAACGTAAAGCATGCAGACAATTTGTTATCCCTTGGTAAATATAGGAAGCACGGGGCGCAAATTGGACCGCCCGCAGGCCGACGGCCGACCTATCAAGGTCACAGATTTCGTCAGCGAGGTGGCGCTGCGGCGCGGAGTGTCAGCTGATCTCAACTTCATTTGACCCTGAAGATATTGATCTTCGGTCATGATGTTTATGCTACAGCGTGCACTGCAGTAGTGATCTGCCATCTAGGATGTGCTCTTCTAGCTTCAGTACTTTCCGAGATCTTAAGGGGCCGAATCCGCCTCCCTCCCGGGCCGCGTGATGTGAGAGACGCTTCTGTGCGTGTTTACGCAAAATCATGAACACTGGTTGCGTCACGAGACGGCAAAACTTGGGAAAGAGTGGCGAGTTCCAAACCATTGAATAAAACTATTCTTCTCGGCCTGCCACCATCCTCCTGCTTCCTCTCATGGGATACTGGGCAACGGGAAGTCAATTCCCGATGCTAGAAATGCACTCCTTCCCCCACCATCCGGTCTAAATCTTCCAGCAGCGCGCCACTCGAACAATGCCATCACAGATATCGTCATTTCCTTGTACAACACCCACCACTACACAGCATCTCACCCACCGGGATACCACCCCACCTAACGCACCTCACCACTTTCACAGCACAATCGCGCACACCTCACCACTGTGCGACACGATTATCGCCCCTCTACGCGCCTTGCCCGAGACGTCGCGATGCCCGAGACGTGGGAGCGGGCGTGGAGCCCGGCGGCGATGCCCGACGTCGCGATGCCGCGCGATGCCCGAGACGTCGCGATGCCCGAGACGTCGCGATGCCCGAGACGTCGCCTCATCGGTATCACCGGTTCCGGCAGGACGTCGGCTTCCGGGAGTGTTTCGACGGCGGCGGCAGGCGCGGCGCCGCGCGGCCCGTGCACCGGCTGGAGCTGATGTGCTGCCACCTGGCGGACAGCGACCGGTGTCGGCGGCTGTGCGGCGACACCTACAGTCTGGGCTGGCACCACCAGGGGCCGCGCTTCGAGCGCCAGTGTCTCAGCAGGGAGTACGGCGAGCTGAGGCTGCGCCGCTGCATCCGCGACGGTGGGTCGCTCGGCTGTGGCGAGCTCCCTCCGGTGGCAGGCTAGGGGATTGTGAGGAACTGTTCGTGGGCACTCTAGGGGCCTCGTGCGGGCTTGTGAGGTGCTTATCGTTACTGCAAGGGGAGGGTATTTGTCTGTGTGGCTCTCATCGGTACTGCAGGGGATGGTATGGATCTGTGAGGCACTCATCGATGCTACAGGGATAGGGTACGGGTCTGTGAGGCACTCATCTATGCTGCAGGGAGAGGGATGGATCTATGAGGGACTCTTCGGTACTGCAGGGGAGGGTACGGGTCTGTGAGGAACTTATCGTCTCTGCACGGGGAAGGTATTGGTCTGTCCTGAATTCACCGTCACTGCAGGTGGAGGGTATGGGTCTGTGAGGCCCTCATTACCACTACACGGTGAGGGTACGGATCTGTGGGATGTGGCAAGCTTCCCTTCACTGCAGGGTATGTTCTGTCTGAAGCTCACCATCGTACGCAGATGTCAGGTACCTGCACTGCTTAAATAAGTAATACATCCGTCATTTGAAACACTTTGTCTTATCAAGTGGATTGAAGGACACTCCCTGAGCGATTCTAGGAGAGTTGTACACCATGTATGACGTAGAACTCTCCTAGAAACGTTCTGTGAGCCTCCTTTAATTAACTTCATTAGAGAAGAGCGTGCGTCAAGAAACAGTGGTATGCAGTATTTTTTAGTGCAGTCAATCGGACGTTGTCAATATAGGTGATGGATACTGTCTGACACCCCGTCACAGGGAAAAAAGGATCAGGACCTACAGTCCTTGACGCAGGGGAGGGCGAGTAAAGGTATGCCGTGCGTGCCCTCCCCACACCAATCGATCGAGGCGGCGGCAAGGGGACGCTCAGCACCTCAAGCTCTCACTTCCACCAAAGAGAATGGTTCTGGTAGCGAATTTCACAAAGCGCTGAGTATCGCAGACCTTCCCATCAATTAATAATTCACAGGGAACAATTTAGGAAGCCAAATGCTGCCCTTCGAATGCTATTGCTGATTCGAAACAGATTGAGCACATTTTGGAATAGTGGTGTTATTCCATCATACCAATTAGGGCGTCACGTCAGGTTATGTTCGTGTTAGCACAGGGGTGTCGCTTTATATGCTTTTGAGGGACAAAGTGTGCCCTCAACGTTGGCTTTTCCTCCCCTCCTCCCGCAATAATATCAACTTTTAATATGGGATCCTATGGTGGGATCCTATGGAGTGTTCCTGGTCCATTTGGGCCCGCCAGCTGCCTTAATGTATTATGTCTCTCTCCCCAATGATTTTAAAAAATTAACGCCCGTGGGTTGGCACAATGTAACGTCTCCCGTCATCCACAGCGGAGGTGCCTTGCCAACCCAATTCGGGTCGGCTGCAGTTCTGCGGAGACTTCATAGAGGGCAGCACCGGTCTGTACCGTCGCTGGAACGAACAAGCGGACGACAGGGCGAAAACCCAGTACATAAACTGGTATCGACGAGGAAAGCTAGGTGCACACCACGCAAACGACAGAAAGGGCAGATGTGGTGCGGAATCATTTCCACTGAAGCACTACAATATGCACTCCCGTCCGACTAGGTGGTGCCACGTGTTTTTTGTGTATTGATGTTCAGGGGCGCATCGACTGCGGTGGTCATGCAGCGCCAAAGCGCGACGTCTGTGGCAAATGCTTCTCTTACGAAGTAAAGTAGACAAATGCTGAAATTTGCTACATGAAATGAAATGTATCGTGCGCAAAATTCACGCACCCTGTTCCTCGTCTTATAGTATCATTGGACTCTATGCATCTCCTTCACCCCCCCGACACAATGGTTAAGCGAACATATAACGGCTGTAATGCCAAAGCCGACACAAAACATTTGTCGCCGATGGCGCAGGTAAAAATTTGATGGAAAAGAACTGCAAGGGAGAACGGGAGGACTCGAGACGGGACTTAAGGGTTACAACTCTTGTATTATTCCAGTGTCTCGAGACCATGCCCGAATTTTGGAAGGATTCAAGTCACTGCAGAGAAATATGGCACTCTACTTATCAGGGGCCGACCCTGGAATGGACAAGTTTCACGTAATAGGTTTTTGGTTGACAAAAAAGGTAACAATACTTCATACACAAAACTGAAGCATTTTTATCACGGGAGAAGCATTTACAGCATAATTTAATGACTTCATTTGGTTGCCATCGTTTTATAAACCTTCTCGTGGCAATGGCATCACATATGTGGGGGTTTCGAAGCCCGAAACGCACAGAGAGGCAATGTTAGATTGTTCCGTGCAATTTTTTTTCCAACTGACTCGCGTCATGGATACTAAGACGAGGGCTTGTGATACTGAAATGTTACCATTTTAACGAAAATATGAATCTAGGAAGGGTAGGTAATCTATTTTCGTAGTAATTCTAACTAACACTTTTGTTTCAAATCCCGTACAATGCGGTGCGTACAAATAGCGAAAGCTTGTGCTATATGAATGGGTAAAATGAGTATAATAATTAAAAAGACAATGACATAAACCATGTTTGGCTTAGCTGAACAAACACCATGGCTTCCCCTCAGCAAAACGGAAGCTGTTTATGCCTAGTTCCATAATTGGCTTTCCATAGTGAGGTAAGCTGCAAGCTGCATCCCAACGTAAGTACTTCGCAAGGATCAATGAATAACATGCCAAGTATATTTTAGCTTGTGAATGTTGCACATTTCACACCACATAGTTTCTATCCATATAACTATACATGTATGCATGTAATACATACATACATATATATAAATATATATATACACACTCCGATGATTCGTCGTCCTCTTCACCACCCCCGGACCCTTTCCGTCCGCCCGTGGCCCCTTTCTTCAGTCCAGGGGCCCATCCCGTTGCCCACCTGCACCGACGCATTGAGGGACTCGCAAGGACCACTGAAATCGGTCGCCTGGAGGGCCACGTCCGACCCTCCAGGGGTGGCTGACAACTTTATCCCCTTTGGCCACTCCACTGCTGGAGAAGCGTTTTTTTCGGCCGTCAGAGCGCCGCCTTTCATGGGGAAGGAGACACGTGCCCCCAGTGGCCCGCATGTATACGCCCGTGATACTTATCTTAACGGCATTCACGCCAGTTAAAAAACTTCACGTCTCTAGTAAAAGATTGAATATTCTAAATATGCTGTCGCGGGATGTGGCATTATTCTGGCCGGTCTGTTCACGCTAGCCTGCAGCAGCTGTATTCGTATGCCAGCGCTACAGGCGATCTTGACCATTGGCCGTGATGGCACTTGCTCTCGTTTCAGACGTGCCGTTCCCGAACATGTCAATACTGACGACTGAGCACTGCAAGACGGAGCTACGTCTGCTGGCCTGCTTCACCCATCTGCAGCCATGCCGCAGCGACGACCACTCTGTCGAGCAGATCTGCAGGTGAATACCACCCATCCGAGCAGCTCTGCAGGTGATTACCACCCATCCGAGCAGATCTGTAGGTGAATACCACCCAGCCGAGCAGATCTGCAGGTGAATACCACCCATCCGAGCAGATCTGCAGGTGAATACCACCCAGTCGAGCAAGCCTGCAGGTGAATACCACCCATCCGAGCAGCTCTGCAGGTGATTACCACCAATCAGAACAGATCTGAAGGTGAATACCACCCATCCGAGCAGCTCTGCAGGTGATTACCACCAATCAGAACAGATCTGAAGGTGAATACCACCCAGCCGAGCAGATATGCAGGTGGTTACCACCCAGCCGAGTATATCCGTATATCCACGACAATTGCGGCAGTCGTCATTACCGGGCCGGCCAGGGACAGGCGCTCTCTCGCGGTACCACAGCCACCCGATCAGGCATGCTGAAGCACAGAGGCGTTTCCGGAAACTTTCCGCAATCGTCATCCATCCCCTCTCCCGTCCCGTATTGAAGTCTCTGCCCAGGTCCTGCAACTCGTGTCGAGTGACATTCGCTTCATTTTCTGTTTGAATTCCGAAGCTATGGGCGCTGTATGGTCCACGCAGTCCATGCGCCCCAAACACGATAAGTGATCCAAACCCGATAAATGTGCGTGTGGTTACCACCCGGCCCAGCAGACCTGCAGACAGTACCCAACCCGACCTCGGCCGTGCGGTCTCCGTGTGAGTTGCGGGCAGCTGGTGAGCGTTGTATTTTACTTTTTCTTTTTTAAATTTTTATTATGGCATATATGACTCCCGGTTTAGTTGTTTTGTGATGCTGACCTTTCCCGCTAGGCTGTTGTATTTAATTGACGCGATGTTATGGTAGTCTCAAGTCCATTGTGGATTACCTCAATAAAAGTCTGTATCTGTATTTGTTGACCTCGGAGCGAGATCTGCGCGCCGCTCGTGTGACCCTGGAGCGTCGACCCCGGAGCGAGATCTGCGCGCCGCTTGTGTGACCCTGGAGCGTCGACCCCGGAGCGAGATCTGCGCGCCGCTCGTGTGACCCTGGAGCGTCGATCCCGGAGCGAGATCTGCGCGCCGCTCGTGTGACCCTGGAGCGTCGATCCCGGAGCGAGATCTGCACGCCGCTTGTATGACCCTGGAGCGTCGTTGGACTGGCGCCGTTGTGTGACCCTGGAGCGCGACGGGGGATCTGCACGCCGCTTGTATGACCCTGGAGTGTTGACCCCGGGGCGAGATCTGCGCGCCGCTCGTGTGACCCTGGAGCGTCGATCCCGGAGCGAGATCTGCGCGCCGCTCGTGTGTCGGTGAGCGGCTCAGGTGTGTGTGTGTGTGTCGCCTCAGGTCGGACTGTCTGCGCCTGTCCGAGCGCTGTCTGGACCCGGCCGGCGGTGTGACCGACATCGAGGCGTTCTGCGCCCTGCTGTCTGGGCCAGAGCGGAGCTGCGTCCCGATCCCAGCGGCGCAGCCGCCACAGGGCCGCGCGTTACAGGTGGGGCCGCCGGGAGCGTCACGGGGCTACCGACACAGCCGCCACAGGGCCGCACGTTACAGGTGGGGCCGCCGGGAGCGTCACGGGGCTACCGACACAGCCGCCACAGGGCCGCACATTACAGGTGGGGCCGCCGGGAGCGTCACGGGGCTACCGACACAGCCGCCACAGGGCCGCGCGTTACAGGTGGGGCCGCCGGGAGCGTCACGGGGCTACCGACACAGCCGCCACAGGGCCTCACGTTACAGGTGGGGGCACCGGGAGCGTCACGGGGCTACCGACACAGCCGCCACAGGGCCGCACATTACAGGTGGGGCCGCCGGGAGCGTCACGGGGCTACCGACACAGCCGCCACAGGGCCGCACGTTACAGGTGGGGCCGCCGGGAGCGTCACGGGCTACCGACACAGCCGCCACAGGGCCGCACGTTACAGGTGGGGCACCGGGAGGGTCACGGGGCTACCGACACAGCCGCACAGGGCCGCACGTTACAGGTGGGGGTACCGGGAGCGTCACGGGGCTACCGACACAGCCGCCACAGGGCCGCACGTTACAGGTGGGGGCACCGGGAGGGTCACGGGGCTACCGACCGCCGCACAGGGCCGCCGCTACAGGTGGGGCCGCCGGGAGCGTCACGGGGCTACCGACACAGCCGCCACAGGGCCGCACGTTACAGGTGGGGGTACCGGGAGCGTCACGGGGCTACCGACACAGCCGCCACAGGGCCGCACGTTACAGGTGGGGGCACCGGGAGGGTCACGGGGCTACCGACACAGCCGCCACAGGGCCGCGGGTTACAGGTGGGGCCGCCGGGAGCGTCACGGGGCTACCGACACAGCCGCCACAGGGCCGCACGTTACAGGTGGGGGCACCGGGAGCGTCACGGGGCTACCGACACAGCCGCCACAGGGCCGCACGTTACAGGTGGGGGCACCGGGAGGGTCACAGGGCTACTGCTTACGTCACTTACTGCTTCTTGGAGTGCCCATAAAGGGCGTCGGTTGGTTATTTGGGCTTAGGGGCGCATCGACTGCTTCGGTGATACACGCCCATGCCATAAAAGGCGTCAAATGGCTGCCAGCTACGAGTGTGGCAGCAAATGGCGCTATGCGTGCCACTATGGGCATCGAGTGTGCCATCCCAACACGCACCATAACCGACACGGTGTGACCAGTCCAAGGACTAGTCATGGAAAAAGCAGTCGGTCAATACTGGAGGAAGCGCCGCTTGCACGTCAATCATCAGTCGAGCGAATTAGGCATCTTCTGCATGACACTACTGTGTTACTCGACTAGCAGGTGCATCGTGCTTTACAGGTCAGCACTCAGCGGCACCTGCTTACCACCGCGTGGATTGGCATTACCACTGCTTACCACCGCTGAACTGGCATTACCACTGCTTACCACCGCGTGGATTGGCATTACCACTGCTTACCACCACGTGAACTGACATCACCATCGCGTGAACCGGCCTTACCACTGCTTCCCACCGCAGTGTGAACCGGCCTTACCACTGCTTACCACCGTAGTGTGGGCCAGCCTTACCACTATTTACCACCGTGGTGTGAACTGGTCATCATCAGTGTTCTGTTCTGCAGATCAGCAGCCCGTGCCTGCCGTCTCCGTGTGAGCCAGGTTACGTCTGCAGAGTGGGACAGCCCAACCACTCCACGTATGTATGCCTGCCAGGTACGCTACTCCCGGGTTCATGCTGAGAAGTCAGGTCGTGACTTTCGCAGATAAAGAATCTGAACGCGTTTCATAATTCGATGACATGTGTGTGGACCGTACTAAAAGTCGTTTGTATCGTCTTCCGCAGAGGTCCAAGTGTGAAAGAACCTATGGACACATCGCAATGAATTGCAGCTTAGCTAAGCCAAAAAAAATGTTCCAACACCCCTCTGCCGGGCAAAGCAGGACGCTTGTCGAAATTGCATCACAGAGTTTCCTGATCTATACTGCAGAGCCACCTATTATTGCTTAGCAATTTGGTAAATCTTAAGCATAGTCACACTGGCAAAAGGCAAGCGACTTGCAGTTTCGTTAGACGGATTGCTGGTGCATGGAGAATGAACATGATGACGTTCAGTCAGCTTTCTTGCCATTTCCTTATATCCGCGACGTGTTTTTCCTCGTTGTTATGAAATCGAGGTTAAATGATCTATGATCATAAACTGTCCGATTTTAAGGACAAATAATAAGGTATGGAAGCGGTGCCGACACCTCTGATCTTGGTGAGCATGCAGATGAATTTGTAGGTGATGTTATTCTGTATGGCCTCGGCGAGTGGAACAGCATGACCTGCCCTACTCCAGGATGTAGGTTGAGTTCTGTCAGCGGGCGGATGACGGCGGTCGGGTCTACCGTGCTCCTGCCATCTGTTGGTGCGAAACGCAAGCTCTCGCTGTTGATGTGTGCACCAGGGGGTCGGCTGGTGGAGTGCACGACACTTACAATACCTCAAGATCTGCCGTGCAATTTTCTGGAGAGGAAAATACGTAAGTAGTGCGGCAACAACAGCTTGGTGAAGTCTCAGTTCGAAACATTGATGGTGTAGCTTGTACTTAAGATGCAGATAAGGGAAAAATTGGACTTGCACACGTCTTGCGTAAGGAGGCCCAGGGTGTGCCGGTGCACAGTAAATATTAAAGGTGGAATGATTTGCACTTAAGGGACATAAGCTACCAATAAATGTCATCAAGGGACTTCAAAAGAGCCCAAGGGATCCTTGAAGGTGCACAGTGGGAGGCTGCAAGGACTTGCGTGTTTGCCTTGTTTGTCATCGCCGGGGTTCAACTTGCAAAGTGGAGAGGGCACAGGCCAATTTCCTTTCCGTTAAGTTCGCCTTTGTCACAACGTTGGTTTTTTATTCACCACTCCGCAACTGTGAAGTTAACATGACTACCTGGCTGTGGATTTTCAATGAATACCGTGTGATGTAGCTGATGACACAGTGAAGCGAATATTTCGACGGAAATAGCATAAGCAGTGCGTTGACAAGTAACGAGATGGCATCACTGATATGTGTGCTACTGACGTGTGAGCTTCTGATATATGAAGACATACACACACGCGCGAGTTCCTTTGTCACAGGATCGTCCGTACACCACTGTCACAGTTCAGAGATGAGCAGGGTGTGCACAGAGCACACCAATGCTGCATCACCGGTGACTTGTGGCTGTCGGACAAGGTGGCAGCTCTGGCACGAGTCTGACCGGACGCTGTCTCACACAGGCACAGGCAGCGTGCTGCAGGACGGGTGTCGGACCTGTGTGTGTGTAGACGGTGCCATGGCCTGTCGCAGTGCAGGGGAGTGTCGCAAGTCGTCACGATCTCACGACAAGCCCGCCTCTCTGTACGTGCACAATCAGAGGTCAGTGAAGGCCAATAGAAAGCCGCCGGATCTTGATTTGAAGACGAGGGCAGAGTTTCTTCTCCGTGTGAGGACAAGCCAAGCCCGGACCTTATCTGACAACTTTGTAATACAATGTTTTTCTTCAGGGCAGGCGGCTATGCTGTATGTTATGAGCAAACACCGTTCCCTTATTCCCATATTATCTCGTTCCCCTATCCAAATTCGTGTTGAACGTCCGACATCCGAACCACCCGGCATTACACTAGCATCGATCAAAGGACACACACACACACACACATATATATATATATATGTATATATCTCTTTATTTGCCTGTTTATTTGGTGGTTCTTGACCCACTTCACGCACGATTACAGCTAATGGCGCCGCCCACACTGTTTCGCCGGTGGGCCACGAGATTGAAAAATGGGTTTGATGTATATATATATATATATGT
This sequence comes from Imbricaverruca yamaguchii, assembly GCA_034440575.1. NCBI lineage: Eukaryota > Metazoa > Arthropoda > Thecostraca > Neoverrucidae > Imbricaverruca > Imbricaverruca yamaguchii. Next base: position 1,946,334 of record JAOTOL010001579.1, read on the forward strand.
TACATCCACGGGCAAATGTCCCGTCGCCCTTCAACCACTAGAGCTTCCTCGTGTTGTGTGGAAGGCCTCGCACTCACCCCTCCCGAGTCCATTTGCATTTTCCGTTACTTACGCAGGGGACGAGTAGTCTAGACGTAAGTTGCACGTCTCACAATGGAAATATTTGGGGTTCGAGCCTCACCTGTCGCCACTCTTTGCCCGCAACCAATCCGCGTGAACGACTGGCGACGCTACATGACTCAACGATCGACGTGTCGTAAAACCAATAACCACCAACCATTACATACGCATCACTGTGGGAAAAAGTTGGACGGGAGCTCCAACGTCTGGAATTAGAAGAGATTTTAATTTATATTAGAATTGATTGTAGCCCCTCCCCTCCCCCAGGTAAAATTAGGTACGCCCTGTTAGCCATCGACTCTGACTCTTGTGGCACTGTTACCTCATGGACTTCTTTCTGCAGATAGGTATTGTACGCTGCCTCTTGATCGCTCTTAACCCGTCCCGTCTCGGCGGGGGGGGGGTCTTCAACCGCCCCCCTCAGGTTTCTCGCGGATAGCGGACGAACGGCGCGCGACAGCGCGCCCGAATTTGACATACCTTTTTCCACATCAATTCGACATGCTGATTCAAAATTTTTGGTCAGATCATCTAGGGTTAACGAGTTAGTCAAGGTCAAGTAGGGTCACCTCGAAAAAAGTTCAACCAGTCGTCAAGCTTTAACGGATACAGATATTTTAATGAAACTTTCAGAGTTTCCTTATCTTTACGGATGCAACAAAACGTACGAGTGGAATTTTTCCTTTTTTTCGAAACTTGAAGACTCAACATTTTGAAATTTCAAAAAAAAATTGGGGTCTAAAAAATATAGCCCTGGTCGATTTCGCTGTCCTTTTCTCATTCCAAATAAATTTTGTTTTTCATATATCCCCAAAATGAACTCCCCAGAGACAAAAACATAATGCAAGTCGTGAAAAGTCATGAAAATCTAGCCCCCTGGTGACGTCACTTTTGGGGGAAAATTGTTTTGGAGGACGGACCTGGACCGTAGTCGTCGAGCGCTTTCCGATGACATCTCTTTCGTTTTCGTGCGATGCTTAGTTTGGATGTTAAAGGGGCTCTGAAACCGCCCCCCCCCATCCCGAGACAGGGTGTGAGAATTTGACAGGAAAGACGGCGCGGGTTAATAACTTGTCACAGGACGGTAGTCTGCCCGGGCAGGTCGGACAGATGCAATAATGGCCTCATAGTCGGAGTAGGTGTGATGTTAACATTTCTGCCCCGACAGGTGCAGTAATGACCTCACAGTTGGGGTCGGTGTGACGCTAAGCTTTCGGCCCCGACAGGTACAGTAATGACCTCACAGTTGAAGTGGACGTTACGCTGACCTTTCGGCTCCGATAGGTGCAGTAATGACCTCACAGTTGGGGTGGACGTGACGTTGACCTTTCGTCCCCGACATGACCTCACACTCTGGTTATGATCTCACAGTTATGACCTCACAGTCGGGGTGGGTGTGACGCTGACCTTTCGACCCCGACAGGTGCAGTAATGACCTCAAAGATTGGGTGGACGTGACGTTGACCTTTCGGCCCAGGCAAGAGCGACATTGAGCTTTACCGCCCCACACAATTATGGTACTCGTAATGATCTATCATCCGAAACAGGTGTGGCGCAAACTTCAGGCCTCTCCTATCGACTCTGGGTAACACTCACCTCTCGGCTCCGACAAATGCAGGACTGACCTTCCGTGCCGGATAGGTACGGTAGTGACCCGTCGCTGCCGTACGACAGATGAAGGACTGACCTCCCATGTCGGACAGGTGCGGCTGTGACCTGTCGCTGCCGTACGACAGGTAAAGTACTGACCTCCCGTGTCGGACAGGTGCGGCGGTGACCTGTCGCTGCCGTACGACCCATGCGAGGTGCGACCTTGTCCACCGGGGTACCGGTGTATACCCAGACCGGAGCTGTGTGTTGACAGCCTCCAGCCATGTGCTCAACAAACCTGTGGTAAGCCCTTCCTACTTGACTAGAACAAAAAGCCTATTCTGATGCGCAGATCGTTTCGCATTAAAAGAGTATATCGCTTTTATATCATGATCATTTTCCATCCATCATCGAGATGGGCCTGGTCAAATAGTAACGTAACATAAGGTCAAATGTCAGAGAAAATTGTATTAATATGTTCAACGTAATCACGGTGGTATGAAATTGTCCTAAATGCGTCCCCTGTTTGCCATTAGGGTAATGCTAACAATTTCTGTGATCGACTCTTTCCAGTACCTGAATCTTCAGATGTGATACTCAGCGCTGTGGCAAGCTGCAAACAATCGGTGGTATATGCTACCTCCTTGGAAGAAAACACACAAGAACGACCGTTCACGGTTTGTTTGCTTTGTTTTTTAATGCGATGGTCCATGACGCACTTTCATGCACGATTATAGCTAATGGTGCCGGCCACATTGTTTCGCCGGTGGACTGTAGGATTGGGAAGTGTTCCAAGTGATGCGAGTGTTGAACCCGGGACCATCGCACCCGGAGTGCAACCCTCCAACCATTCAGCCACCACTATCCGACTGTTCGCGGTAATCACTACTTGTACTCATTCGTCGCTACTGAATAGTTATTTCGTATGGACAACCCTTCTATCTTGATATATATATATACAAACCAGAAGTTATTGTTGAGATCTATAAATATGTCTATGTTAAACTACATACTACTGACACGGTTCCATTTCTGGCCCGTAGACGTGTCCTGGGGCTGCCCACTACTGCACAGCCCAATCCCACAACTGCAGCCTCGGAGCGCCATCGTACAGCCACGTTCTGAGGCTGTACTTCAGCGGTCGCCGTCTGGCGGCGCTCGGAGCGCGAGTGGCGGTGCGCGCGGTGCTGGCCGCTCTCAGCCGCCTGATGACCACGGCGGACTGCCGGGTGGCGGGCCAGCTGACGGCCGCGCGCCAGCTGACTGTGACAGTCGCGTCAGAGGGCGGGGTCACTGGTGCGCGAGCGTGTCGTCTTGAGGCGGAGAAGCTGCGCGCGTGGCTGGTGACGGCCAGCCCGGCGGCCAGCGTGGAGCCCAGCCTGTGGCCGGTGGTGTACGCCGAGCTGGAGCGGGAGACCGCACGGAGCCCGGCTGCTACCCACCTCCGCCAGAGACTGACGCTAGCCGTGGTCGTGGCCGTGGCGGTCGTCGTGTTGTGATCAGAACGTCGTATTTATTTAGAAGTGTGCCAACCGCAGTCGGCCGGCCGTGTGGGAAAAGTGCGGCCCCCCCCCCCCCCCCCCCCACGGCCGATGGCCACACGCTGGGAACGCCGTATGCCTTATGAATTGGTTACCGAGTTGTGTTTATAGAATTGATTTCATGCGTTAGCGTCTCAGTGCCATATTTTCCATGATTATCTCCAGGTCGATTCGTGTGCGCCAGCCAGCAGGTCGATGCCAAACCCGGCAACGGCTATTGAACGAGAGTTCTCGTCCTCTCTATTCACAGCCATGTAAACTATTGGATATCTGAACCGCAACGTTGTAATCACGTTTCATTTGTTACACACACACACACACACACAAGCAATACATTCAGTGTATCCCGTGCCACAAGCAGTCACCATACGTCCAACCCGTCGACTGCCTCCAGCCGCTGCCGCAACCGCACAGAACACTCGACTCCGCGTCACAACCACTCACACCGCTCACAACTGGTCACTTCCGCACCCGAATCACTCCTGGTCCCAGCCAGGCTCCCGTGCTACGCTCCACTGTCCGAGTCGCCTCACTGCTTGCGCCAGAACAGGTCCTTCGTGCTGCCTCCGTTGAGGAAGCGGTACAGGTACTTGATGCGCTTCTTCATGTTGTGGAACTTGGTCGGGTAATGGTCATCCAGCAGGGCACCCAGCGCCCGCCGCTTACGCAACAGCATCTGGTACTCGTTGCCCTTGAAGCCTCGCAGCCAGGGCGGCACCTGGTAGAGGAGCTGTACCGGATGCAGGGAACCGTTCCCCAGGATGTCTGCCGAGTGGAAGGGTCAGGTCAGGTCAGGTCTGGTCAAGTCAGCGCTCGGTATGACCATTCACACTGGATGGGCAGACGGACACTACCGCTGGCAAACTAGCATTCCCAATCAGAACTACCACCTGAGCCCAGGTATGCTTATAGTGCCGAAGGACAGCGAGCAATCCGGATTAGTAAGACCTTTCTTACTTCTAGCATCCAACAGTGTGCATGGTGCCATTCAGGGCAGGCCAGCGGTTCAACTTTCATCAAAATCGTGCAAATTGTCAAAAAGAACTATAAGCAATTGCAAAACTTCAAGCAACACGTACTTGAACTGTACGTGCGCACGAGAACAAGAACTGTAACAGTTCTTGTTACAATTCTTGTTCGAAATTCCTATTGCCAGGAGACACTTGGCAATAGGAATTTCGGTTCATATTGAAGAGGGTGTCCAGAATACACTCCTTAGTGCTATCACGGCATTATATGTTCCGCATTTTGTAGCTATTTTTAACGACCCAACATGACCCCGAACAAAAACAGCATGGGTCAGAATGAGGACATCACGAACGTCCGACACAGCATCGCGCTGCTAGTAAGACTGCCAACCACCCGACCTGCAACGTCACACAAGTCATCTGGTATGACGCAATACAGCGACCGGGGCAGGACTGCACCAGGCCAGCCTTCAGGGTACGAGAAGTGCGGCAAAACTTTCCGAACATAGATTACAAGTTATTCAGAGCAGATATCAGGATGGAACTGGGATACATCGAAGCTGAGAGCAAACGTAGTTCTAAGATAAAAATATATGCTACAACAAAGGCCATTAAGGCCTCAAAACGCCAGCCGTCCGCCCGTGGGTCAGAACCCGACCAAGCGGGGCGAGCCAGGTCATCCAGGTGAACATTTTCGGCTTTCATATGGAAGTAGCAACACTGGGATTTATCATCGTTCGTAATTACTGTACATTACTGAAAAAAAAACATCTTCTACTCCAGTTTTGCTCCACATTTATTCATCTTCCTCACCATGGTCATTTTTGCAAGCCCCTGCTAAAATGGATGTTGGTAACCAGGTTTACATACAGCAGGGTTCGCACGATATTGGCATAGCTTTGCTAATATCAGGGACCCAGTACAAATATTTCCTACCAAAACACACGAACGTTGTGCAGAAAAACATAACAGGTTTGTGAATCTGGAGCCCGAGGTTCTCCAGATCCGATATACATATAAGCATATCATGATCTACCGCGGGCTTGAAACTTCTTGCAGTAAATGAGTTTCCCCAATTAATAACACTGGCATGCCAAACACTAGTTTTTTCCAGCATTTTGCCAACCATGACATATAGACACACAATGACGATACAGAAAAAATTCGCATACCCAAACAAAATACTGTCTAGGCATGGGAACCAAACGAATGCACTTGTAGAGATGGAAATAAGGACCATGAACACAGTCATTGGAAGACCATGAGTTTGTGCACGACCCATAGGATAACACCAAATCAATTCATGAACAAGATGTCTGGTAGCAAGGAGACTTCTGTGGTCTTAAAAGTATTCCAAGGCAAAATGTTGTCAAGCTTTACTCACCGATGTAGTCGTTCTGTCCAAACAGTGCTCTTTTCTCAGTCCAGGCATTCCTGGGCTTGTATTCGGGCATCGGTAGAGCCTTGGCACCTTTGATCCGTGGTAGCATACCTGAAAGTACAACCGTCATGAGGTCCAGGAGTGGCACACCATCCTCCTGAACAATTGTTGATGTTTCGGGCCACCACGACCGTTGGCAGCACGCAGTCTTGCGACCACGCGGCTGGCAGGCCATGTGCCGATGGATAAACTGAGACGCCGACTGGTCACGTGTGCCGATGGATAAACTGAGACGCCGACTGGTCACGACAGTCGTGGATGTTCTGATGTTGACAAGATTGCTGCTTAATCCGCCACTATCTACAATCCGATCTAAAACACTGAACACACACTGCACTGCCACCACAACCAGAGCTAAAACTCTGGACACACACTGCACTGCCGTCACCATCCACAACCAGAACTAAAACACTGGACATCACACTGCACTGCCACCACAACCAGAACTAAAACACTGAACACACACTGCACTGCCACCACAACCAGAACTAAAACTCTGGACACACACCCCACCCCCCCCCCCCCCAAGACTAAAACACTGACACTATGACTGCCACCACAACCAGAACTAAAACACTGAACACACACTGCACTGCCGTCACCATCCACAACCAGAACTAAACACTGACACACACTGCACTGCCACCACAACCAGAACTAAAACACTCTGAACACACACTGCATTGCCGTCACCGTCCACAACCAGAACTAAAACACTGGACACACTGCACTGCCGTCGCCGTCCACAACCAGAACTAGGACACTGACATCACACTGCATTGCCGTCACCGTCCACAACCAGAACTAAAACACTGAACAGACACTGCACTGCCATCACCGTCCACAACCAGACCTAAAACACTCTGAACACACACTGCACTGCCACCACAACCAGAACTAAAACACTGAACACACACTGCACGCCCAACAACACACTGCACTGCCGTCGCCGTCTACAACCAGAACTAAAACACTGAACAGACACTGCACTGCCGTCACCGTCCACAACCAGAACTAAAGCACTGACATCACACTGCACTGCCACCACCACCAGAACTAAAACACTGAGCACACACTGCACTGCCGTCACCGTCCACAACCAGACCTAAAACACTGAACAGACACTGCACTGCCGTCACCGTCCACAACCAGGACTAAAACACTGACATCACACTGCACTGGCATCACCATCCACAACCAGACCTAAAACACTGACATCACACTACACTGCCGCGACGTTATCAACACCTCAATTCGCCATCGTCAGGTGCAGCACACTCACACGCTCATAAAAGTAGTCGGCTCCGGTGGACTTCGTGCCTTTTTCTCCTGTGCGAAATCAACTAACCAGAGACCAGCAGCAGCGTAGATGAAAACCAAACGGCACTAGAACTATTTCCATAGCCATAGCCATGCCCTGTCGTATCTGGCCACACCACACGCAGTGGAGGGGAAGAGTAATCCAGGGGTAAGTTATCCGTCTCACAATCGAAAGATTGTGGGTTCGAGTCTCATCTGTCGCTACTCTTCGCCCGCGACCAATCGGGGTGAGAGATCGGCGACGTTGCATGGCTCAACGATCAACGTGTCGCAAAACCAACAACCACCACCACCACACGCAGCGGAGCTACGAAGCGGTACCCACCGGACGGCATGATGTGCTCCCTGTTCCAGCCGAAGCGGCGCGCCACCGGTCCTCGCGCCACCTTGTCGGCGTGCCAGCGGAATCGCACGGGCGTCACGGCCACCGTGGCCGGCCGGAGTACCGTCGACAGCCGCGGAGTCAGCCCGGACAGCATCGCGGACACCCGCCAGACGGCCTGAAACGTCGCGAACACACCTCAAACGGCGACAGACGCTCCCGACACCACCAGAAACGTCACGAATACACCTCAAACGGCGACAGACGCTCCCGACACTACCAGAAACATCACGAATACACCTCAAACGGCGACAGACTCTCCCGACACTACCAGAAACGTCACGAATACACCTCAAACGGCGACAGACGCTCCCGACACCTGACACCACCTGAAACGTCGCGAATACACATCAAACGGCGACAGACGCTCCCGACACCAGACACCATTAGAAACGTCGCGAATACACCTCAGATGAGGAGAGACGCTTCCGACACCTGACACCACCAGACACGTCGCGAATACATCTCAAACGACGACAGTCGCTTCCGAAACCTGACACCACCTGAAACGTCGCGAATACATCTCAAACGACGAGAAACATCGTCCGTGCACATCAGACGACAAGAAACGCTTCCGATCCCTCTGAAAAGGCATGAAACATCGCGAATACACCTCAAACGTCGAGAAAGGCTTCTGACACCTGACACCAACAGCAATATCGGAATACACCTCAAACGAACAAGAACATCGCCGATAACACCACCGCAAGAACATAGTGCACATACCTGAAACGACCTGAATCATCACGGACATATCAGAAACGATCTAAGGCAATGTGAATGCCTCTAAAACGGGCGGAAAAATCGCCCATATATGGGACTGAAAGATTAACAATACAGCTGGGACAACCTGAAATACCATGGTGCAGCTGGAACAGTAATACATATCACATATAAATACGCCAAAATATAATATATCACGGATGCCTGGAATGTCACCGATAATTACGTCAAAGTCTAGTCATAAATGTCATTTAGGTTGCACCAGCATTAACTTGAAGCATCAGAGCAACACCATACATATAACTGACTCTGGCCATGCAACTGGTAGGCCTCCGGATACGTCGGGGTTGTGGTGTGACGGCCGGCCGAGCCAGTGCAGGTTGAGTTGCCAACAACTAAGTTCTCTCACAAGACCTTGTCCTGAAACAAACAAAAAGGCATTTCAAAGAAAATGCTGCCATACAAGCTGCTGAAAGTCAAATGCAAAATACAGCAAGTCCCAGTCTAAATGAAGGAAGAATTAATATTTCAAGCACTGCAACAGAAAAAAAAATTATTATGGCCACAATCACAGTGATGCACCAAGGATACATAACATGTTTTCAGGATGCTGGCACAAACCACTTGTTATTCACAGCATGGTCACAAAAGGAATAAATGCACAGCATATAACAGCCACTAATAAGCAAACCATGATGAAAAGTAACCAACCTCAGAACTTGCCATCAGGTACATCATGATCCAAGCATACCACGACCAGATTTCAACGAAGTTTTAATTCTTACGACTTTATTTGGGACAATATGGCCCATGCATCTTGAACTAGAAACTGAACTAGTTTTACTGCTTTGAATACATGTGTGAGTGTATTTTGAGGCATAGGCATCAAAAATACCCTGCATGTGATGGATAAGATATCATGGAGTATTCTCACTATATAAAAGTAATAACATATAATGTGGAAACACATGCTTCATAGAGATTGAAAGCTACAACTCTTTCGAAAGGTGGAGAATAGTAACAGACAGACTGTTCCAAGGTCAGGATATGTTTATTCCAAGTATACAAATTAGATCAAAGAAGGTTAAGCACCTGTCATGGCTGACCAAGGACAAGAAACTGGATACAACCATATTGTGGAATCAAAGAAGCAGGCATGTAAGAAATTATAAGATGCTAACTTTGAGGGAAATCTAGAAGCACATAAGCACACAAGAGATTCTTTAGCTTCTACATACTGAAGTATAAAAAGTGTAGTGTAGGACAACTGCAGGTATATGGTTGATGATTTTGATTTAGTGGAGTCCCTAAGCAAACAATTCCCATCAGTCTTTACCAAAGAGAACTCTGGCACATTTGAAATAGCTTAAAGCTATGCCATGGTAGATGATATGTTGGAGGTTCTTACAATATCTGCAGCTGTAGAAAAAAAAACAGTTGTTTGTTTATTTGGTAGTTCACGACGAACTTTATGCACATTCATGGCTAATGGCGTCACCCACACAGTTTCGCCAGTGGGCAGTGGGATTGGGAAAGGTCCAGAATGGCACTAGTGTTGAACCTGGCACCTTTGGCACCCAGAGCCCAACACCTTAATCACTTGGCAATCCCCACCCCAGAAAAACAGTTGCAGAATATAAAATCGAATAAAGCTTCTGAGATCTTAGTAGTGTGCTAAAGCATTGGCAGTTCCCCTAGGTATCATTTTCAGGCATGCTATAGAGCATTCTGAAGTACCAAAAGATTAGCAAAATGCAGATGTACTAATTTTCAAAAAGGGAAGTATGAAGTGCATAAGAAACTGCAGGCCAGTCTGTTTGACCTCAATAGTTTGCAAAATATGAGAAAAACTTGTCAAACAGAATATTCACTCATTTAGATAAGCACAACTTTCTAAGGGATACCCACCATTAATTTGATTTTGAAGATCTTGTCTATTAGGGCTTATGGAGTATGTAACCACAGAAGTAGACAATCAAAGCAGGATGGATGGAATGTACTTGGACATTAGCAAAGCTTTTGATAAAGTTTCACATGGGCATCTAATACAGCAATTAGAACAGCATGGGAATGATGGTAAGGTTCTTGGTTGGATTGAAGCATTGTTAATGGGATGGAAACAAATGGTAGTGCTAAATGGATATAAATCTGAATGGAAGTATCTTGTGATTTGATTGCCAGAGAGCTCCATTCTAGGGCCACTTCTCTTTACCATCATTGTGAATAGCATGGAGATAGGGCTGAGGAATAGGGTGTTCAAATTTGCTGATGACATCAAATTGGAAAGAGTGAATAACAGTAGTGAGCACTCTAGCAATTTTCAACCAGACCTGGAGAACCTAAAAAAGTGGGCTGATCAATGGCAGATGTCTTTCAACTATGCAAAATGAAAGGTTATGCATCTGTAGCATGGAAGTGAGACTTTCAAATATACAATGGGAAGTGGGAAAGTGGATGTTGTTGAAGAGGAAAGAGATTTGTGCATTGGATTCAAATGATCTTAAAGTAGAAAAACAATGCAAATGTATTTCATCTAGGAACAGGGCAATTATAATTCTAGGGATCATTAATAGAAATGTGAAGCATAAGAGCAAGAAAGTGATGAAAATACTACACTTGGTCTATGTGTAATCTCACCTCGAATATTCTGTACAGGCATGGAAACCCTATCTAGAAAGTCATAGATTTGCAAGAAAGAAAGCAGCACAAGACTGTGACAATCATCAGTGGACTAGGTAACTTAGAATAAGGGAAAATACTTATGGCATTAGATATGTACGCATTCTATAGTGGTTTAAAGGATGATGTAATTGAAGCATACACCTTATTTAATGGCTAGATCTGGTAACTCTGAATGATGCCCTTTTATTTACAGTCTGAAAATTATTGGTAGTGCAATCAAGCCAAATGTGCTACATGGGATAGAATGAATAGGGCTGGATAGTCAGGTAGGTAGACAGGCATTGATGATTGTTGGGATGCTGGTGGATGCATTCTTTGGAATTAGGGATGTGGTGTTGGTTCAGGTGATGTGTCTTTTTGTTGAGGGTTATGTTATCTTCCCTTTCCTAGCCCTTGTGCCATTTATCACAACCATATAACCACCAGGTGATTTGGCTTGTTGAAACTAATTTACTGTGATGTCACCAGTTAGATGTAGCCTGATACCTTTGCTGTACAGGGAGCTGCTGCAATTCCCAAAAAGAATCAGAATATATTGCACCATTTTGCATGATTCTGGCACCAAAGGAAGGCACCATCCACATTATGCCAAAATTAACACAGATATAATTATGTTTACATAATTGGAAATGAACAATTGGGATGAAATAAACTGTGTGTACCTTGCACCCATAACAACAACAAAAAACAGACATTTAGCAAGAAGCCTAAAGCAGCAAATTTCTCACACAAGTGATAACCTTGAGATAAAAGTGCTTCCAACAGAAAATGCCTGCTCTTCGGTACATGAGCTTGCCAAAAAATGAAACAAACAGCAAACTAAGATACATTTTGATTTAGAAAGAGCCACTTTACCATTCAAATATCAATACATAGGTATGTAGGCACCTGCCTACCCACCTGGTGTAAGAGCGGGGGTATCCGAGCACGTTCCATTTCCCGAACACGTACCTTTACAGAAACAAGACCCATTCACCTAACATGTGGCAGACATCACATAGTTTTCAAGAGGGTTGGTACACAAATACTGACAGTAAGGTTGGAAATATTTGTTTGCCCTAGTTCTGAATGTATTGGTCTATATATTAGCGCTTTATTCATAATCTGAATCCACGTGTATTTTCCTTCAGGAGCACTTAAAACTCATTACCTCAAAATTATCATAAATGGCGTTTCTGCTGCGAATGTGTGGCGCAGATCTGCTTAATGTTATGGAGATAGGCGCTCAAGTTGTCTAAGCTCAGGGCCTCTGAAAAGTATAAGCCATATCAACATAGGTGCCTACCTACCTACCTACCTACCTACCTACCTGTGAGACCCTCTTGAATACCAGCAGGCAAGTTTTGTGCTTCTCCAGACTTTGTATATCTTTAGTGAATGTTAATTGCTTACAAAGTAAGTTCTGTTCACATATGCCTTGCTCTTGGATACAAAATTTGTAAATTTGTCTTCATTGGTGTTTTTTTATTATTAATATTTTTATTCAGCGTGCCATGCTCGTTAAGTGACTAAGATCATGGGATCACTGTTTTATATGTAAATGCTTACTTTTCAGGTTATGAGCAAAATCATGCCAAAAAGAGGCTTATTCTGGGAACAGCATAAAAACATATGTTTATACTCAAATAAAAATGCAAGATAATCTAACCTAGCCTAGCCTACACTTGGAGGAAAAATTATTTTAAAAATTAGAAAATGTTCAGTGATGTTCCAAAAATTATATAAAATATAAAAGAAACCCAACCCAACTTAACTTAGCCTAACCTAAGCCTCTTGAAGAACAAATATTTTGTGATGGGGGAAATATTCATAAAATTTGTTTTGAAGCTTTTTGTTATTTGGCAATGGCACGATAATAAATTGTGCAATGTGTACAATTTGTTATTTTAGGTGGTAACAATAAAAGTTTTTACATGCATTTGCTGTCAAAATTGGTGTGAAGTGTGTTTTTTTTTTTCTTCAGAATATCATGGTGAAGTTGGCTAAGCAGACAGTGCTGCTTATTTTCTGTGGAAATGGAATTATGATTTTTTTGTAATATTTTTTTGTGATTTTTACTCAAATTTATGAAACCTGAACTTACCTAACCTAACCAAACCTGGACTAAGATGGGACTGTTTATTTTCTGTGGAAATGAAGAAAAAATTTGTGAAATTTTGTATTTTTCTTGGATTTTTAAAACCTAAACTAACCTAACCTAACAGAGCCTTGTATGGAGGAGCCTTGTTACTTGTTTGCTATATGGAGGCAAATGCATGTAAATGTTTTTTTTTCTAGTTACCACCCTAAACACAATGATACCAACAAAAAGTTTTTTTGTAAACATTTTTAATAGTTATTTCTTCTTCAAAAGCAACTTAGGTTTGGTTAGGTTTCTTCTTTATTTCAAACATATTTAGGAAATAAGTTGCTCGATATCTTCCTAATCCTTTTTTGTTCAAAGGTAGGTTAGACTAGGCTAGGTTGGGTTATATTGTTTTTTTTAATGTGCTATGTTACCTAATTCAAAGTCCCTTTTGGCATTGTTCTGCTCACAACCTGGAGGTATGCATTTGCATAGAAAATAAGTGGTCCTGTCATCTTTGTCATCTTCATAAACATCTCATTCAAAAGAAAATTTCCAAATAAAAAAGCATCTTTTAAGACAAATTTAATAAAATCTGGCATACTGGCATTTAATGAAAATTGGTTCTTGCCAACAGCACCTTGCCCATTTCTAGATATAGCAGGTTATGAAATAATGAGAACTAACACAACTGGTCCCATTCCCAATGATGATGTTTGTTTATGTGAAGCATGGAACATAGATCCTAAATGTGAATTAATCAGGATCTGCACTAAAAATGTTGCTATTTTTCTGAAGGATTTCTGCTTATACATGTTGTGCATTTACCACCCTCCCTTGAATTCGGAGTACCAGAACCAGGCTTTAAAATTATTTTTGTGATGGTAAAGAGATCATTATTTTAGATTTTAACATAGTATCCACCAGATGGTGTTGCTGACACAGTGAATATTACTTGCACAGATGGATCTTTTTGTTGACTGTTTTTGTATGCTTGGGTTAACTCAGTGGGTTAATCAGCCTACCTTTGTAAATTCTGGGAACAACCTGGACTTGATTTTAACATCTCAAGTAGGCAGGGTTGGACTGGTGGAGATCTCCCCCTCCCTCCCTTCCCCCAATGGGAGGGTTTATAATGAGAACTTTTGCCCCATGGATGACCTCAGTAATTATGAAGTGGATGTCACTGAAAGGTACAGTAATATATGTTTTAAGTAATGTATTGGTTTTGACACAACTCATGAATATTTTTTTCAAATTTCTTTAAATTGCCACAAAATTGCTTTAAAACTGTAATGACAACAATAGAAAATGCCCCATTGGCGATCTGAATAATTACTGCAGCAATTTTCGTGGAAATGGCTCTAAGATAAATTTTGACATTTATTTTGGGCCATTTGAGTCATTTCCATCAGCTATAAATAGGTAGAAAGCCACAAAATGATTACAGAATTTAGATCAGTAGAGGAAGTTAAGAGAAATATTAACATATGAAATGTAGTAATCCAACACATCACAATTAAATTATGATGTGTTATAGCACAATATGGTTCTGTGTTAGTCAATTTCATATTTTGGATGTTAATATTTTAACTGCCTCAACTGACCTAATATGGTGAAAAGACATTGATCAGTGTGTGCTTGGTACAATTTTGTAAATTTATTTCGTAGATCGTCCATCGGGCAAATTCCCAATTCAATCCCAAGTTTCTGGGCTTTCTAGCTTATTATATCAGGTGGAAATGACTCAATGAGCCAAAAGAAATACACATAAATACATAAAAGATCAGTGCAAATGAGCCACAAGGGCCCTTCTTGGTTGCACTCTGGACACCGGTTGCCCACCAGATCTGTCAATCAACCCTCCCTGGAATACTGAAAAGCAAGCCCTCTATTCTTGTAATGATTGTCTATGCTGTTTTTAAAGATGTTCATTGTGCTGCTACTGGCAATGCTTTCTGGCAGCTGGTTCCAGTGTTCTATTGCCCTGCTGGTGAAGAAAGGCTGTCTTAACCTTGTCCTGCTGTGGTTCACTTTAATTTTGAATTGATGGCCTCTATTGCATTATTTATACTAAATTCAAACATTCCACAAAATTGCTGTCACAGTTTATTTTAGAGCGATTTTCATGAAAATCTGTACAGGAGTGGTTGAGATCGTCCACTGGGAATTTACTATTGTTCTGATTGCAACGTTTCATTTTGTGGGGATTTAGAAAAGAACAAAACCTTGGGTTCAACCGCTGGTCATGTGCTGTCGTCAAACTGTCACGCCAGTTGGTCGCGGGTGGACTCTGTAAATGCTGTCGATTGTGATATTCGAACCCACAATATTGCGATCAAGAGTCTGACGCTCTACCAACTGAGCTAGCGCCCCCCCCCCCTTCCTTGGGGGCGATTTAAAGGCATTTGAAGGAAAATATTCATTATGGTCGTAGGTCAAAAGCACTACATTAATTAACACGCGCCTGGAGGGGGGCGAAATCCGCCCATCCGTCCGGTTTTCGCACATAACTAGTTTTTTTCCCGGTCGATATACGACATTTTCTGCGTACCTTCTTAGAAATGATCGGCCCGTTGTTTAAAGCAAAAAAAAAAACGGAAATGGGCCTTAATTGTTTTCGAGTTGGGGACCGTTAAAGAAAAAACATTTCGTACCACCAGATCGAAAAAATCGGCGCTGGCGCGCTTGCCGTATATTGCCAAAGGTGAGGTGTTCTTGGCAACACTAGCGACTTGTTTGATGTATATTATCATGCTATATAATTTCGAAATCATGTTAGGTCACCGAGGTCAAGTTAGGTCAAGTTAATGACAGGTTAATGGAACCAAACTTGGTCAACTGGAATGTCGTCATAAATGCAAATGACTGTCATGCAATTGATGTCCCTGCACATCCTGAAAACTACTGTTTGTCATTGTGTACCTAAGCATTTCCATGCTTTATTCATGTATTTCACTCCTTTCTTTGCGAAGCCGATTGCGCCGAGCCACCCGACAGAGCAGTCGGGCCGGCCGCCCGGTTCTGGTAACTGGAGCAGGTAATGACCGGATATATTGCTGCTATATAGGTGACCTGAAGTGGAATGCTGGGTCTAGCATTTGTATTGCATCATTAGTATTGTCTAAAACATCACTGATGCCCATTTTGGAGCACTTAAACACAATCACAGCGATCCATGACAATGACAAGCCAAGTCACGCAAAGCAATATAATTTTGACATTTGAAAATATGACCTCATTTGACCTTGGAGATATTGACCTAAGGTTATGAAATTTGCACACAATATAGTTCACTA
The DNA here is from genome assembly GCA_034440575.1 of Imbricaverruca yamaguchii. Lineage (NCBI taxonomy): Eukaryota > Metazoa > Arthropoda > Thecostraca > Neoverrucidae > Imbricaverruca > Imbricaverruca yamaguchii. The sequence goes on from JAOTOL010001579.1 coordinate 1,962,465, forward strand.
CCGTGCCCATCCACCCTGCGAATTGTGTTCCTCTATCTTTAATAGGAGCCGAATCTTTGGCGGGCGGTATCCCCCCCCCCCGTCGCGCGTAATTTTCAGAGTCCCTCCAGGTCTCGTGTTAAAATACATATATTACTGATGGGCGCTAAATGACCTTGTAGTCGGCGCGCCCTTAAGCCCAAATAATCAATCAATACATATATTACTGCATCTTTCATCGATATTCGTAATTACGTAATTACTGAGATCGTCCATCGGCAAAAAAGTGGGCATTATAAACCCTCCCTTCCCCGATGTCAGCACTGTCCTGTTGTGACAACTATTATTTCCAAGAAGGTAAATCAGCCATTTCTAGCAATACCACACTAAAAATGTGTGGCATAGAGGGAATTGCATTGCTATTCAGGAACTACTCTCTGAATATGACTGAGAAACTTGAGTTTCGGTATTTACAGAAACACCACCTCTTTTCTGGTGATATCGGTATGAGATGGACTGACGTGAAGATTTGGGAGATTTAACTAGCAACCGCATTCGGTAAGTATTAAACATTGCCATTTTTATCGGTCAAGAAATAATACACAAATATAACATCGAATCGATTAAAAAGTCATGTACAAGGATTCCGCATTTGATATCGAATATCCAAACGCAGTCCTCTCCATTCTCAGTCTGTATAATGCATGTCGGTTGATGTCGGTTATAATGCATGTCGCTGATTCTCGACCTGGGTGTGTTTGTGTGTCTTGCCCACAAATATTAATATTACTAATGTATTGCTAGTTGGCATCACGCTTGTGTGTGGGTGGGCTCCTAGAGTTAGCTGTTGTTATGAGCAACAGAGGAAACATGACTGGGAAACTATTGTGCATTGTTAGAACGGAACGTTTCGAAGATTTAATTCGCTGTTCTTTTGTCAGGCTTTCAATTGAATCTGACAATTTTATACCACTCAAGTGATAACCTGGTCTTCTAAACGTGTGGTTGTATTTGTATCTGTATCTTGAGCATCACATCAACTGCAAATGTATTTCATTGGCAGATTAAGTGGCCTAAATCTAGCAGATAAACGTAATTGAGGACAGGGTCGATTAACGCGAACGCCGGCTGGCCTCTTATAACACGCACTGGAGGGGAGGAGGATTTGGTCTCTGCCTTTAAGATTTCTTGGAGTTACTGGAGCTATAAGCACACATTTTGAAGGGTAGATTGCGGATATAGTGAACTACAAATATCATGGCCTTAGGTCTTTAATGTCAAATAAGGTCGTAATCGACTGCCGTACCGCACTGACGATGCCTTTGTGAAATTAAATGTTCGCCGGTCACCGCCAGGTTGGTCGATTTGGCTCCCTCACAATTCGCATCTTTACTCACTGATTTCTATTTTGTGTTGCATCGGATGCATTTATCAATTTTGAACAAAGTCACAATATTGGACTATAATATCGTCGCTTGTTTATGAAATAATGCAAAAAAGTCAAGTTGGCTTATTGTCCCCTCACCCTCCCCCGCGTGTGAAACAGCCACATCTTATACCTACACCAATCCTGCAGCACTACCCCCACCCCCACCCATACAATTATTTTTATAAAATAATACATATGGGTTGATGCATATATATATTGGACCACTACTCCAGCGACTGATCAGCAGAAATACAAGAGATAGTTTAATTGCCGTGCTGGCAGTGTTCGAGCACCTTTATCCTGCATACCCGCAATTGCTGCCCAGACCAGCCTAGTTGCCAATCTTGCCACCTATGGGCGCTAAATACGAGCATGTGTGGTGACACCAGCCCTATTTTTCTGGAGCAGGATATGCCAAATGACAGTTAACCACCACCTGAGCCGGGTGCTGCGCTGGCTCTCGCTACAACAACATTTCCACTACATGAGGTCTATTTTAGTCCAGAGTTGTTTATAGATTATTACCTGTTATCCTCAGACTTATGGTGTTTATAGATGATTACATGTCATCCTCAGACGTATGTTGCTTCTCCTGCAGTTTACCTCATTTGACCTTGGCTGCTGTGATCACGAAGGTTGTCCGTATGGAAAATTTATCACACAAATTCTACAATACTCTACTAAGGTTGTTGGCTGGGTCTTGCAAGTCACAGGCGGCAGGATAGGCGTTGTGCTGGGGCTTACAATGCTGAGAAGCACCAACATCAGTTTTATGGTATGGTTTTCGTAGCAAGGTTTACTCATTGCCTTTCAGTTTCTGGACCAGAACCCTCATGGAGTGTCTGATAGGCGTCGACCAGCTGCGTTTACCTAATCTTGTTCCCCAAATGTTGTGCAATATACGTTGAGATGCGACTGATAAAGCATGAATGCCGCCGTGTGTCATGTGGATGTCGCGTTTTCTGGTGTCGATTGTGTGTCTTAACAGTTCTGTGTTCTGTCTAGGGTCGCTCTGCCATGCAGAAAATAGCTCAAGTATTCTCAAAGACATCAATTCAGCGGATACAAAAAACCTATGGTGAGATTTTGGAGAGGCCTGATTGTCATGGTGAACATTTCACCCTTCGTCCCAATCAAATACATCTGCGTGTGACCCGAAACGGACGCAAGGCATTCTCCGACCATTTACCGCAGCCTGGCACAAATAAATAAAACACTGTCTCAAAGAGCTTTCGAATTTTACTTCCGAGATCCGAGAAAAATGCGTGGCATAAAGAAAGCAATAGCACCACATGTATTGAGTACACGTGCAGTCGCGCTTTGCCCCGCGCAGGTGGGTGACTCGCTTGTAGTGCAATTTACACGCTGAATGTAGTTGTGCCATGTAGTCTGGCTCCTGATTGGTTCGATGGTCTTTCCCTGACCTGACACAATTGTGTCCTTCATTCTTCGGTTGTTTCCTAAAGGGAAAAACCTGTGCGCAAAAAAGTGCCAGGTGGGCGCAGTGCCCTGCGGCACCAAGTACCACCGTCACTTAAAAGAAAGCCTCATGCATTCAATCACTAGGCATAGCTCCTTTGGTAGTACTGCAAAAAGCCACTCCCACCCAGTCCCCCAGTTTCCAACGGCGAAAGAAGTGATGTCGACGTTCATTCTGGAGTTGCGTTGTTTGCTTGCAGCTCTAGTAATACATCAGTCGCGTACCCGATGACTCCAAGTTAGATTTTGGCTGACGCCTGGCTCCCATAAACGTTTCTCCATGCCAGGCATGCCAGAACGGAGACGTTCTAACACTAATCAGTTGAGTGTATAATCCCAGAGGTTGGGATCTATGGCACATTTTTGTTTTTATGCACAATTGTGGGCCTGCCAATTACATGGTACACTGAGCTATGCCGGTCCACGAATAGAAGACGTTTGTACGGAATGATCGGCGATTTATCCAAAAACATTATATCCTGTGTTGGATCTCGATGTAATCCGTTTGATCATTATATCCTCCAGTATTCGTTATAACAGACTAAAATGTAAAATCACTTCAGTTCGATGCATTGCACGGTATGCCTATGGCAGGACAGATGAAAACGGTGTTATATTAAGAATGTATACAGCACTTCCTTGTTCTCCATTTTTGATGTTTCAAAAACTGAAGGAAATGTTCTAGTTGATGACATCCATCTTAATCACGAGGATTCAATTTACGCATGGTCTTCTTCCAGGAGTAAGCAAGAAAAGTGCAACTACAATTTTCGATACGAAACGACAGAAAACTGCTTCGGATAACAGTGGCGTCAGTTCTGTTCTCCTGCTCCTCAGGGTATGTATCTAAGTACAAATGTGTACATCTTAGCACAGAGTTGGCGTATAATTACAGCATTGTATTGCTTTCTGTAATATTTTAGCAAATTGTGAAAATATCCTTTCAAATGTAATATGCCCTAAATTATGTGCATACTCTTATGTAAAACTGCTTCTGCCCAAATGTGCATGTGTGTACGTGCATGCGTGAGGTGAGGGAGTGCGTGTGTACGTGAGTGAGTGAGTACGTGAATGCATGAATATATGTGTCAGGGTGTGTATGTGTATGTAGTGTGTCTGTATTTGTGTATCTGTGTGTATGTGTGTGCTGTGTGTATGTGTGTGCCTGTGTGTGTGTGTCTGTGTGTGTGTGTGTCTGTGTGTCTGTGTTGTGTGTCTGTTGTCTGTGTGTGTCTGTGTGTGTCTGTCTGTCTGTCTGTCTGTCTGTCTGTCTGTCTGTCTGTCTGTCTGTCTGTCTGTCTGTCTGTCTGTCTGTCTGTTGTTGTTGTCTGTCTGTCTGTCTGTTGTTGTCTGTCTGTCTGTCTGTTGTCTGTCTGTTGTCTGTCTGTCTGTCTGTCTGTCTGTCTGTCTGTCTGTCTGTCTGTCTGTCTGTCTGTCTGTCTGTCTGTCTGTCTGTCTGTCTGTCTGTCTGTCTGTCTGTCTGTCTGTCTGTCTGTCTGTCTGTCTTCTTTCCTCTCTCTCTGCTGGTCCTGCCTGCCTGCCTGCCTGCCTGCCTGCCTGCCTGCCTGCCTGCCTGCCTGCTGCCTGCCTGTGTGTGCCTTGCCTGCTGCTGCCTGCCCCTGCTGGGCCTGTGCCTGTCGCGCGCTGCCTGCGCGCGTGTGCCTGCCTGCTGTGCTGCCTCCTGCGCCTGCTGCGCCTGCCTGCCTGCCTGCCTGCCTGCCTGCCTGCCTGCCTGCCTGCCTGCCTGCCTGCCTGCTGCCTGCCTGCCTGCCTGCCTGCCTGCCTGCCTGCCTGCCTGCCTGCCTGCCTGCCTGCCTGCCTGCCTGCCTGCCTGCCTGCCTGCCTGCCTGCCTGCCTGCCTGCCTGCCTGCCTGCCTGCCTGCCTGCCTGCCTGCCTGCCTGCCTGCCTGCCTGCCTGCCTGCCTGCCTGCCTGCCTGCCTGCCTGCCTGCCTGCCTGCCTGCCTGCCTGCCTGCCTGCCTGCCTGCCTGCCTGCCTGCCTGCCTGCCTGCCTGCCTGCCTGTCTGCCTGCCTGCCTGTCTGTCTGTCTGTCTGCCTGCCTGCCTGTCTGCCTGCCTGTCTGCCTGCCTGCCTGCCTGCCTGCCTGCCTGCCTGCCTGCCTGCCTGCCTGCCTGCCTGCCTGCCTGCCTGCCTGCCTGCCTGCCTGCCTGCCTGCCTGCCTGCCTGCCTGCCTGCCTGCCTGCCTGCCTGCCTGCCTGCCTGCCTGCCTGCCTGCCTGCCTGCCTGCCTGCCTGCCTGCCTGCCTGCCCGCCCGCCCGCCGCGCCTGTCTGCCCGCCCGCCCGCGTCTGTCTGCCTGTCCGTCCGTCCGTCTGTCCGTCTGTCCGTCCGTCCGTCTGTGTATTCGTTCGTTCACGCTGTTAAGGCCGCACGTTGGCCTTCGATCACTTGGTTCACCGGAGCATTGTCAAGGAAGCTTTGCATAAAGTAAGCTTGAAAAGCGTTTTCTGTATAAAACGCACTGAACCTCGTTGTTAGCGATGTTATCATCTTCGTTCGGGTATTGTTGGTTGTAACTGACGGCTGTCATGGTCGGTGGCAACGTAGTTCGTCAATTAAATGTCGTTATTATCAATGCTTTTTCGTCGATATTGGCGGATATCATGATTGTTTTCGATTCCGAACAGAGAGGGAAGACAATCAAGTTTTGGGCTGTAGGAACATTTCCCCTCCGGAAAATTGTGCTTCATTTTCTCACCGGAAAGTTATATTGTACTGTTTAAAAATGGAATGGAACAAATGTTTTCTTTGTGGGCAAGTGCTGAACCATATGAATTCTTACAATCGGATTTTCTTTCAAGTTCCAGTCCATTGCATTGTTTCAGCAGATAACTGCTGTTGCGTCCTAGAATCCTGCATCATTTGGTCCGGGTATTTTATCCCATCATTCCTAAGCTAAAATGAAAAACCCGGTACCTGATAGTATGGATGTAGAAATAGTAAGTTAAGGTGTCAAATCTGAAAATATAACTGTGGTCTTCAAGTTTTGTGGTCCAAAATGGTATTATCCAAATCACGAATTTCCAAGTGCATATCTCACCCTGATGCGGGGGCGTTTGTTTCTTGTCCTTCGATGTTCAATGTCGATCATTCCCTATTTATGTTTCTCTCAACTTCAGGGATGGAACCTGGACTTGGAGGAAGTGCGGAATTTTCCACAAATTCTGAAGCAGACACCAATGGCATTGGATCATCACAAACACATCCTAGAGGAGTGCGGGATACCTGTGACTGTTTCTAGCCTGTCTTTGTAAGTAGCAAGGGCATCATTATAACGCAACAACAGTGACATTCGCTCTTTAAGTGCATTCTTAAATATATTTAAATAGCGGTTCATGTCATAATAACAAGAAGTTGCCCTAGTATGTAAAGGAGTCCTTTTCTTAGTCATCAAGGCTCCCAGATTGTGGAAGTTTCAGACTTCCAGACTACGGATATGTTGGAGAGCTCTGATGACCAGTGAGTCGCAAGAGGTCCAGATTCCCTGATGTGTTCAAGAGCCCGGGATGACTAGCGAGCCACCAGATGTACAGACTCCCGATGTGATCAACGGCCCGGGGTGACTAGCGAGTCGCAAGATGCCAGAATCGGCCTGGAGATGGCTGCCGATGACGACGATGGGTGCCGGGACGACTAAGAAGCTGAAAACTAACGTACAGAGCTTCTGTCAATGTTTCAAGTACTTCCCAACCAAATGTACGATTTTGTCATTGTCAATAGGACACTGAACTAAATGGACCGCCGTCCCGCCCTGCGCTGCAAAAGCATAATTATTCCAAGTTCTGGAATATTATGCACTAAGTATTTGTCCTTGCATGATGACAACGTTGCTATTGTATTGCTGTAGACAGTACTTTGCCGTGTCTATCATTCAGACGGATCACTACGTACGCTGGCTCCGTATTCATCTCGTCCATTGAAAGAAATCACATCAGTATGTCACACTGTTCAGTAACTTGTGCTGTGGCTTATGCTGCGAACTATTGCGCTTTGTGATCGGCAGCTACCAGCAACTGAACCGGACCTACCTGTTCGCGCTCAAGGCGAATAATTCGATTCCGGCGGAACACGACGTCGTACAGGGCCTGTGTCGGTCGGTGGACATGGAGTCGGCGGACATCAGGTCAGAAGTGCCACACACACACACACACACACACACACACACACACACACACGCACGCACGCACGCACGCACGCACGCACGCACGCACGCACGCACGCACGCACGCACGCACGCACGCACGCACACACGCACACACACACACACACACACACACACACACACACACACACACACACACACACACGCACACACACACACACACACACACACACACACACACACACACACACACACACACACACACACACACACACACACACACACACACACACACACACTGTATGTCGTCACCTCTCGTCTGCGGTTACGGTGCACGTGCTGTGTGGTGTTCGTTTGTGTCTGGGAATATTGCTGTTGGTGCCGGGCTGAATCGTCAGCATGATGAGAAAGCAGTCTCGAAGGGAATCCTGTAAGCTTATGTTAGCTATTTTTATCTTAAGCTGATGCTAGAAGAGAGCTTAATAGGTAAAGTATGTGTATTTTGCCTTAGGCTTATCTAGACTCAAGATGTATTTGTGAAGTTAATGATTGAGGACAGGAAAATCTGTTGGTGTGGCATACAGAAATGCTTGGTGTATAGTAAGAACTGTGTGAACTATTTTGTTTTCTCTTTTCCGGTATGAATGTTTATTCCTGGTGTGGAGCGACGTTCAGCGTTCGTTTCAAGGGCTTGAATGCATCGCCGAAGTCGAGTTATCTTGCTGACGTAGTTGTTGCTTGTTATTTTCCTGCATGAGAACAAAAATTATATTCTGTTCTCGTTCTGTTCTGCACGAATAGTAACCAAGGTGTGCAGTGATAGAAGGAGTTCGTTACATGTATGTCGCCTGCCGTCTCCACCCCCCCATCCGCGTATATGTGGGGACGGGTAGTCTAGGGGTAAGTTGCCCGTCTCGTAATCGAAAGATCGTGGGTTCGAGTCTCGCTTGCCGTTACTCTTCCCCCGCGACCAATCGGCGTAACTCAACGGTCGACGTGTCGTAGAGCCAATAACCACCACCACCGTCCTCGTGTATGTCGATGTCAGAACGCTTCCCCCGTCCTCGTACATGCCGATGTCAGGACGTTCCCCGCTGTCCTCATGTATGCCAACGTCGGGACGCTTTCTCCCTACCCCGCCGTCCTCGTGTCTGCTGACGTCAGGACGCTCCCCCCCGCTGTCCTCGTGTATGCTGACGTCGGTACGCTGCCCCGTCGTCCTCGTGTCTGCTGACGTCAGGACGCTCCCCGTCGTCCTCGTGTATGCTGACGTTAGGACGCTCCCCCCGTCCTCGTGTATGCTGACGTCAGGACGCTCCCCCGTCGTCCTCGTGTATGCTGACGTCGGGACGCTCCCCGTCGTCCTCGTGTCTGCTGACGTCGGGACGCTGCCCGTCGTCCTCGTGTATGCAGACGTCAGGACGCTCCCCCCGTCGTCCTCGTGTATGCTGACGTCAGGACGCTCCCCGTCGTCCTCGTGTATGCTGACGTCAGGACGCTCCCCGTCGTCCTCGTGTATGCTGACGTCAGGACGCTCCCCGTCGTCCTCGTGTCTGCTGACGTCAGGACGCTCCCCGTCGTCCTCGTGTATGCTGACGTCAGGACGCTCCCCGTCGTCCTCTGTTGTACGTGTCGTCCTCGTGTATGCTGACGTCGGGACGCTGCCCGTCGTCCTCGTGTCTGCTGACGTCAGGACGCTCCCCCCCCCCGTCCTCGTGTATGCTGACGTCGGTACGCTGCCCGTCCAGCTGAGACGCCGAGGATCGTGTTGGCGTGCACAGCCAATGCGCTCGCCAACCCCGACAAACTGACGTGTGGGGTGTGTCGACGTCCCTGGTCCGTGTCGACTGAAGTCGACACACTGCCACAGGGAAGAACTGGGCGCGGTCAAGTCGCGGCTGCTTTTGGACGTCCGGCTGGCCGTCTTCCGCCGATATCTGAGCCAGCGACTGGGCTGCGACGAAGAAGCAGCACAGGTCCGTGTTGCGGAAATTGATCCTACGCCGCGTTCACAAGGCTTGGCACAAGAGAACTTCACTAAACGTGCCACATATTGTTGCGTTGATGATGCGGTGCAATATCGTGTTCTGACGATTAGCGGAGTGGGAAGAGGGGCAACTCGTCTGAGTTATTGCAGACACTAAATGACCGTGGGAGGTCTGGTGGCGGAAATGACAGCATAATGGTCGGTAGGTGTCTGCTTCAGGCGCTGTATCAGGTCATAATGACAGGTCGGGTACTGTACCGTGAACTGTTGTACTGTTATGCCAATGCATTGCATTGATCTTGTGTTGGCTTGCTTTCTTCGTCTAGGATCACTCCAAAATCCGGTAATCTTCTACGATGTTATTTGGTTAATTGTTTGAGTCAACTTTGTTTATAACTCATTAATTTCAAGTATCAGTCGAGTCAACTAACCGAGACCAAAGTTATGTCAGAGATTCCCGATCAACAGCTTGGTGGCATGGTTCTCGAATTTGGGATATCCAAGCCTTGCAAATTGTGATTATACAGGCTCCCAGCGTGGGAACTGACTATCTCACTTCATGACTGAAGCGATATATGCTTTTATGATATGTGATGTGCATGTGCAGACAGGTGTGTAGAGATGCAAGATATGTTTCGGCCTAGCCAAAACATATTTTGCATCTAATCTTTTGGTGGAAAATTGACCAGCATTGCATTTTTCCTCATGCGTTCCAATATCACCAGTAATTTTCCACTCCCATCTTTTTCTGTTCCTGCACTCAACGCAACACAAATCCGAGCTCACTCACGTATCAGCAAATTTTACTTTCAAAAATTGCGTGCTTTTAAGTTACACCCGAACTTGATAATGGAGCTATAATTTTCCGTGGAATCCTGGGTGTCTCTTTTTCTTCCTTTTTACATTTTATATTTCCCTTCACTCCGACACGCCAGCCGACATTGAGTTGTCAGGCGCTGTACTTTGTTGTTGTCAGATGATGGACACGCGATACCCTCGCAACCGGCACAAGAGTCTCCGTCTGACCGCTCGGCTGCTGGACGTGCTGGAGCGGCACTTCTCCGCCGAAAAGGTAACGCGTCCATCAGGTCGGCGCCACGCCGTGCCGCTAGGTGTCGCAAGTGCAGCCCCACAGAGTAGATCAGCATGTTGCTCACATCAGGATGTTGCTCACAAGATGTTCAGAACGCCGAGATGCAGAAATGCGGCGTATGTTGCGTTCATAAGTACAGTTTGAGAGATGTCGAGATGTGTCGTATGGGACCTGTCGAGTTCCCGGTGCTAGGAGTGGTGTGAAACCCAAGGCACAGTTCGAATTCCGGCATATATTGATGTGACGTGTTAGACCTTTGTAATGTCGTTTGGGTCGGGATATTTTTTCTTATTTTTTCCGTTTCCATCCTGCGGATGTTACAGAAGGTTTGTTCGTATCAATCCTCCGGAAATCACAGAAGATATTTGGTAATTTTTCTCAATTCCCCTACCGATTAATAGATAGGCAGACGTGCCCTTCCATGCCCGTGCGACCTAATTAAGCTAAATTCCATTGATGAGAGTAGGTCATGGTAAGCAAGTCAAAGTAGGTCACAGCACTCCCCACTCTTGTTTCTTGCTGGATAGATCCCACCACGAGATGTGAGTAAAAGGTGTTCCTGAAGCCCCCTCAGACAATTAGCAAAGCTAGTAACGTCGTCGAGGATCCAGAAAAGACTATGCTATAGGTGCTAGTGGGGAAATAATATATGACATGCTATTTCTGGGCGAGCCTTTGCAGTGCATTTCCAAATGAGCGGCTTCACCATTGCTTTAGTAGCATGTGCATGCACCAATAATTTGTTTAAAGTTCCTCGTTTGAACAGCAGAATAAGGTCAATGCCAATGAATTCGCTGAAGATGGCTGCTTCTCTGTTCCCAGCCCTCCCCTATTGTTACACCAGTAGACGGGGGACAAGTAGTCTAGGGGTAAATTCCTCGTCTCACATTCGGAAGATTGTGGGTTCGAGACTCACCTGTCGCTACTTTTCGCCCGCGACCAATCGGTGTGAGAGATTGGCGACGCTACATGACTCAACGGTCGATGTGTCATGGAACCAATAACCAACCAACACGGGTGGGTAGCCTGCCTCGAAGACGTGTCGTCCCAGTCGGCCGATCCCGGTGTGTCTGTGTCCCGTCAGCGATGACGTGTGTGTACGTGTTGTCAGATTGTGCGGAACCCGTACCTGCTCAACACGCACCCGGACCAGCTGGACGCCCTGCTGACCAACTGCCCGACCGTGGGCAGCACCGACATCAGCGAACTGATCCAGCGCGTGCCGCGTATCACCTACATGCCCTGGCACAACACTGTGCAGATCGTGCAGTGAGTACATGCCCCGGCACAATACTGTGCAGATGGTGCAGTAAGTGTGAGTACATGCCCTGGTGAAACGTCACTTGAATCGTACAGTGAGTGCATGCTCTGGAACGATATGAGACTTATTGAACAGTGAGTGCTCTCCCCGTTATAATATAGTGCTTATTGTACAGTGAGTCATGCCCTGGTATACTATGACGCATTTTATACAGTTAGTCATCCCCTGGTATGATGGGATGCTTTTTGTACAGTGAATCATTCTCCGGTTCACCGGTGTAATGTGAGGATTCTGGTACAGTGAGTCATTCCCCGGTATAATATGTGTCGTATTGTACAGTTAGTCATGTTCAGGTATAAGTTGAGGCTTATTGTATTGTGGATGCATGCCTCGACACAGCGAAATTCGCTTCCTACGGCAAGCGCGGGTGAAATGCGATATGGGTTCGGAGAGGCTCGACACCATCCCCTTCCAAACGATCGGTTGGGCTTATAAAATAATTAGGTATGTTGGGGCGGGGATGGCCGAGTGGTTAAGGTGTCGGGCTATGGGTACCAAAGGTCCCGGGTTCGACTCTAGCGCCACTCAGGACATTTCCCAATCCTGCGGCCCACCGGCGAAACCCAATCCCAGTGTGGGCGGCGCCATTAGCCGTGAATGTGCATAAAGTGTGTCGTGAACCAACCAATAAAAAAACAATTAGGTATGTTCGTATAGGATCCCACAAACCAGTCATTCACTACCTTCAGCATACTGGATTTTGCCAATAGCTTCATTGAAGCTCCTGCCCAAATAGTTGGTACATCCCCTGGTACAGCGCAGTACTTATAGCCATTCTTCGGTACGACAACGCATGGTGTCACGTTGTGCTCTGGTCTCGATGTGTGTCGGTTTCTGCTGCAGCTGAAATAACTTGGCCACTTCCTTGGACGAGACGTATTAATGCGATGCATGGGTGTTTCGAATCAATATATGACTTGACAAGCCGATATATGACTTCAAGCATGATATTTCACGGTCTGATGGTTCAGCTTCCTCTAGCTGCAGTGCTGTGTCTAGTGTGACCTGAAGTGTACGCCGGCTAGAGTAGATTGCTGGTGAAATATTTACTGGCGAATCTAGCCTCTGTTTTTTTAGGAGGATCTTCCCGCGCCGGCCAAACTCCACCCCCAGTGATATAACTAGGATTTGGATCAGGGGAGAGGAAAATGGATTTATAATGTGTCCAGCATTTGCCTACCTGTTTTAGTTGACCGGATTTTGGCCACTATTTTCCAAAGGGGCTCATGTACAAACTCAACATAAGCTCAACATTAAACCTCAACATTAAAGGTAACAGGTTTTTCTCGAAGGGGACCAATCTAAAATCATCATTTCTAAGTCACCAGAATCCAACCCCTCCCTTTGTTCAAATGGTCTTTTATCGTATATCTGAACGTATATGTAATGTAAAATTGTCAATTTCACGCGTCAGTCAATAGCGCCCAGTCGTGACCACTTCAACGTTTGTACCCGTGTACACCCACCTTGTGCACTCGTCGCATTCACCACACTTCATGTGTTTCGGCGGTTTCTGCCAGGATCCTTGCGTTTTGATAATTGCTGTCATGTGATGGTATTATGACATGATATGTTACGTCAGAGAATGCTGCATATCGTGGTTCTGACAAAAATTGTACGCATTCAAGTTGGAATTATTTCTCTCCTCACATTTTTTTGGTTGGAAAAGGAATCCGGATACCTCTCTAAACATTGATGTATGTATGTCATCGTTTTCTTTAAATATGCTCATAGATTGGCTACAATAATTACGCACCCTTGTCCGGTTACGCGCTAAGTGCATCTCGTGACAACGCACGGTGATTTGTCTTTATTTTCGTATGTCACAATATCTCAATATGCGTAAAATAAATGCGCATACGGAACATAAGCCCGCATAACGATGGGCTTGTGATCCGTGTGTATACACACACGGATAACGCTGACGCTTACATAACGATGTATGCGTCAGCTTGATATGCAGGTGTGTGTGTGTGTGTGTATGTATGTATGTATGTATGTATGTATGTATGTATGTATGTATGTATGTATGTGTGTGTGTTGATGCGGCTTTGTACTGCGTATGTGATTGCATTAACACTCGCACGTCCGGTGGTCTGCGCCAACTTCTCATGTCTGGGGGGCAGATGTCTGCCCCCTAAGATCTCTAGAACTATGCTAGCTAGCGACAAACGGAAAACGGCGTTGGTTAGCTGGCGATATGCTCTATCGAAAGTACTTCGGTCATTTTTTTTCGCTCAGGTCAATATTCAGGTCACTGAGTCATCGTAGGTCAAGTTCGACCAGATCGGGTGGGACTCTCAGATATTGACACATAGCTCAGGACCTGTAACAGATAGAAACAAACGGCGAACGCTATTCGGCAGTCCTTGAAGTTTGGTATCGACAAAAGGCGATGTGATTTAAGGTCAGGTCAACCGATGCTATGACCTCAGGTCAAGGTCATGAAGTAGCCTAGGGGGACATGTGATGTATCAATCGACACGCCTTGGCGATACAAGTACACTGACGGTAATTTCAGCCTTCTAGCTCAATGCAGTGCGATATAATGCATGTACACGTGCTAGTGGTCTCAGGTGACCTCACGTGACCTTGGTGGTGTCACTGAGGAAAATGTCAGCGGTAACATTGAGCATACCTTCCAGCTACACGCCACAGCAGTTGCGAGATCATTCCGAGTGCAAATAGTTAACCAGGAAACATTTGTGTATTTTACCATAGCCCTATAATGGGGAAGTCATGGCCGCGACCTGACCTCAGGTCAATGCTACGAAAAGAACGACACATATATGTATATGTATATATATATATATATATATATATATATATATATATATATATATATATAATGGTCCCTGATGAGGTCATGGCGTATTATAAGTTTGAAATTAATCGCCAAATTATTGTGGAAGTTATGTCACCTGGAACTCCGAGTGTAGTTCGGTCACTCCGGCCGACCTGGTGACCTGACCTAAGATGACCCAGGGTTAAAAATGTATGAGGATATGTGGAAAAGACTAATGAGCAGCCATGCGAGGTCCGGCCTTGCTAACTCGATTAGTATGGCGGCAAATTAGGAAAAACCGCAGGCGGTAGATAACTGCCCCCCGCCCGGACGCGCGCGTGTTAAGCATGTAAAGGACCAGTTTGATCAGTTTCCAGAATACCGTCATTGTTTTGAAAGGTGCCTTTTTGTTCTTAATCTCTCTTAATTCGCTGGCTTTAAGCTCTGCAACAGCTTTGCAGACTTGCTGAGTAGATATGCTGTCTGCAAGGATGTTACGGAACTCAAAATCAGCGAATTGATAGTGCTTACTGACTGGAAGCTCTCCTCTTCCGCACCGCATGGACGACAGGTGATTTGGGACCCTGGAGTACAATTTGGTTGGTTCTCCCACGGTTCTCCCACGTAACAAATATCATTTTATTGATTGCATGACATGCCATACACGCCATTGCAATATTTACAGCCTATATATAGTTGTCCTACTCTCTAAGTTATTTTGCAATGAATGATGGCTGCAAGCATTGGTCATTGGATACCGGTGGCTAAGTCCACACCAAGTCGCAGGACTACGAGTGCAGTGCTTTTGCAGCTTCTGTGGTTGAGTGTTTTTTTTTTTTTTCTTTTGTTTTTGACCACCTTGATGGCAATTGCCGCCCTGGCGCTCCTCTCGTTCTCGGCCGGGGGTTGGGATATGTGTTGAGGTTTGATTGAGGCGGGGCTCCGACCTTCCCCCGTCCCCACAACCCACATGGTGTATCCCTGGCGTCCAGCGAGTTTTGTCACTCAGTGTGGTTTCGTGGAGCCACAGGGACTGGATGACAGTTTGGCTGGCCGCCCAACCTCATACCAGGTCCCCTGAAACAGCCCCAACTCGCCGTCGCAGGTGCCTGCAGGAGTACGGCTTCTCGGAAAAGGCGATAGCGAACAACGTCGAGCTGTTGACACTGTCGGCCGAGACTGTTCGTCGGCGGATGGCTCGGGTGTCGAAGGTGAGAGCACTCGTGGTCAGGGATGAGGTGCATTGCGGTCAGGGATCAGCGGACTCGGCGACTGGAAATGATGTAGTGATGGTGGGGTTGTTATAAGGTTCGGGGTTTGTTACCATGGATTTAGGTCATCTTTGGGGATGACGGTTGGGCTACTTTAGAGTCAGGCTAACACTCGCACCGATGGCCTTTCACGTAGCACGACCTGGAGGGGCGAATTCGCCCTCCCCTAAGATCTCAGAAAACACTGAAGCTAGAACAAATTTAGAGGGTGTATTACGACTGTAGTGAACTCACATTTTAAATTTAATGACCTCGTGTCACTCCTTTCATGGTCAAATGAGGTCGAACTTGGCCGTCAAACCTCCCTGTCGGAAACTTTGTGGCGTTGAACGTCTGGCGTCCGGTAGATCGACTTTGCACCTCGTAGTTCCTATATTTGCGAACGGATGAAAAATCTTATATTATGTATGAATAGAAGATGAAAAATAATTTGTGCAAAATACGAAAATAAAAAGTGGCTGCAGAGTATGCGCTTATTAGTTTTTAGCAAGGCCCAATATTTCCAATGGATTGGGACGAATTCCGCTCCCTCCCTACCCTTCCGGTGCACGTTTTAAACTATTTTGTGGTCGGATTTTAAGACCACCCTGTTGTCAGAGATTAAGTTACTCTTGTTCGAGCGCTGGGGTGGTCGTTGTATGACTTATACGGCCGATGCGCCTGCGAACCACTA
This sequence comes from Imbricaverruca yamaguchii, assembly GCA_034440575.1. Lineage (NCBI taxonomy): Eukaryota > Metazoa > Arthropoda > Thecostraca > Neoverrucidae > Imbricaverruca > Imbricaverruca yamaguchii. The sequence continues at coordinate 1,978,602 of JAOTOL010001579.1, forward strand.
TAACTAAATAACTAACTCAGTAAATGCTTGTTTTAGGTCGGAGGTGTGAGAGTCATAACCATAAACCATAAACATAAGCCAGTGGTCAGGTGGTCAGCATGATATCAGAGGTGATCGAGCCTCTATGAACTTCATATTGTTCCTGAGACGAGTCATTTCACAGTGCGTTCCTTCCCGAAAGCAATTACCAGACTTTGTTTGCACCAGGAAGTGTTACCTTTAGCAAATAATGTATTGATGTAATTCAGTACGAGGCAAAAATGAAGTATTCGACTGTTCTAAAGCGGATAATTTTGCTGAGCGGGGGTTGTTTATTTTTATACCACCACAGATGTCGGTTGAGGCCGTCTTTCTGGTGCTGGACTGCGTCTAGCAGTATCGAAACACCACCAACTAGTCTGGTTGGTTGGTTGGTTGGTTATTGAGTTTTACGACACGACGACCGTTGAGTCATGTAGCGTCGCCAATCTCTCACGCCGATTCGTCGCGGGAAAGGGGTGGCGAGAGGTGAGATTCGAACTCACAATCTTTCTATCGCGAGACGGTCAACTTACCCCTAGGCTATTCGTCCCCACCAACTGGTGCTGGTGTGATTTGTCCGGTGCTCTGGCCGGCAGATGCCGGAACTGTGGACGTTGCGCCACAACCCCTTCTTCCTCAAGATGGTGTACGCGTTCCGACGCACCATGAACCGGCTCGGCTACATGCAGTCGATCAACATGCGCTGCCTGAGCGTGCACATTCTCAGCACCTTCTACCCGAACTTCCGCCGCTACATCAGCACCGGCGAGGAGAAGTCCGGCAGCTGTGACCTGGTGATCTACGTGTCGCACCGGCTGGACATGCCGGCCGACCGCGTCTACCAGCAGCTGTCGCTGCACCCGTTCTGGCGACAGGTGCCGCTGCCGGTCGTGTCCGAGACGATCGAAGCGCTCGTGGAGGCCGGCTTCAGCGTCGCACAGTGTGGCCACGCGCTCCAGCTGCTGCTGTACCCGAAGGAGCGCGTGCTGGCGGCGGCGGCGGCCGTGGCGGGGCGCACCGACGTGCCCGAGCAGTACCTGCTGCAGCTGGCGCTGTACGCGATCGAGAGCGACAGCCACTTCGCCGGCACCGGTGTCTTTCAGTTCACGGCGGAGCGGCCGCTGGTGGGCGGGGAGAACTGACCGCCGCCACCGCCGCCTCCGTCCGCCGATGTACGGGTGCCGGTGGCCACGGTGTGGTCAGTAGTGTGGCGACACGCCGACCAGTGCGGTGTAGGTGGAGTGTGCCACTCCGGAGTGTGCCACTCTCCGCCAATGTAGAATCATTGCCACGTGCTGGGGCCGTCCGGCACTGTCAACACGCTAAGTCGCCAGTGGGCCGCTGCAGCCTATTTCGCTGCCGCCTAAGCCATGGACGAGTTTCATGTGGAGGTTGCATGTGTCTTGGCGTCCTTGTTGAGGAACACTTGATAGTGTTGTAAGCGCGCTAATATATTTCAGCGACCTGGCGGGCAAAGTTGTGTCCATGCAGCTTGTCGTGTGGTCTCCACGTGACAATGCGTCTGGTTTACTTGGCCCGCTACTGCTGTTTGTTTTGTGCGTCAGCCATGGCTAATCGTGTGTTTTCTATGCCGGTCCTTACTTGGGAACATGCCATTCGTGATGCAATACATGAAGAATGTGCTGCGTCCGTGTGGCGTACCGTACACACAGTGTCGCGGCGCCACGTATGACGCCGCCATGTTCTGGTGCGCGACATCCGAGTGCACGGTCGCGACGGCGGTGTCGGCCGGGCCTCCAAGTCATCGCCAGCGGAGCGGGACGCCGGCCATCACCGACAGTCGTCAGCACAGCCTGTGGAGGCCCGCCAGCCCTAGTCACAGGACTGACAGAGGACATTCTGGTGGTTATTCCGGCAGCCGTAGCACTTGGTGGGCCGAGCGAGACATTGTGCGTGTCGCCCCTTCACGACCCCGGCGGGGCCACGGTTTTGACGTTTCGCGGTGTGAAGATAATACTTTTGGATCATCCTCACACCGCGGATCATAGATCATCGTCTGCAGCCGATGGGGATCACCGGCTGCAAGCGTAGTTGTGGATAATAACGGACGGGGGCGGCGGTGCGACTTTTTTGGATCTAAGTCCGATTTTTTTAGACAAAGTCGTCATTTGCTATTACCCCTAGCGCGAGTTTTGGTGGCCCGATGCTTTTTTGGGGGGCTGCATGTTTTGGGGGCCTTTGGAGCCATTGTTGGAAACCCAGAGTGATTTTCCATGTCTGGATTGGTTTTTGGTTTCCCCAGTTTCATTTTTTGGTGGTCCAGGTGAGACTTGGGCCCGGTGCGACCTGTCGGATCTCTGGCGTGATTTTCGGAGGCCCTGCACGCCTTTTTAGTACCCCCAGGCTCAACGTTACTTACAGGGGCCCCGGCCCGGTCGTTTGGGTCTCTCGTCGTGAATTTCATGAACCCAGGCTGGAATTTTTTGGGCGTGATTTTCAGGGGCCCAGGCTCGAGCTATTGAAACCCATCGTGATGTTCAGGGACCTCAGTTCGACTTGAAACCCCCCAGCATGGTTTTTACGGGCACAGCCCGCCTTATTTGGATTCCCAGCGTTATCTTCAAGGGCCGAGGTACGAACTTTTTAGGCCCCCAGTGTGATTTTAAAGCGCCTGGTCCGACTTTTTCCCCGACACCAGCGCGATTTTCACGGGTCTGGTGTCGGGGAAAACCTGGTGATGTTTCACGGGCCTGGTGGGCCTGGTGTCGGGATTTTCTTGGCCCGACATTTTGAGACCCGGCGTGATTCTCGAGTGCCCAGTGTGGCGTTTGAGGGTCTTCTGCAAAATTTTTGGGGCCTCCAGTGGGATTTCAGTGCTTTTGGTGCGATTTAAAAGGACCTTAGTGTCATCTACAGGGATAACTGCCCCCAATGCCCCCCTCCCCTCTTCGTTACGCCACTGCGCACATTATGATATTGTCAAAAATGCAGTCGCCGAAAGGGTAGACACCAACAACAGAACCCCTCCGACGCCCACGCCTAACGGCAGAACGAGGCACACAGCTTAAAATATTTAAAGTCGTCTGCGCCGACGTCGAGCAAAGTTACTCTTTCATACTCGCTGTGGCTAATGCATTGCGTGACGTCATTCATTTATGATGTGACGTCAGAGGCTGCGAACGTCGCTGACGTCGGGTTCTGTTCGATTCTGCTTGGTTCTGCCGGATCATGCTCAGTCCTGCCAATCATAGTGTAACCACTTGGGGTGCATGCCCTCCCTCGCCAAATTTCTGAAAACTGGCGATTTGCCCCCTCAATTTTGTCCTTGTCCCGCACCCAAACATCAGCTACCTGAGTGTGATCGTCGCAAAGTTATACTTGATCAACTATAAAGTACAAATATATATGCAAGATATTTACTAAAAAGTCTAGAAGCCGATTTAGTCAATCAGCGGCTTCATCATCGTCTTCGCTGTCGTTAGAAAATCTCCGAATGGTAAATTAGCAAACGTAGAAATTTCTGTCTCCAGAAACCATTCTGGAATAACGTCAGCCTTGACCATCTCGTGTTTTCACTTGGGTGGTTATAGTCCTAGGCTGCATTCCCCCGCGCACACATTGATATATCTTGAGCAAACGTGACTCTGGTTGTCATTTGGTATCTTCAAGACCATGGAGGGAAGTCATGGCCAGCCTTAATGGGCATGTACGTCAAGTTGACGTCGTATTTGCATTCAGCGACTCGTTCGCCAGAGGCGTATTTGCATTGCCATCGGCGTTCAGCTGCGGGTTTACTATCGTTCGAATCAATTACCGCAAATGCTTCTGCTTGCACCGAACACGCTTCAAGCAACTACATGTCTTGCATTACCACTAGCAGTTAAGGTCAAACGCAAACCGGTTTCTTCGGTTCCTCCAACTTTTTTTGCGTTTTCACCCAAACCTGTCCAAATCTAGTATCAAACCTGCGGTAAACCATCGTGTAACATTTCAAGACGGTACATGTCAATGTTAAACTTCTGGGTCAAAGGTTATCATGATTTATCAGATAGCGATATTTGAGGGATATGAACCGAACGCGAGGTTCGGTTGCTATCACTTCAATTTCCATCAAATGGGCGTCATTCGACGTGGTTAGTTATGAGGTGTCAGAATGCTTAGCAAATCGTATTCTTATTGAAGGTCAAAGGCCAAGCTGATCATCCCGTCCGTTCAATTGCGTTTTCGTTTTCGCTCAAACCCATCCAAATCTGGCATCGAGCAATAACCAGTGGTGAACACTCGACTAACAATTCAAACCGGGACATGTCAGGGTCAAAGGTTGGATTGAGCTCTTCGATGGCCTCGCGTTTTGTCGCTATGGCTTCAATTTGCAGGAAATGGATCTCATTCGACGTAGCTTTTTAGTATCAGTATAAGAAAGTTCATGATTTGAAATTATTTCGACGAGTCAAATTCTTGCTAATTTATTTGGTCGCCTCGCGTATGTTCTTCGTTTTCCCTCAAGCCTACCCAGGTCCACCATCAAGCGATTGCCCATGGTGAAAGAGTTACATTTTGAAACCGGGATATATCAAGGTCAAACCTTAAGCTCAAGGGCTAGTTTGAATTCTTCGAAGTCCTCGCGATTCGTCGCTGTGAGTTAAATTTGCACGAAGTGGGCGTCATTTGACGTGACTTGTGCCGTATTATGATGCAACCAAATCGAACTAATTTGAACGGTCAAAGGGCAAACAGATTTCGTTGGTCGCCTCGTATTTTTCTTCGCCCTAACCTATCCACATCGGGTATCAAGCGATTGTTTGCAGCCATTGTTGTAGCAGGCGCTCATGTTCTATGTGACTAGGAGCAACCCAAGAAATCCCGGCATAACCTGTTTGGACAGCGTTCTCATCGCTGGTTTTTAATTTGCACTGCCACATTGCTCTTCTAGACGTGTAAAAGGTAGATTTGTTAATCAAATTGTCCGCTTTCCTCTCAACGGTTCAACAGAAGTTGTCAAATTTTGAAGAGAAGTCACGCGTGGATGCGCACAATTGTATAACCAGCCGGAGTGCATAACCACGAGAGAGCAATGTTGTAATCAAGGGTGGGATCCAGGATTGTCATGGTGGCACCTGTCTGGAGGGGCGCCATTTCTTTGGAGCGGCGCCATTGCAAAAGCACCTGGGGTGGCGCCTCTGGCTGCAAAATTCTGGGGGACGGGATCCAATCGGTCCTTCCTGAGGAGAGGCCTTTCCTTCCAAGCGCGTGCATTTTTCTTTCATTGGGAGCGTTTCTGGCTGAAAAATTTGAGCGGGTACACTGGAACCTTTTGAGAGGGGCACCCATTCCTCGACTGAGGGACGCCACCTTCCACGAAGTGGGCACATGCCCTCAGTGCCACACCCTTTATCCTCCCTGGTTGTCATTGCATCGAAATGTGTCCCCGTAAAACAGAGAGGCATGAGCTAGGTTAGTGTATATCCATATTCACAACAATAAAACCATCATTTAGTGTTTTATGTTTGTCCTGCTGCAAGAGGGCCACGTTTGGCATACTTATCGCATGGCTCTATGGTGATGTGAAATCCGGTCCGCCACATAAGACGTAAAGCAAGATGTCCATAGGCAGTGATAAGGAGTAAAAATTCCTAATTTTGCGGAACTTTTTGTCCGCTAAGTATCATTTTTAACAATGGCAAATCTAAAAGCCAGACATTGAAAAAGAAGGGGCGGAATTCCAAGGGTTCTTTTTCGGGTGGGCGGGACGATGCTACCCCACTATTCTGTCCAAGGCTTGTCCCTGGTTTGCCCCCCCCCCAATTTCGAAACCGTGGCTGCACCCATGCTACCAACGTCACGCTTCGGCCTGGAGCTTGCCGGGATTCTGGCATGTGTGAACACTATGCCAACACTATAAACACTACGAATACTATGAACACTTAAGAGTCACACTATGCCAGGACTCTTTTTGGATCACGGCTTTCCCGTTCAGTTTATGCCACATGCAGCTATTCAACGCGGAAAACTCCATCAAACTGACGCCGGCCACGTGGCCGCCCGGCTCTGGGGAGCACAGATCACGTGACATGAAACATGAGCATGTGATCAGCGGCCGGTTTGCAGTCCCTTAGTCACAACACGAATGACATTCATTTTTTGTAACTTGAAGCCATAGTGACGAAACGCGATGCCATCGAAGAACTCAGTGAAACATTTGACCTTGACATGTCCCGGTTTTAACACGCTCACGTCCGGGGGGCAGATGCCCACTACGGTTTTTCCTATTTTGCCGCCATACTAATCGGGTTAGCAAGGCCAAACCTCGCATGGCTGCTTATTGTTCTTTTCCGCATATCCTCATCCATTTTTTGTCTTGGGTCATCTCAGGTCAGGACACCAGGTCGAGCGAAGTGACCCAACATCCCTCGGAGTTTTATGTGGCATAACGTCCACCATAATTGCGCGATTGTTTTCAAATTTACAACACGTCATGATCTCATCAGGGACTATAATATGCATATGTTTTTTTCGCAGCATTGATCTGAGGTCAGGTCATGGACATGGCTTCCTCCATTATAGGGCTATTGTAAAATATACAAATGTTTCCTGGTTACATATTTGCCATCGAAATGGCCTCACAACGGTTGTGGCGGGTAGTTGGAAGCTATGCTCAATGCTACCGCTGATATTTTTGCTCAGTGACCTCACCAAGGTCGTCTGAGGTCACCTGAGATCACCAGCACATTCACATGCATTATATCGCACTGCATTGAGCTAGAAGGCTCAAGTTACCGTCATTGTGCTTGTATCGCCAAGGCGCGTCGATTGATGCATTACATGCCCTTCCTAGGCTACTTCATGACCTTGACCTGAGGTCATAGTTTCTGAGTAAGAAATATTCCTGCTTCACACCGCGTATTGTCGAGAGCACATTTCAAGTACTGTCGAATAGCCTTCGCCGTTTGTTTCTATCTGTTACATGTCCTGAGATATGTGTCAATATCTGAGAGTCCCACCCGATCTGGTCGCATTTAACCTATGATGACCCAGTGGCCTGACTATTGACCTGATCTAAAAATGACCAACATACTTTCGATAGAGCTTGTCACCAGCTATTCAACGCCGTTTTCCGTTTGTCGCTAGCTTGGGGGCAGAGATCTGCTCCCCCCGGGACCGGTGAAGTTGGCGCGAACCGCCGGACGTGCCAGTATTAAATGTTACTCGTGTGTTCACCAAAAGTTTTTGCTTGCTACCAAATTTGGATAGGTTTGACAAGAAAAAACGGGGAAAAATATTTGGCAACCGATGTATCAGCTTGGCCTTTGTCCTTCACAGATAATTCGATTGCTTAGCTTGCCGATGCTGCATAGCAAGCCACGTCGAATGACGCCCATTTGATGGAAATTGAAGCAACCGAACCCAGCGTTCGGTCGATATTGCTTCAATATCGCCATATAATAAATGAAGCTAACCTTTGACCTAGAAGTTTGACCTTGACATGTAACGATTTGAAATGTTGCGGGATAGTTCACCACAGACTACCAGATTTGGTCAGGTTTGGGTGAAAACGAAAAAAAATGTGATGGGGCAACCGAAGAAACTGGTTTACGTTGAACCTTCACCGTTAAAGTGGTAATGCGAGACCTATGTAGCTCCTTCCAGTGTGTTCAGTACAAGCATCTATGGTAATTGGTTCGAGTGGTCATGCACCCGTCGCTGAGTTCCGATGCCAATGCAAATACGCCTCTGGCGAACTCGTCGCTGAATGCGAATACGAATACGAAGTTGACTTGACGTACGTGCTTAAGGCTGCCCATGACTTCCCTCAAGGGTCTTGAAGATACCCAAGGGCACCCGGAGTCTCATTTGTTCAAGATGTATCCGTTAGGCGTCAGACGCAATGTTAATGCGGACATCAGGGAGACCTCCAGTAAAGAAAGAAAACATGTAGGCTCCCGATGCCGTTCAAGAACTCTGAAACATCGCCCGTAACAAGCGCGCCTGGATTTTCATTAGTGTGTGCGCGGAGAATATAGTTACAATGTATGATATTCTGCCTCCATAAAATATGATGCGAATTGCATGTATGAAAGTCAGTTTGCCTTCAGACGTCAATTTCATGGCCATTTACAGTGATATATTGCGCATATTGTTGCTTTGCGCATTGCATTCTGGAACTTTCCACCACAGACAGCCGGACGCTGGCGGCGATGCTGGCGGCCCCCGGCCCGTCCCCGACCGCCCGCCGCCATTCATAATATGGTGGGGCGCAAACCATTCCCTGAATGTTAATGGCCCCAAAGCCCAAAGTAACAGGCAGATTTTCAGATTTGAAACACTATGCGATGTACCTGGTATGAGTTCTGCCACTAGTACAGTCGAAGCCGACAGGTTGTCTCGATATTGTCTAAGAATGTTGCGCTTATGGGCGTTGAATGGAAAGAATGCATCTACAACCGTGAATTTCTCCTGTACCATTTTGGGGTGCCAGAGCCGATGCTGCTTAGTATTGTTGAAGGGTGGAACTTTACGTTACTTTTTGTCATGCCACCCCCCTGAACTACCCATCATAAGAGAGCTTGTTTCAAGGTTGTACAAATTCGACCATTGGAAATCAATCAACCTGCACCTTCTCTAGAAACCAGAATATAGCGTTAATCAGACCTAACCCACACTTGTGGTATTCTTCCACAAACCCACCACCAGAGGCGCCACCGGCATTATGTCCGCTCATGACGCCTAATGCAATATATGAGCAGGGGAATGCAACCAAAGACGTATAAAGCCTTCCGATAATGGATATTTGTTGCCTAACAAAGCACAATTATCCACCCAAGCGAAAACAGGAGATGGTCAAGGTTCATGTTATTCAAGAATAGCATGGAAGAAGACATTTCTAACGTTTGCTGACTTACCATTCAGAGATTTTGTGACGACAGGTAGCCTGTGAAGCTCGTTGATTGGCTTCATCGGCTTGTAGCATTTTTGGTGATTCTTGTGCATGTATGTTTTTTTTATGAAATTGGGGGACATACCCCCTTTCCCAGTGGTAACACCCATGACTCGGGGCACGGAATTTCAGTCCTGACGATAAATCTCAACTTTGCTAAAAGCGGTCTAAGTGCTTTCATCCGACTTTCATGCCACCATTCGCGGCTACTGAAACCATAGGTGATTTTCCTGTTGCTATTTATTTGCAGGCACGTAAACTTTCGATAAACTGATGCAAATATAGAGGACAATAGGAATAAGCAGAGATAATGAACCATACCCGTCTTTGCATAAGTTTGTGAGAAAACCAGCTCACAACGACTTCATACGGTCGACTCGTAATTTTCACGTCAGCCCGTCAAGACCGCATTGTGGGTGTGGTCACCATGTATTAATGTTCACTTGCATCAAAGTCAATCATGGCGCAGACCTTTGGCTAATATGTCCAAGCAGATCACTGCGAACACCTTCGCGTTTGGTGACATATGTCCATACAGTCTTTGTGTGCATGTCTGTGATCGAGAACACATGATTCAGTTATGGAAATCTTCCATCGTAGGCTTCTGCCAGCAGGAGCGGTACATACTTCTGGAGCAGTCCGGTTTCTTGGTCAGTTGATGGTCATGGGCATATGTTTAGTTTGGCTCGTCGATGTTAACGAAAACGTGGGAATTTGATAGTCACGCTTTCCTTGCCGGATAAGAATTACTTGTTTCTGTATGTGGACAGCATAGTTCTATTTTATTGTCAGCCATGCTACTTTTTGGACGAGTCAAGGTCTGCTCTTGAGCAGCGTTCTGTCCATTGGAATTGAAAGTTAAGGACAATGCGGATGAGCTTCGCATGCGTAGGCTGGATGTCCGGGGAATTCTGGTAAGTCCTTCTAGATCTCGGGCTTTGAGAATCCATGGTCCTCTTTGGTAGTAACTCAATGAAAAGAGCCCCTGCTATCCGAGGTGCTTGATGAACTGCTGATGAATTTCTTGAGTCTCCAGGAATTCCGGGAATACATTCCTTCAGATATGAGAAGGAGTCTGCCACGATGGCTCGCAGCAGCTGTATGGCCTATAGCTGAATGACGCGGTAATCATGCAGAATACCAAACGGTGGGTATGCTGCTATCCGTATGTCACGCACACACACACACACACACACACACACACACACCTATCGATGTGCGGATATGGGAAGTTCACTTCAGATTAGTTAGCGTAAGGCGGGGGGCAGATAGGCAAAGGCTATATTAGGCGGCACACGTTTGACACTGCTGCCACTGCCAGCTTCAGCGCGTGCCTTTCCTCCACTACCACTGGTTCTTGTTGCTCCTTGTCCACCGCCATATTCTGATGAAGCACTGTCTACTCCATATGTTGAGTACCCTGTTGTTTTGCTTGATGTAGATGAACTTATTCTCACTCCAGACCCCTTACCACCTCCAACTCCAGGAGCTCCGGGTCCAGTTCCACCTCCAGATCCTCTACCACCTCCAGCTCCAGGACCTCCGGGTCCAGTTCCACCTCCAGATCCCCTACCACCTCCGGCTCCAGGACCTCCGGGTCCAGTTCCACCTCCAGATCCCCTACCACCTCCGGCTCCAGGACCTCCGGGTCCAGTTCCACCTCCAGATCCCCTACCACCTCCGGCTCCAGGAGCTCCGGGTCCAGTTCCACCTCCAGATCCCCTACCACCTCCGGCTCCAGGACCTCCGGGTCCAGTTCCACCTCCAGATCCCCTACCACCTCCAGCTCCAGGAGCTCCGGGTCCAGTTCCACCTCCAGATCCCCTACCACCTCCGGCTCCAGGACCTCCGGGTCCAGTTCCACCTCCAGATCCCCTACCACCTCCAGCTCCAGGAGCTCCGGGTCCAGTTCCACCTCCAGATCCTCTACCACCTCCAACTCCAGGAGCTCCGGGTCCGGTTCCACCTCCAGGTCCCTTGCCCCCTCCAGACCCCTTACCACCTCCAGATCCCGGTGCCCCTGGTCCTCCTTCCGGTCCAGGTGGGCCTCGGCCTCCTTTCGGTCCAAGTGGCCCTGTACCGCCTCCAGATCCAGGCTTGCCTATTCCACTACCATATCCTGGCTTCCCAGATGGTCCGATTCCACCTCCAGATCCTTGACCACCTCCAGATCCCCTACCACCTCCAGACCCCTTACCACCTCCATATCCAGATTTTCCCGGCCCACCTCCAGCTCCAGGAGCTCCGGGTCCCGTTCCACCTCCAGATCCCCTACCACCTCCAGTTCCAGGACCTCCCGGTCCAGTTCCACCTCCAGGTCCCCTACCACCTCCAGCTCCAGGAGCTCCGGGTCCAGTTCCACCTCCAGGTCCCCTACCACCTCCAGCTCCAGGAGCTCCGGGTCCAATTCCACCTCCAGATCCCCTACCACCTCCAGCTCCAGGGCCACCGGGTCCAGTTCCATCTCCAGATCCCCTACCACCTCCAGCCCCAGGACCTCCTGGTCCGGTTCCACCTCCAGGTCCCTTACCCCCTCCAGACCCCTTACCACCTCCAGATCCCGGTGCCCCTGGTCCTCCTTCTGGTCCAGGTGGGCCTCGGCCTCCTTTCGGTCCAAGTGGCCCTGTACCGCCTCCAGGTCCAGGCTTGCCTATTCCACTACCATATCCTGGCTTCCCAGATGGTCCGATTCCACCTCCAGATCCTTGACCACCTCCAGATCCCCGACCACCTCCTGAACCGGACGGACCCGTTCCACCGCACGCTGGATCATAGCTGCCATCTGCACATCCTTCCGGTGGGACCCAATCTTGACCCGTCCCACCACATGCTGGATGGTATCTCCCACTTGCGCAACCATACGGGTCGGAGGCGCTTCCTGGCTGCCATTTCCCACTTTGATATCCTGGTTTCCATTGGCCACTTCCAGAGCCGGGCTTCCACTGACCGCTTCCAGGACCGGGCTTCCACTTCCCATCCCCATCTCCAAGACCTCCAGGTCTATATGGGCCTATTCCACCTCCAGCTCCTGGACCGCCAGGTTGACCTGGTCCAATTCCACCTCCAGCCCCAGGTTTTCCCGGCCCACCCCCACGGCCTGGAACTCCAGGTCCAGATGGTCCTGTTCCACCTCCAGATCCCCTACCGCCTCCAGCTCCAGGGCCACCAGGTCCAGTTCCACCTCCAGATCCCCTACCACCTCCAGCTCCAGGAGCTCCTGGTCCGGTTCCACCTCCAGGTCCATTTCCACCTCCAGATCCCTTACCACCTCCAGATCCCGGTGCCCCTGGTCCTCCTTCCGGTCCAGGTGGGCCTCGGCCTCCTTTCGGTCCAAGTGGCCCTGCTCCACCTCCAGTTCCAGGCTTGCCTATTCCATTACCGTATCCTGGCTTCCCAGATGGTCCGACTCCACCTCCAGATCCTTGACCACCTCCGGATCCTTGACCACCTCCAGATCCCCGACCACCTCCTGAACCGGATGGACCCGTTCCACCGCACGCTGGATCATAGTTGCCATCTGCACATCCTTCCGGTGGGACCCAATCTTGACCCGTCCCACCACATGCTGGATGATATCTCCCACTTGAACAACCATATGGGTCAGAGGCACTTCCTGGCTGCCATTGCCCACCTCCAGATCCTGACTTCCACTGACCACCTCCCCAAGCTCCAGGTTGCCATTGACCGTCCGAATTCCCCGAAGCAGATGGACCTGTTCCGCCACATCGTGGATCATATTTCCCGCTAGAACAGTCTGGTCCATCACCACCGGGAGGCCCACTACCACCTGGAGAACCTGGGCCGCCAAATGGTCCAGATGGTCCGACTCCACCTCCAGATCCTTGACCACCTCCGGATCCTTGACCGCCTCCAGATCCCTGGCCACCTCCTGAACCGGACGGACCCGTTCCACCACACGCTGGATCATAACTGCCATCTGCACATCCTTCCGGTGGGACCCAATCTTGACCCGTCCCACCACATGCTGGATGGTATTTCCCACTTGCGCAACCATACGGGTCGGAGGCGCTTCCTGGCTGCCATTTCCCACTTTGATATCCTGGTTTCCATTGGCCACTTCCAGAGCCGGGCTTCCACTGACCGCTTCCAGGACCGGGCTTCCATTTCCCATCCCCAGCTCCAAGACCTCCAGGTCCAGATGGACCTGTTCCACCCCCAGTTCCTGGACCGCCAGGTTGACCTGGTCCAATTCCACCTCCAGCCCCAGGTTTTCCCGGCCCACCTCCACGGCCTGGAACTCCAGATCCAGATGGACCGGTTCCTCCTCCATATCCTCGTCCACCTCCAGATCCCGGCTTCCCTGGTCCTCCTCCTATTCCCGGTTGTCCTGATCCACCTCCAGATCCAGGTGGACCTGTCCCGCCTGGAGAACCTCGGCCACCAACTGGTCCAGATGGTCCGACTCCACCTCCAGATCCTTGACCACCTCCGGATCCTTGACCACCTCCAGATCCCCGACCACCTCCTGAACCGGATGGACCCGTTCCACCGCACGCTGGATCATAGCTGCCATCTGCACATCCTTCCGGTGGGACCCAATCTTGACCCGTCCCACCACATGCTGGATGGTATCTCCCACTTGAACAACCATATGGGTCAGAGGCGCTTCCTGGCTGCCATTGCCCACCTCCAGATCCTGACTTCCACTGACCGCCTCCCCAAGCTCCAGGTTGCCATTGACCGTCCGAATTGCTCGAAGCAGATGGACCTGTTCCGCCACATCGTGGATCGTACTTCCCACTAGAACAGTCTGGTCCATCATCACCGGAAGGCCCATTACCACCTGGAGAGCCTCGGCCGCCAAATGGTCCAGATGGTCCGAGTCCACCTAAAAATCCGACTCCACCTGAAGATCCTTGTCCGCCTCCAGGTCCTTGGCCGCCTCCTGATCCAGATGGACCTGTTCCACCACATCGTGGATCATATTTCCCGCTAGAACAGTCTGGTCCATCACCACCGGGAGGCCCACTACCACCTGGGGAACCTGGGCCGCCAAATGGTCCAGATGGTCCGACTCCACCTCCAGATCCAGGTGGACCTGTTCCACCCCCAGTTCCTGGACCGCCAGGCTGACCTGGTCCAATTCCACCTCCAGCCCCAGGTTTTCCCGGCCCACCTCCACGGCCTGGAACTCCAGATCCAGATGGACCGGTTCCTCCTCCATATCCTCGTCCACCTCCAGATCCCGGCTTCCCTGGTCCTCCTCCTATTCCCGGTTGTCCTGATCCACCTCCAGATCCAGGTGGACCTGTCCCGCCTGGAGAACCTCGGCCACCAACTGGTCCAGATGGTCCGACTCCACCTCCAGATCCTTGACCACCTCCGGATCCTTGACCACCTCCAGATCCCCGACCACCTCCTGAACCGGATGGACCCGTTCCACCACACGCTGGATCATAGCTGCCATCTGCACATCCTTCCGGTGGGACCCAATCTTGACCTGTCCCACCACACGCTGGATGGTATCTCCCACTTGAACAACCATATGGGTCAGAAGCGCTTCCTGGCTGCCATTGCCCACCTCCAGATCCTGACTTCCACTGACCACCTCCCCAAGCTCCAGGTTGCCATTGACCGTCCGAATTGCTCGAAGCAGATGGACCTGTTCCGCCACATCGTGGATCGTACTTCCCATTAGAACAGTCTGGTCCATCACCACCGGTAGGCCCACTACCACCTGGAGAGCCTGGGCTACCAACTGATCCAGATGATCCCACTCCACCTGAAGATCCTTGTCCACCTCCAGGTCCTTGGCCGCCTCCTGATCCAGATGGACCTGTTCCGCCACATCGTGGATCGTATTTCCCGCTAGAACAGTCTGGTCCATCATCACCGGGAGGCCGACTACCACTTGGAGAGCTTCGGCCGCCAAATGATCCAGATGGTCCGAGTCCACCTAAAAATCCGAGTCCACCTCCAAGTCCTTGTCCGCCTCCAGATCTTTGAACACCTCCAGATCCTTGGCCGCCTCCTGATCCAGATGGACCTGTTCCGCCACATCGTGCATCGTATTTCCCGCTAGAACAGTCTGGTCCAACACCATCGGAAGGCCCACTACCACCTGGAGAGCCTGGGCTACCAACTGATCCAGATGATCCCACTCCACCTGAATATCCTTGTCCACCTTCAGGTCCTTGGCCGCCTCCTGATCCAGATGGACCTGTTCCGCCACATCTTGGATCATACTTGCCACTGGAACAGTCTGGCTCATCACCACTGTTCGATCCTACACCTGCAGAGCCCTGCCGACCTCCGGATCCGGCTGAACCTGTTGCTCCACATCTCGAATCATACCTTCCACTAGAGCAATCCGGTTCTGGTAAACTAGCCGAGTTCCGCGATGCGGTAGTCTCTATTGCAGCTGACGCTGCCGTAGCTTGTTCACCAAGGAATGTCGGGTCAACAATTCCACCGCGGTAGTTATTTGACTCCTCGAAGAGTGGCTTTGTTGACTCTTGGTCTCTAGCAAAATTATCGATGCTTGAAGGGTAGTAAGAACAGTCCGGATCACCAGGGCGGCAAACACCTAGAAATATTGTCCTCGGTTAGACATCGGAGAGCATAGAAAGAAGGTGCCGAAATAATTACACAGTAGACATGCACGATATGGAAGGGACAGGACACATTTAAGTCACCACCTTGTCTCAATACGATGCTTAGATGCACATGAAAACATGTTCCTGAGTTATCCATACAAACTGTAGTAAAAGTGCAAGTTCCATTCATAAACAATTGAGTGAAGAAAAATGCAAGCGCAAAATACAACCTCAGGTCAGGTCACTGAGTCAAATGAATTATCAAATTACAAATAAAATGCTTCCTTACGAGTAACTGTCCTACTGATCATTGCCTTTGGAAACCCGTATATATATATATGCTGGCCAACTACTTCTTCTACGTTCGTGATAGACTTTAAATGATTTCTGGACAGGTGACATATGACCTGAAATGTCTCCAAGGTACATGCATTTAGGGGCGGATCCCGTATTTTTTGCGGGTAGAGATGGGATACAATGTCCCTGGAGGGGCGCCTTCGGCTTCAGCTTGGTTGTGCGAGGGAGATGAGGTGCACTCGAACATGAGGAATCTTTTCCTCTAAGGTGCCTTCGGCTAAAAAGAGCGCGTTGAGCAGGTTTTGGGGCACTGGAGCATACGGCGGAGGCGTCTCTCCCTCTGAGAGGCGTGCCTTTGACCAGAAACTCGCTGGGTGGGGGCGCGATGGAGAGCTTTACAGAGATTATTAAAGGTACAAAGAGCAAAACCGGGATATTGTCGCGTACCGAGCTCATTCCTGATGGGGCTATGGTTCCTAAAGTCATGTTGCAGGTGACCATTGCAGGTGTCACCTTTGTTAGACTAAGTCTTCAGTTTGATTTCTTCAGTTTTTCATCATGATCAAGATTGAGACACGAAATTTCATTTGTTTCCGGACCAGGATTCTGAAAATATGGAAATGGCGGGTGACGGACTGCATCCAGAGATTGGCCTGCTTGTCCTGATCCTGAACGTCAGCCAAAAAAAAAAATAATGGCGCAAAAATGTTTCAAGCATTCCACAAGTTCAAGCATTTAGCTGCACTATGTCGTTCACCGTATCTTGTTTAATACAAATATTAGTGCGGGCGTGTTAAATTGATCCATCGCCGCACCGTGAGGAGCATGAGACTCCCCAACACTGCGAAGGTTAAAATAGTTCAGTCACAAAAAACTTGCTATGCATGTTTATCGAAGGTGTGTCGGTGCTTGTAGTAGCTATTTTAAAGTCATTCATAGGTGGTACTTGCAGATAAATTTTGTTAATTACTGCTCGTTTCTGCTTTTCATGGCATAACATAACGTATATGACGTCAGAGAATGAGACTGAGTGGTAGCCGAAGCTGTGGTCATTATATGCTTCAGTGATGCAGTAATCTTGTTGCAACTGCAAACCGTAGCATCTGCAAATTTTGCTCTTACCGCTGCTTGATTCGATTCCAAGCAAAAACGCACGCCACGTACCCTGTTGAGGTGAAGCATACATTGAATTGAGGTCTTGCGTATGCGTTTGCGAGTGCGGATATGAGTACTGAAGTTTAGAGCTGGATATATCACGAATTAAGGGAGTTCGAAGTCCTTATTTTAAAGCATATTTTCAGATTGAATCTGGAAATTACAAATGAACAGCAGGGGACCAAGCTATGGGGTGTGTAACCACTTTTCCGACCCATCAGTGACCTCCGGAAATGCTCCAGGTCGTGCAATATATTTTCATTTTCACTCAATTAATCCCTTCTATTTCTTCAATGTTAACTAAATTATATTTTCGAAAGTGCGTCACGTCGTTACCAGGCGTGCGGCTTATTTAGACACTTAAGACAGTGCCTCATCCGAGTAGAGCTGGGAAGTACTTTTGTACAATATTGTCAAACAAAGTGGTGCTTCCATCCACTGGAAAATAGCAAAGTTGGTAAAATGCAAGCAAATATACTCGGGTGATTCCAGTTATAGTGAAAATTGCAGGTCAAATTTACGTCTTAGCCCACCCCTTTCCGGTCAGATGCTCAAACCACGTCTCGGAGGGTGTTTGTAAAAAACACCCCTCTAATCTCCAAACTATGCGTCGCACTGAACGAAAGTCATCGGAAAGCATTCGACTAGTAGAGCCGGTAACCACCCCCTAAATTGTATCCCACTATAAGTAACGTCGCTATGGGGTCTGTTTTCACAACTGACTTGTTTTTTTTTGTGCTGTTTTTGGCTCTGGGGAGTTCATTTGGTGGAAAATCACGAAATCGACCATAGTAATTATAAAAGTCTTTAAAATGTCCCTAAATATCCTCCCTCACCCCCACCCACAGGAGAATACTTTTTTGGCAATTTCAAGCTTTTCAGTTTTCAATTATCTTTCCTTTTTCTTTTTCTAATGGGAAGAGCGGACCGCGAAACGTGGTTTGAAGTCAACTTCTTCCCATAAAAAGTGCTTAGCCAGAATCCTCGATTTTAGCCATAGTGGCCAAATATGCAAAACCAATGTCATAAAAAACTAACAATCAACAATTCCTCTGGTGCGTTTTGTTTCCGTTCTAAGGATAAGCAAACGCTGAAAGCTTCATTAAGATATCCTTGTACGTGACGACTGGTTGAAGTTTTCTGGAGGTGACCTCACTTGACCTTGACTAACTCGTTGACCCTAGATGATCTGACCTAAAAAAAATCACACAGCATACCAAATTGATGAGGGAAAAGACACTGGCGGATCTAGCAGCACAGTTAGTGGGGCATTTTTTAGGTTTTCGGCGTTGGTAGATATAATTTGATATTTAGTTTCTACTTGGCCCAACCAGGCGACTCAACACCAACGTTCAGGATCTGCACGATGTATGCAATTTTGGTGAATATATAGAAGCCCCTACGGCACTTTTTGTTTTTTAAAGTAATTTTTCAGTGTCTTTATGTTGTTTGAAACCATTTTAATTTCATATCTCTGGGATATGAAAACTGTTTTGGGCATGATTATTTCAAGTTGTACTTATGGCCCAATAAGCAGTCATTAAACCAAGACATGAACATCAAAATCAATGCATCTTGCGATAATACAGATGTATGCTATATTTCACTTTAACAAAGTACAGGAATTATGTAGGGAAAAAATGTTTGGTGTGGGACAGTATATATCGAAGAATAATGTAATATTACAACAAATACCTAACGTAACCTAACCTGACCAAATATACTGATGTTAAATCACCTAAGCCTACTGATATTCGATCACCAGTAAATTTGCAATTGAAGGTAATTTCCGGTTTCTTGGAATATATTTCTGCAATGCAATGTGTATGAAGGTGGAGAACATGCTGTGACCGCATACTTCCTCCGCAACACCATACTCCACCGATTTCGGCACTTTTCGACAGCGCAGCCGTCTAGTCGCTTAACCCGCACGTGAAGTGAGGTCACCTCCAAAAAATGTTCAACCAGTCGTCACGCTTTAACGGATACAGATACTTTACTGAAACTTTCAGCGTTTGCTTATCTTTACGGATGTAACAAAACGTACCAGTTGAATTTTTCATTTTTTCGTTTTGACTACATATAACTTTTGAATATGTGCCAAATTGCAGTTCAAATACAGGATTCTGGCTAAAGTAAGCATTTTTTATTAGGGCAAGTTGACTTCCAACAACGTTTCTCGGTCTGGTCTATCCAATGGAAAAGGAAAATTAAAGAAAAATTGAAACCTCAAAATTTTGAAATTTATGTTAAGATATATTTGGGCCAAAAAACAAATTATAGCCCTGGTCGATTTCGCTGTCCTTTTTCATACAAAATAATTTTTTTATCTTTTTCATATTATCCCCAAAATAAACTCCCCAGAGTCAAAAACATAATGTAAGCCGTGAAAAGTCGTGAAAACCTAGCCCCCTGGTGACCTCACTTTTGGGGGAAAAATTGTTTTGGAGGGTGGATCCGGACCCTACTCGTCGAGCGCTTTCCGATGACGCCTCTCGTATTCGTGCGACGCTTAGTTTGGATTTTAGAGGGGGTTTTCAACCGCCCTCCCCCCCTCCGAGACGGGGTGGGAGGATCTGGAAAGCTGGCGCGGGTTAAATTTTAGCTTCAACGTGTCCGAATATCCAGTGAGGCCCCTTCGAACGCAATTTCGGATGGCAAGGCGAACTTGATTGATATGAAGTTCTTACAACTACCGTTCCATGACATGTAGGCGAAAATGGGTGGTCGTTTATGGACAATAAAACGCTTGAGTACTTACAATGGCACGATATGTTATATTCTCAGGAACGGTACACCAACATTTCACTTAATGCCTTCACCAGGGTGATAAGTTCAACATACTGGCAAGTAAGAATCTACCAATTTCCTACATGCCACCCGGATAAAGGCATTAAGCCGGAACATTGGTGTAATTTTTCTGAGAATATAACATCTTATGCCAGTGTATTTTATATTAATTGTCTGGTCAATTTTTCGATTATTATATCTTTAAAAAAAAAGTACTATTCCTTGGTCCCTATTCATTTGTTGTCAGTGGTGTCACTTCTTGGTTCTCCTCGCCTTCTGTTACCCAGGGACTACTTGGTGCACTGCAGTTCCATTGATGACATTGGATACCTTGGTAGCATCCTGAGCAAAAGATACGGTAATGCCACCGTTCACAATTGAGACTTATACAAGAACTGTGGTTAGTTCGTCTCATGTGAAGAGGGTTGCCATTGATAAAAGAGAACGCTAACCTACCACTACTGATTACCACCATTCGTATTTTCTCTGATAATGTTGAACCTTCTTATTCCGAGAAAATTATCTTCCGGCTAGATTTTGACGAGCATAGTTGTTCATTTCATTTAAGGACGATTGATGGCTGGCTCGTCCCAACAACAGCAGCTCTGTTTTGGCTACATTAATGACGTTTCAGCCAAGGTTCTGAGCTTGGTGGTGTGCTTTGCGACTACGCAACGAGCTATGCATGGCATGGACCTCGGTTTCGCGAAGTAACTCCAGCAAACATTCAAATTTGTCAGAGCTCATCAGATTATGGTGAAAATCACTGCGGGAGGGGCAATAGGCATCACGAGGAAACATCAACCAAAGAGTTGCTGGCCCACCCGGCCGAAGCTCACCTCGCTTACGTTTAAAAATAGGCATTGCAGACAGTGAATATAGTACACAGAAACCTAATTTTCCAGCTGTAAAAAAACTGGCGGCAACCTTGTCAAATTTGCCTCGTATGTAGCCTTGGCCATATCTAGCTGCAACTTACCTGCAGCTTTGCAGTAAGGCCTTCCACTACCATCTTTGGTGCATCTGAAGCCGACCTCGCACTGAATGTTGCTGCAGTCCTCTGTGGAGAGAGCAGGTTCAGTGTTACCAATCAGCCAGCGATTGGTTGGATGTGGATGCATTCACGGTTGCATCTGGGTAGAGACATAAAGGCATAAACGATTAGTGCAACGATAAGCCACAAGAGCCCTTCTTGGTTGCATTCTGTACACTCAACCAGTTTCCCACAAAAGTCATCGATCAGCCCTCCATGGAATACTGAAAAGCAAGCCCTCTATTCATAAAATGATTGTTTATGCTGTTTTTAAAGATGTTCAATGTGCTGCTACTGACAATGGTTTCTGGCACCTGGTTCCAGTGTTCTACTACCCTGTTGGTAAAAAAGTATGTCTTAACCTTGTCCTGCTGTGGTTAGCATTAATTTTTTATTGATGACCTCTAATTGGATCCTTTCTGTTCAATTCAAACATTTTCCAACATATCTCTTCTCCAGACCATGCACCAATTTAAGGACCTCGATGAGATCTTCTATCAGCCTACTATATCTCAGTGAAAACATTCAATTTCTTCAATCGTTCCGCATATGCCAGGTTGCTTATACCATTAACCATTTTTGTAGCCCTCTGTTGTACTCTCTCTAAGAGCCAACAATCTTTTTCATAGCTAGTAGACCAAGCTTGGATGCGGTATTCCAAAGGTGACCTGACATTTGCACAGTAAAGCTCGCTGATGACTTCCTCACTTCTGTATCATACATTCCTATTTATTTCCGCAAACATTCTCAGTGCCTTCTTCCTGGCTTCCTTGGTCTGTCCTGATGCCCCAATTTTTGTGTTTAGAATAACACCTAAATTCTTCTCCTGTTGAGTCACTGATAGTACTTGGCCACCCATCCAGTATGGAGCCTTCATATGCTGCTTACCTACATCCATGATTTTGCACTTATCGAAATTAAATTTCATTTGCCATTCTTCAGACCACTTCACAAGTTCGTCTAAATCTTTCTGCAGCGAGATATGCTCCTTGTGACCTGTTATTGCCCTAAAGACCTTCAAATCATCCGCAAATTGTAGAACCTTACTGCTTAGATCACTTTCAATGTCATTTACATATATAATGAACAGTAGTGGCCCCAGTACTGACCCTTGGGAGATTCCACTAAGAACATGTTGCCATGATGACTTTGTCCTATTTACCACCACTCTTTGCTGTATATCTGAAAGCGACAACACTATCCATTTTAAGATGCTACCTGCAATACCATGGGCCTGAAGCTGCATCATTAACCGTTTATGGGATGCCTTGTCAAAGGCCTTACTAAAGTCAAGATATGCTACATAGCGTTACCACCCGTCACTATGGCACCAGTCTGCTATCAACACCGCAGATGGTATGTCGAGTTTTGTGAAAGACAGGAATAATTTCGCGTGGTATCACGATAACGGCAGTGGCAGTGCGTCCGCACCATATGGAGAGCGGACCTCCAGGAATTGACATGAGGTGGTTGCACTTGTCTGAACATGCGCCATTGCGGAAGCACCTGGAGGGGCACCTTCGACTTGAGCACACTCGCCTTTTCTTTCCGAGTCGGTGCCTATTGCTCTCCGGATAGGCGCCACGTAGGGAAGGCACATGTCCCCAGTGTCCCCTCATATCCCCCGTGCTACACTGAGTCCCCACTTACTTGCTGTTGGTCAAATAGCCGAAATTTTATGAAGTGTTGCTAGTTTTTTTCGTGCCGAAAGCTCCTCAACTGATATCGAATCACAAGCCGTTTGAGGTTTGAGGTGACCTCTTCTGTTCTTCTTTCGTAACTGTGTGATATTAACAATGCACGTCATGCTGCTGTAGGTTATGTATAGCGGAAGATGCGCGTGCACACCATGTTACTGTAGGTTATATACAGCGGAAGATGCGCATGCACGCCATGTTGCCGTAGCTCCTGCGTATCTTACAAGACCAAAGCGTGTCCGTTGTTCGCAGAAGTGATATTTCGCCACTCCACAGTGTCAGCAGCGGCTTGACCAAACTGCAAAGCTGCACGGTAACAGATGCTCGGTGCACGCTGTCAGCTTAGCTGCGCCCCCGCTGAGCTGACAAGCCTCGTCAGTTTTGCTTTTGTCGACCACGAGTTCAGACGCACCGTTCGTTAGTCATCGGAGGATTTGCGTAACTGCGCCGGCGTCTGCCAGCGTTCGGCCAGGACAAGTTTCACCAAGTGGGATTTTGGTTTCGACAAATGGTAGTAATATTGTGTGGACACAACTAAAGCATTTTGCTGACAGGAGAAGGTGTACGACATAATTTGATATCTTCAGTTAAGGGTTCCATCGGTTTAAAAAATGTTATCGTAGCGATGACGTCATACGTGTGGAGTCTCGAAGCTGCCATCCCCGAAACGCACAAGGCACCGTACCTTGGATTTTGCACGCGAAGGTTTTTTAACCGACTCGCGTCATTGACACTGAGGCGAGGGCTTCTGGTGCTGAAATGCTTCCAATTTCAACGAAAATGTGATGCTTGAAAGGATAGTTCATCTATTATAGTGGTAATGCAGCAATTATCATTCTTCTTTCAAATCCGGCGCAATGCGGCGCATGTAAACAGCAAAAGATTGTACTATGTTTATGAGTAAAATGAGTAATATACTGGAAACGACACAGATGTCAATTATGTTTTGCTTAACTGAGCAAACGTCATGGCTTCCCCTTCAGCAAAACAGAAGCTGTTTATAAGTGGTTCCATAACTACAATTCCATCAGCAGGGTAAACTGTAAGCTGAATTCCGATGCAAGGACTTGATTAATTATAACTGATCAGTGAATGAATAGGGTACCAAGTGTATTTTAGGGAAGTGAATGCTGCGCATTTCACATTATATGATTGGTAAAACACATGGGCAAATACTTCGATATGCAGTTAAAATGTTCATGTGCATTCGTGATAGCTTGGCAGGTGTCATAGAATACCTTGAAGCAGAATTGTAATGGAACATGGCGGATAAGATGCCAGCTCCAATTACTGTAATATTTTGAGGATGTCTATGAAGATATTGCAAAAGGGACTGCTATCAAATGGCAAATTGTAGAGATGATTTGGCTATAAGCTATGAATTTCACCAAGGAATGATCAGCTATCCGCAACTGTAGTGGGGCATGATCAATCATATGCAGGTATAGAGCATCATTCTCAGTGGTGAGTATATGCAGGCCAATGCCATCCGAAATCTTCGAGCAGCATTTTGATGAAGCAGAGTGAGTCAGCTGTCTTGTAATGGCTGCAATATTTTGATGATGTTGGTGCAGATCATGCAAAGAAGGGATGGCTAACAAATGGAAAACTGAATGATCCATTAGCTAGAACCGCCATGAACTTTAAATGGAGGGTATGGATTTTTGGTTGATTATGGGCATGGACTGTCAGATATATTAATTAATTTCGATGGGCTTTCCTGCAGGGATATACATTATGCAGGTGTAGCAGTTAACGCAATCAATTATCGGTAGGTGTAGGGAGATATGATAAGCTACCAGCAGGTGTGGGCTGGAAGAGATGTAGAATTGCAAAATCAGTTGGAGGCTCAGTCCTGAATCGATCACCGTGGAGACCCTCAAGTACCAATTGCCACCTACGGCTGCACCTATCCAATGTGCCGCCTGTAGCAGATTGACCTACTGCTCGCCCCAACATATTTTTTATCTTTGTCTATTCGTACTTGTAGTATGACATGTATGACACCCGGTTTGGCTGTTTTGTGATTTTGACCTTTCCTGCTATGATGTTTTATTTAATTGACACGAGGCTATAGTAGTCACCGATGCGCCCTAAAACCAAAATAACTAGCTAACTAACTATTGTAGTCACAAGTCCATTGTGCATTACCTCAATAAAAAGTATGTGTCTGAATTTCTCTCCCGATTTTGGCCACTTTGTTGTGTCATCTTGAAAAAAGAGCATTAATTTCATAAATTTGATTTTCCTTGTGCCACTTTTTCATGAATTTAGCCTATCCTGTGACAAAATATTCAGGAAATGGCTAATCGAGAAAAATAACTATTACCGAATATGGAGAACAATTTGCGGCCGAAACGAATTCCTCCCCTTTCGCTTCGCAATGCGTTTAATTTCCTTATTGTTTTTATATTTATATGAGTTACTTCAAATTTCCGACGATCAAAACGGATTAAAAATTGTACGAAAAGAAACAAGTAACCATCATATCAAACTCCACATGCACTGAGCGTGGTCTGTCATTGACCCCAGCCGACCCAGCCAGTGCACCACTCACCGTCCCTGATGCACTGAACGTGGCCGGCCATTGACCCCAGCTGACCCAGCCAGCGCACCACTCACCGTCCCTAGTTCACTGGACGTGGCCGGTCATTGACCCCAGCCGACCCAGCCAGCGCACCACTCACCATCCCTGATGCACTGAGCGTGGCCGGCCATTGACCCCAGCCGACCCAGCCAGCGCACCACTCACCATCCCTGATGCACTGAGCGTGGCCGGCCATTGACCCCAGCCGACCCAGCCAGCGCACCACTCACCGTCCCTAGTACACTGAACGTGGCCGGCTATTGACCCCAGCTGATCCAGCCAGCGCACCACTCACCGTCCCTGATGCACTGAGCGTGGCTGCTGGTGCCTTCGACGCAACTGTACCCTTCGGGACAGTCGAAATGGGAGCACAGCCAGCGGGCGTGCATCGCCAACTTGCGCAGGGACACTGCAATACGAAGGATGGTAAGACAACATTAACGGTGCCGGTGAAGATGACCCGGGTAGTGGCGGTGGTGGTGCCCGTCTGGCGATGATGGTGCCCAGCTAACCATGATGGTACCGACGTGGCAGTGGTAGTACCCATCTGACGATGATGGAGGTGGCGCTGACTACCTCCGGTTCTCAGGTTCTCTCTTCCCTCTATGCAAACTCCAACGTGCTGAAGAAGGCCTCGATAGTTACTATTACGATACATTCATGGTCTCACGATGGTAAATGTTATTTCAAAGAAAATATCCTAAGCTGGCTGGAAGCTAATTAAAAACCGAGCTTCGTTGAAAGCGGAGAATGCACTCTTATTACGGGAAGTGTTCCTGAAGGTTACCAGGAAATGACATTTGGACAGCAACGCTTTCCAAAAGTGAGATGGCTTCCCAATACTCGCCTGAATTTCCCGAACTTCGCCAAGCGAAATTGATAAGATAAGCTGGGGTCAGTTGTAATAAGTAGCATCTTATAAAGTGTTTGTCGAAAGCATTACGGGACCATTGTGCTTTCCAGTGACAGCTACAATAACCGTGAAGATGGTGACGACGATGATTGTTTTTGGCGTGATTCCTGTTATGGCATGGTGATGATGGAACTGTTGGTACATACCTGCGACGCAGCCTCGTCGCCATGTCACATGTGCGTTTTCATATTCCTTTGGGGGCTTGGGCTCTCGAGATTGATGTGAACACCTCGGTGATGTTATGCACGCCTCAAATTAAACTGTGCACACCCAAAGCTGAGTTGGAAAATTTCGCATCTCCTCCTCCGAGTGGAACCCCCATCCCCACCCCACCCCATCCCTTCGAGCGGCGCAAGCAAGATCTTCCGATTCTGTAACTCAGCCGGACGTTTTTCTTCCTTGATCGTTTTGAATTGAATTGCACAGTATTTTAATCAGCTCTTGTGGTTCGTCAATATCGGGTCAATGGCAGACGAGCAAAAAGACGGACTAGCAAAAAACAAACAAACAAAACGGTCGAGTATTCTCCATGTAGCGCTTCATCGCTACCAGAGTAGTTCTAGATACAAGCATGCACCCCGGACTAGGGATGATAATCCGGGATCGGGATCCCGGGATCCCGGGATTACGTCAATCCCGAATCCCGGGATTGGAGGCTCTCGGGATTTCGGGATCCCGATGAGTTTTTTCTTCATACAAAACTATTGTTAAAAACGTCAATGTGGAAAACCATTATGGATTGATAACATGATAGATGGATACGTAAAATTTGACGAATTTGAGTGGGTTTGTGTCCAAATTTCTGAACTGTACTATGTTCTTCTCATATTAGCCAGCTGCGTCCTGCAATTCAGCGATCGTATTCGACAGCGTTTCACACGGTGTCAGGCTCCGAGACCCCGCGTGGCTCCCGGGCCGCCTCTCCACGGCAGGTCATATTACTCGAGGACATGCTACACCCGATGTGAGTCAGCGGCCGTCGCGGGCTGTGCCCTGTCCTGCGCCTCAGTGACTGACTCCCAGTGCTTTGAGGCGGAGTGGCGCTGGCAGGGCACCGTGTTGTTGTTGTTGATGGTGGTGGTATCCTCCAATCTCCGAATTTTATCTAGTCTGAGCATTTTCAACGAAGCCGACGAAGCTAAGCTTAAGGGCTGATATAAAGATGCCGGATTTTGTGGAATTCAAAGGAAGCGTAGTGTGGGAACACTTTCTGAGAGGTGAGACTGGAAACACAGCGAAGTGTCGTATCTGTAAAAAGTATTGAAAATATCCGGAGGTTCCACGAAAGGACTTCATGTTCACCTCAAGAGTAAGCATGGTGGAATGGGTGTTGCTGGACCATCCCAATCCAAGGACATGTCCGAAGGTCAAGTCGAGTCGGGTCAAGGTGAGAGCCCCAGGCATACGGCGCCCACTCCAAAAGGAATGAGGACCTTGGATAGCTATTACTTATCGAAAACGGACGACGACCTGGATGCCGTTCTTGCCAGAATGTGCGCAAGAGATGGGCTTCCATTTACAGTTTTTTGTACCTCGCCAGACCTACGCGGATTAATGGCTGCCAAAGGATATAAGAACCTTCCAACACATCACAATACGATCCGCCGGCGGGTCCTCAGACATTGCGCTCGCCTGAAGTGTAACGTGAAGGCGAAGCTGTCCGAAGAAGTATCTAAGGACAAAAGGTTCTCGCTTACAATCGACGAATATACTTCCCTGAGGAACCGTCGCTACATGAGTGTGACCGTCCACTGCGACGGCCAGATGTGGGGTCTCGGTGTCGCTCGTTGTCATGGCTCAATGCCAGCAGAGAAGTGCCTGGATCTTCTGAAGGGCAAGCTGGCCGAATTTGGCCTCGAGCTCAGCAAGCACGTCACCTGCGTCACAACGGACGGAGCGTCCGTGATGGTGAAATTCGGGAAGGCGCTGCCGTGCGAACACCAGCTCTGCCTCGCACACGGCGTGCACCTCGCCGTTATCGACGCCCTATACTCGAGTGACGCCGGAGAAGAGACCCCCCGGACAGGCAGACGACGACCGTGGTGGTGCACCTGATCAGGTGAGCTGGGTTTATGTGTGGGAAAATCCTAGACATTAAGATACCGCTATTCGTCTTTTTGTTTCATCTGTTTTTTGATGCAAATATGATGTAAAAATGCGTAAAAATTAGTGCAATATTCAGTATTAATTGCGGCGTCATTGTTTGTTGCGAACATCACGAAGTTTCCGTAACCTACGTCGTCTTGCAGATGAGCTCGTCAGACGAGTCCGACTGCGATGGCGATGATGACGGCAACGATGCAGACGAGGATACCGCCACCGGTCACCGCGAGCTACATGGCTCGCTTTCTCAGGCCGTTCAGAGAATTAGAAAAATTGTCCGCTGGTTTAGAAAGTCCCCTGTTCGGAACGAGGTACTCCAGAAATACGTAAAAGAGGAGCATGGAAAGGAACTGATGCTAGTGTTAGACTGCAAAACCCGGTGGAATAGTCTGTACGATATGCTAGATCGGTTTGATACCCTCAAAATAGCTGTCCACAAGGCTCTCATCGACATAGGAGACAAGCATATGAAAATGATTGATGATTATGAATACGCCATTGTGCCGGAGACCATTCGCTGCCTTCAGATCATGAAACTGGGAGCAGAAGCCCTATGCCGCAGAGAGTGGCATCTTGGAGGCTCAAGCTGCCTTAGCATTTATGTTAGGTGCGCTTGATAAGGAACGTGGTGTGGTTGCAAACAAACTGAGTGATGCCCTGAGTCAGCGAATCAGGCAGCGATGGTCAAAAACGGCGAAAGTTCTGCAGCTACTCCACAACAACCTGTCAGCAGATAGTGAGTGGAATTACATTTTCCCCAGTGCCTCCCCGCAGGGACACGCAAGACTTAGTCTTGCGCATGATGGAAAGGATGGGAGAAAGGATGGATACAGCTGAAGTAGGTGTAGAGACAGAAGTAATGGACGTTGATGATCCTGCACCAACGCAGTCACTTCAGTCGATGCGACAACATGCTCTAGACCAGGTCAGAGTTCCAGATGCCCCAGGGCAGTCATGTGCATCTGAAATCAAGTTCTCTGATTCTTTCCTTATGGCCAAGGCTATCAGAAAAGAATTAGAGAACTTATCAGTCTCAGGAAAGACGGGCATGGTGGCGGTGGCCTACAGCTGGCTCAAGGGAATTCTGCCCACGAGTGTTGAGTCTGAGCGTGTGTTTTCAACCGTTGGAAATATTGTTACAAAGGTGCGGTCGCGTCTTGGTGACGACACTGTTGATGCTCTCTGCTTCTTGAAATGCCACTACCGTAACACTTAGTGACCGGCTGGAACCTGCAATTGACCGGCTTTCAAGACGCAGTGAAAACAATTGCATGCTGGCTAGATAGAAGGAAGACATGTAACCTGGAAATACATAAACAGTATAATTCGTGTACGCTTTGTGTAGGTAGCACGAAGAACCCAGGAATATATTTTTAGTGTGGTATTTAACTTTTCTGTCTCATGCGGCTATAATGCACTTAAATATAAATTACTTTCAACGGGGAACCCTTGAAATGGTTGTAGGTATGGCCCACATACGATATTTAAGGGAAAAAACAAATTATCGACATATTCCTAGAAAACAGCTCAATCCCGGGATCCCGGGATTGACCCACTCAAAATCCCGGGACCCCGGGATTGAGAAAAAATCCCGGGATTATCATCCCTACCCCGGACCCGCCCCCCCCCCGCACTCCCCACGCCCACTCCACTTCAGACCCGGCCCTTACCCACATACCCTACACCTCGAACCCGGTCTTCTCCCACACCCTCTCCACCGCGGACCCGGCCTCCCACGCCCACCCCACCGCGGACCGAGCCTCCTCCCCCCTCCCGCCTCACCTCAGACCCCCCTACGCCCACCACCATCCCACCTATGGCACGGCCTCTCACATCCACCCCGCTCCATTCCACCCCAACACTTCTCAGACCCAGACCTGATCTCCATCCTATCTCCCGACCGGTGCCCACCCATCCCCCACGGCACCTGGCCGTACCTCTCCGCTACGTCGTCTCCAACCGGCCAGGGTCCTCCCCGCCATCCTGACGTCTTCTTACCACTCCCTCCCCCGGGCCCCGGCCCCTGTCACGCCCATCCGGCCGGCCCAAGCCAAAGCCTGGACCCAAGGCCACCACAGCATCCACACAAACCGTCCACAAGCTCTAGGCCTGTGATCCACACAAACCTCCCACAAGTTCACGGCCTGTGATCCACACAAACCTCCCACAAGTCCACGGCCTGTGATCCACACAAACCTCCCACAAGTCCACGGCCTGTGATCCACACAAACCTCCCACAAGTCCACGGCCTGTGATCCACACAAACCTCCCACAAGTCCACGGTCTGTGATCCACACAAACCTCCCACAAGTCCACGGCATGTGATCCACACAAACCTCCCACTAGTCCACGGCCTCCCCAGCCTCCACACAAATCCAACACAAGTCCATGACCACCATCTCCTGCCAGATTGACCTCCACACTATTTCCTGCACACCCATCCGGACCCACCCCAAAAGCTCATCTGAGGCCACCACTCAGACCGAATCCGCCACGCCTGCCAAGCCTGTCGGGCCCAAAACCCCAGACCAACGACTCCCGCCCGAACGTTCCCCACCCCCAAGCGCAAATCCCGCCGCCACGCCAGCCGGTCACCTGCCAGGACTCGTGAGTCCAAATCCAGGGTGCACTCCTGTCTGGGACACCTCCCACCCCCACCCTATCTGTCCATCGGTTCAACCCTTCTCCTCAACACGACACCGACACCAGCCCGGTATAGGAGCACCAGCAGACACTAAACGTATTCGGCAATGGGACTTTTTCCAGAGTGGAACATGGATGGCTCTTCAGGCGAGTTCATAGAATTCAAATCGGAATTCCTGCGACAAAAACCGTTACTAAGTGCACCACAAGAAACTCACCTCAGAGACTGACTCGATTTGGAACAAAATTTCAGGTTACACAGTTGACATGTCGATAGCGTAAGCGGTCCACATACGAAATGAGGCGCAGTCAGACTTATCGCAATCAGCATGCCTCATCGCCGAGTAAAGTTAAATACTCCCCTGAGTTGTGTAGCAGTCAGCCTCAAAATTTCCCATTGCAAAACGACAGTCAGCACATTATACATTTAGCAGTCGGCTGCAACTCCCCACACCACAAGAGCTGAACGACTTGCTGCTTCATGCTCCTTCACAAATTATCATAAGAGGAGACGTTAATGCAAAACACCCCTAATGGAGAAGCGATCAGACGAAAACTAGAGGATGCCATATTCGCCAGTATAATTCGGATCATAGCTTAGTGCTGCTTAGCACAGGGGCCGCCACCATACCTTATTTTCAAAACTTGCATTCATTTCTGTTTTGGTGGAATCCATCCTGCCTTTGTGAAAAGCACAGAGTCGGCCTAATCGCTTGTGCTTGTGCCTAATCGCTTGTGCCTAATGCCTAATCCCTTGTCGGCCAAAGTTGCTTGTGAAGACTATGCAAAGCGAAGTATATCCTATGTTGCACAGCTACTCTGTTATCCTGTTATGCTATGATACATACTACCTAGAGCGAGTATTATTTTATGGCAACCCGCGGTAAAGAGATTAGAGAGAAAAGGTACAAGATATAACCTTGTGCAGCTTTCGGGTCCCTCGAAATTGTAAAGACGACCGGGTGATATCAAGGATCTGTAGGATGTTCCACTGTGCATACCAATTGGTGATTTTAATGTTCTCTAGTGCGAACTTCCATTCGTGGATATTCGACACGAGTGTTGATTCCCTACACACAATCAACTCACACTGGCTGGCTAGTAACACTACAAAAGGGTTTCAACCAGCAACGAATAGTAATATGGAGATACTTTTAGCAATCAACTGGCGCGCTTCTTTTCATAGACGTGCCGAGTTGCCAATGTTCCTCGCTTGGACTCAGGACGGGGAAGGCAATGTATGCGCGAGCGATGTCAAGGAGGCCATGCACCTTGGGCGGAGGCAAATATCCTCCGCTTGGCGAGATCGCCGACTAGAACGGGAAACGCTTCCAATCATGCTCCTCGAGCCGGATAAGAATGCGTTGGAGAGATCCGCGGAATATATTCCGCAATTGAGCATTATGCGAATCGGTATCATATGGGATTGAACCCAAAATCTAGCATATTCTTCATAATGTGTGTCTTCTTTCTGTTTCGTAGACTCTTTCGTGATTGCAGTTCGCGTATAATCGAAACTAAAGCTTTCTTAAATTTTTTGCAAAATTGGTGCGGAGATATTCTCATAGCGTGGCAGGTGGATGCACCTAAGGATCTTTCGCTCTCCCTACATCCAGATGAGCCACCTTAAAAATGTCTGCGCTCTCACTGACGGTGGCTGCACGCCGATGCATGCGGACCCGCCCGTTCTCACGAATACATGCCCGGGCTACGCACAGCCCAGCGTTCTCAGCGTTGCACGCCGCCTAATCGGCACCGTATAGGCGGTGCCGTGTCGGCCTGCAGCGACTCAGCCTGACTCACGTCAGGGTCCTGCAGCGAGGGTCACGTCAGGGCGGCGCTCTCACCGATGCAGATGGGCTGGTCGATGTCCGAGCGCATGATGCACATGGCGCGACCGGGGCAGACGAGGCCCACGCAGGGCCGACCCAGCGGCGGAGCCACCCGGCGCGGCTTCAGCACCTTGTGGCCGGCGCCGAGCGACGGCGCCGAGGCGACCAGCAGGACGGCCAGCAGGCCGGCCGCCCACGGCCACATGGTGCCGCTGCGGCGCAGCGCCGCCTCAGTAGCCATGGTGCAGCGCACGCTACCCTGCGCCGACTGGGGAAGGCGCGGCGCTGGTCCTGGTCGCGGGGCGCGTGTGACCCGACGGCTGACCGGTTGTGCCGGCCGGAGCGGGCACCTGGAGGTCCGGTCAGTGCGGCCCTCCACCACCAAGTGCCTGCATGGCATACCTCGGCCGTGGTCGTCAGCTTAGCGTCACCTTGAGGATGTAAAATGCAGCTAGTTGACAGCTGAAAGGTGTCCGCTTCTTGGAAGCTCACGAATCCTTCCCTCAAGAGCATGGCACGAGATCGCTGTGTACCGCTTCAACCCGCTTATTTGATCTCCCGATATCTCTCTCTCTTCTTCTGTCTCTCTCTCCCTCTCTCTCTCTCTCTCTCTCTCTCTCTCTCTCTCTCTCTCTCTCTCTCTCTCTCTCTCTCTCTCTCTCTCTCTCTCTCTCTCTCCGTCTCCGTCTCCGTCTCCGTCTCCGTCTCCGTCTCCGTCTCCGTCTCCGTCTCCGTCTCCGTCTCCGTCTCCGTCTCCGTCTCCGTCTCCGTCTCTGACTCTGACTCTGACTCTGTCTATGTCTATGTCTATGTTTATGTCTCTTTCTCTGTGCACTCTGTCTCTGCTTCTGTCTCTGTCTCCTTCAAACCACCATAAGATAAGCCTATGCTCAGGTCAAGCCTTCTTATCGATCATTTTTGGTATTAATGTCAACGACAAGTTTGGTTTCGACCGAAGTTCAAGGACCTTGGGAATCCCCTAAATATTAATCGATCACTTTCAGCCTTCACATTCCGTGTATTTTAGTCCATTGGAACCATTTGAGGTTGTCAGAGTTATAAGTGTATTCATTGTTAAGCTATGGGCCACCTTTATGTAGAAACTTATTACGCGTTGATATGTATAAGTTGTTCCAATGTCGAATAAGGTGCTGATATTTATCAATTGGATGCGCTACTCTGAACTGTTGACCATGGATGTGCCGTGCCCATCGCTTAAATGCATGCACTGGCGCGAAATTGGACTTAAATAGGTGTATATATATACACTATGTACCTCCAATATAGGGTGTATGCATAACATGACGTCGATATCTGTCAAAGGGAAAAAGGAACACTCGGTGCACAAGCTTGCCTACTCGTAAGGATGGGTTAGCATGTTTTTCTATCAAGAACAATAAAGAGGTGTTCGACCAAAGTCACTAAAATGTACGAAGACTTCGTCCAAAATCCCAGTATCCAAACATCGGAGCCAATTTCCCAAGAACTTGGAAGATTTTTTCTAGGTGTGGTAGCGCTGATCTGAATGCTAGTCTGTGCCGAGTCCACTTGATTGGGCCAAAGTAAGCACATGAAAACGATTTTATAGTGGAAACTCAGGCGCACCAAATCAATGTTTGACTGTACCTACATATTGCGCTCTTGCGTCTTTCTCAGTCATATTTTCATTTTCATTTTCCTTCCGCCGCCAAGCCGAGTTGACCCCTGGCCAAAAATAGTATAATCGGCATGACCCAGTGCCACACCACATTACAAAATGGAGAGTGTGCAATTCCAAAAGCTACGTTTGCAACAGCTGCATTTCGGACGGCGCAACGCCGAAACCCACAAGCAATTTTGCAAAGAAATGCGTTTGACCATCGCAATATTGTGATGGTCAATTTGGTGTTCGCACGAAAACCGAGACGTCGTTGGATGGCGATCGCCAATAATGGTCAAAGGAATGGTCGGGGAAATCAACGCGGCTGGAAGACCAACATCGTCAGCCGCCGCGGCAACTGCCCACTGCACGGTTGCCAACGAACACCGACGCCCGGACATGTACGGCACCGATGGAGCTCCAGCGAGGCGGCTGCGAGCAAGTATGCCAGCCGCCATATGATCCAACAGGGTGCGCGCGCGACGACGGCGGAGGCACACGACGCGTCGGCCGCCGCCCGACAGGCACACTCGGCCGCGCCCAGTCTCGGGGCCGCGCGCCAACACCGAAACCCGCACGCGATGGCGGGCCGCGTACATCGCGGGTTCCAGCCGCATCGGCACTGGGCGCGCGCAAGCCCCGCGCTCTCCAGCGGCCGACGCCTCACGAGAAATCCGGGCGGCCAAGACGCCGCCACCTGCACAACCACCGCTGCTAGAGCCCTGGCTAGGGCCACCTTCGGGACCGGAGAAACGCCCAGGGCAGCCGAAGACACGCCCTAGCAACCGTTGGAGAAGCCACTGCAAGAGCCGACATCTGGAACCGACATCGGAGCCGCCCCTTCCCCCCCTCCACACAGGGAGAGTAATTTTTTAGGCGTGCCGGACCATAAAGGTCATTTGCGCCGCCTTTAAAGCGATTACGTTACACGTCTGTTTATAAATGCGAATGTCTGCGATCAAGGTGCAGGCAAGTAGACATCTCCGTTAAAGGAATTGTACGTTATAGTTTGTGTGATATTTTAGGTCACATTGCCGGACGCGTTTAGTGGCTGTTGGTGTTCCTATACTGCGGTGGTGTCGGCGTCCAGTTGGGGAGAAATATTGAACCGGTGAACGGGGAGAGGGTTGGGAGGTGACCCAGGCAGGGGTGGTAGCCTGGACCTGGTTGCACGGGTCCTGGGAGGTGATTGGGTAGAGTAGCTGCGGTATTTGTGCTTGGGAGGCGCGGTGGGTTCGGGCGAGATTCGTTGGCCTGGAGTTGTGGGTTCGACGGGCTTGGCAAGATTGGTAGGTTCAGTCTGAGTGCTGGCATCAGACGAGGTTTTGGAGTGGGTTTGGGTGTGTGTGCAGGAGGTTGTGGGAAGTTCGGTTTGGCAGGAAATGGTGGCCGTGGACTTGCGGGTGTTCTGGGTGGATGTTGTGGTGGCTTTTGGTTCTAGGCCTTAGTTTGGGTGGACCGGATGGGTGTGGTGGGGGCCGAGGCCTTGAAGGAGGCAGTCGAGGGAAGGCTTCAGGGTGGCGAGGTGAGCCCTAGCCGGTTGAAGGCGGTGTCGCGAAATGGTGCGGCCAGGTCTCATGGGGGATGGGTGGGTACCGGTGTGGGAAAGGATAGAGACCGGGTGTGGGTCTGATGTGTGTTTCAGGAGGTATGATGTGGGGTGGATAGTGGGATGGTGGTGGGGATGAGCCGGGTCTGAAATATGGTGGGAAGGGAAGGAGGCCCATTCC
Source organism: Imbricaverruca yamaguchii (assembly GCA_034440575.1). Classification (NCBI taxonomy): domain Eukaryota; kingdom Metazoa; phylum Arthropoda; class Thecostraca; family Neoverrucidae; genus Imbricaverruca; species Imbricaverruca yamaguchii. The sequence goes on from JAOTOL010001579.1 coordinate 2,014,495, forward strand.
TCGGTGGATTGGACGTGAGAAGCCGGGCCAGCAGTGGAAATGGTGTGTGAGGAGGCCGGGTCGAGGATGAAGGGGTTGTGGATAAGGGCCTGGTCTGAAGTGCAGTGGATGTGGGAAGAGGCCAGGTCCTGGGTAGGGTTGTGTGGGAAGGAGTGGTGATCGGTGAGGTTGAAGGGCGGTGAGCCGGGAAGGTCGGGGTTCGGTGGGGCGATTGAGGCGGGGGTCGGAGGAGTGTCCAGGAAGGTGTGCCGGGCCCCGGGAGCCGGCTGTTGGTGGGATTGTAGGGTCGGTTGGAGCTGGTGTTGGAGGGGTGTCTGTTTAGGTGCGGAGAGCGTCGCTGCGTAGCTTCGCCCGGCGGTATGCGCGATGTGGAGAGGTGCAGTTGTGGCTGTGTGAGTGTCAGTGACAGTGTCCGCCTCTGTCGACAGTGTCCGCCTCTGTCGGCACAGTGTCCGCCTCTGTCGACACAGTGTCCGCCTCTGTCGGCACAGACAGTGTCCGCCTCTGTCGACACAGACATTGTCCGCCTCTGTCGGCACAGTGTCCGCCTCTGTCGGCACAGTGTCCGCCTCTGTCGACACAGACAGTGTCCGCCTCTGTCGACACAGTGTCCGCCTCTGTCGGCACAGACAGTGTCCGCCTCTGTCGACACAGACAGTGTCCGCCTCTGTCGGCACAGTGTCCGCCTCCACAGTGACACAGTGTCCGTGTGTGTGTGTGGGTGTGGGTGTGTGGGCGTAGGTGTGTGGGCGTAGGTGTGTGTGTGTGTGTGTGTGTGTGTGTGTGTGTGTGTGTGTGTGTGTGTGTGTGTGTGTGTGTGTGTGTGTGTGTGGGTGTGGGTGTGTGGGCGTAGGTGTGTGTGTGTGTGTGTGTGTGTGTGGGTGTGGGTGTGTGTGTGTGTGTGTGTGTGTGTGTGTGTGTGTCTGAGCGTGTGTGGGTGTGTTGGTGTGTGTGAGTGTGAGTGTGTGAGTGTGAGTGTGAGCGTGTGTGGGTGGGTTTGTATGTGTGTGTGTGTGTGTGTGTGTGTGGGTGTGTGTGTGTCTGAGCGTGTGTGGGTGTGTTGGTGTGTGTGAGTGTGAGTGTGAGCGTGTGTGGGTGGGTTTGTATGTGTGTGTGTGTGTGTGTGTGGGTGTGTGTGTGTCTGAGCGTGTGTGGGTGTGTTGGTGTGTGTGAGTGTGAGTGTGTGAGTGTGAGTGTGAGCGTGTGTGGGTGGGTTTGTATTGTGTGTGTGTGTGTGTGTGTGTGTGTGTGTGTGTGTGTGTGTGTGTGTGTGTGTGTGTGTGTGTGTGTGGGTGTGTGTGAGTGTGAGTGTGTGTGAGTGTGAGTGTGAGTGTGTGTGTGTGTGTGTGTGTGTGCGCGTGCGTAGGTGTGTGTGGGTGTGTGTGCGTAGGTGTGTGTGGGTGGGTGTGGGTGTGTGTGTCATGCGGCCTGGGTAGACCATCTTGCATTGCGAAACCAGTCGCGACTCTCATATACGATCCTTATCTCATCCCGCAATAGGATTAGTGAAAGCGGACCGCAAATCCGTCACACCCACCCGCACGCGAGAATGCCATGCGTCATCAACCTTACTTAGTCTGACAAAGTGCAGGATGAAAACATACAACATGAGATGCTAGCATTTGGTGAAACTAAATTAGGATGAGAATACTTGCAGAGTCATCACATCCAACTTTTTTCCCTTTTGATATGCGGGGACGAGTAGTCTGGGGGTAAGTTGCCCGTCTCACAATCGAAATATTGTGGGTTCGAGTCTCCCTTCGCTACGCTTCGCCCGCGACCAAGCGGCGTGAGAGATTTGCGACGCTATATGGCTCAACGGTCGACGTGGGGTAAAACCAATAACCGCCACCACCCTTATAATATGGAAGCTGTAATCCATGCTCACCATACATGAGGAACACTTTACGGTGTGAGAATGATGACGCTCATGGGAATAAAAAACGTCAATGACAAGGAATTAGGCATTGTGAGCAGATGGCTGCCTCCCCCACCCCGGGGGAGATGAACTCTCTCTCCATCGATATCTCCATAGTTGTCATTGGAAAACTGGATGTTACAAAAGATAGGCTACTATCACGCTCTTTAGAAAACATCAAGACGTTGGCGCAGGGGTCCTTTTGGAACCCCTGCACCGACGAGAGGAGTCCTGGGATGACGAAGAAGGACGGGGTGCACTTAAGCCTTCACGATGGAGCGCCTTTCCGGGCCGGAGGGGCATTACCTTCCCATTGGGGGCACATTCTCCAGTGCCCCCTGTGTCCGCCCCTGTCGACACCTCTAAGGTGACGACATTCCGATTCAGCCTGGAGAGCCGAACAAAGTAGCCTGTTACCATTTTCCAGAATCGTGCTGTTGGCGCTCTTGCATCAGCTATCTGAGCCTTGCCTCCTGAATGCCGTGATTATCTGAATTAACGTTGCGCGTCATATGTGCTGTTTTCAGGCACAATAATAGTACAAAGTGAGTACTTCCAGCCACTACCTCTTTTTGAGTACTACTACCTCTTTTTGTGCGGAGGGGAGGCGAAAGTTACTTCGCAGACGCGTGTTTCAATTTAACAGTTAGAGAGATACTTAAAATTGGCATGCATCGGAAATACGGCACAGTTCCGGCACTGCGTCCTCCCCTGATCCGATATCGGCATTCATCCGTAGAAACGTAATCCAAATCAAAACAAGGGCAAGATGCCCAAATGATTTTAGGGAACTGCAATTATGTCTTGCTTAGCTCTTTGTCTTGCTCACGCAGAACATTGTCCATGGCTGAACGATGTGTTTGCCGGCTACGTGGTCGGAAACCTGTGGGCGTGGATGCGGAGCCGGGGAAATTTTGGACGGCCCCGGCTCCGGCTCCGGCTCCGGGGAAGTATCCCGGCTCCGGCTCCGGCTCCGGCTCCGAGTAAAATGTCCCGGCGGCTCCGGCTCCGGCTCTGGCTCCGGGAAAAACGTACCGGCTCTGTGGGCTCCGGCACCGGCTCCGGCTCCGTACATCCCAAACGTGATCGATCCATTAAGTAAGAGCTAGGGGATGTAAAAGAAAAGTCAGCCGGGACCACTCAGAACTGCAAACTTCAGACAATTATAAGAAAATTTCCCACGTAAACCCTATATCTATCTTTAAATAAACACCCGCCCCCGCCCAAATCACTTCTCGGTGTTATGCCCTCGTAAACTGACACTCCCTTCGTGCCGTATTGGGGCAATCAGAAGGGGGAGACTCCAATCAACAGCACTCCCCATCCCGTGAACGGTCCAAAGAACACCATTGTTGTAAATTGTAATGTTTGACCTCGTCTCTAATAAGGTACAACAACCTATTGATGATGGAAACAATTAACTTAACTAAACTTGACATGAAACTATTGCAATGACTACTGAGGCTAGAATATGGTTATTTGTTATTCTACCATTATTTGATGATATTTTTGCATGCTACTCGTATTTAAACATTTTCGCTTTTAAAAATGCGCTTTCATGCCATACCATACCATACTAGGTATAATGTGTTCATTTCACGTTCGCTAATTTTGTTTAATTTACACCTCGTTCGGAGTCGGAGCCGCCCTGCTTTTGACGGCTCCGGCTCCGACTCCGGCACCGAGTAAAATGTCCCAGCGGCTCCGGCTCCGGCTCCGGCTCCGGCTCCGGCTCCGCACCTCTGCTTGTGGGGGTAGCGTTTTTAAGAGCATTCACTTTCAGATATGGCATAAAAGCATATGTTGCCCTGTTTGATCCCAGTCTGATTTCAGCAAAGATCGGGTCAACCTGTTTGTCCATTCACATCCTCACACCATGTACCGGGAGGGATTCCTTAAAGATTCCCGTTTAATTTCTAAGCTAAGTTTTGCACGTAACTGAACGGGATACCATCGAAAAAAAACCTCGAGGAATACGGCTCAAAAATGGTATTGCTGCTTACTTTAAGGTGAGCTTTAAAATGAAAATATAAATTTTCAAAGAAAAATCGATTCGTCGAAAACATTTTATATCTACATATTACAGTAATTTTTATCTTTAAATCCAACTTTGACGCCATTAAGGCCATGGAAACTAGACGTAAGCCACGAAACAGCAGTGTATGAATAGGCTTAGGCTACATTGCGTACTTATTCATGACATGACCTGAGGTCACTTGACGGAGGTCTAGTAATTCGAATACGGAACTTCTTGTGATGCTTCAGCACGTCTACCAATGAAAAAAATGATGTTAGAAAACATGTATACCACAGAAATATGGAAATTGTCCTAAAATGGGACAATATTGCTCGTAGCTTCAGGTCCCTGGCATGAGTTCAAACAAAATCCGATATCAGTTTTGGATGCACTCATGTAACGAGTTGCATTTCAATACCTCTTCATGTGTATGAATTATTGATCATGTAACTTTTTTAGATGTTAGCCTCTTTAGTCAGAGCTGTGTCAATTGTGTTGCATCACTTGCCGTAAATTGTCACGTCAGGCGCAGCAATGATGAAGGAAAATTCGCCAAAAATATTTCGGCCGTTCTTCTGCTATCGCGGAGAAGACTTGGGTGGAGGGCTTGAAATGATCCGACCCGAGGCCGGGCGGGTTAAATATAGACTTGTATAACCTAAGTGTTTTCTTCTTTGAAGTAATGCTTTGAACAATGATAAAACATAGTTGTCCACAGTAAGCAAGATAACGCAGTTGGCACCAAAATATTTTGTGTTATCGGTAGAAAACCCTTTAAAATATGCTTAACGTCCTAGAAAATGTAAGTTCAATTACATTACTCCATTCGCGTACCTTGACCTAAGGTGTCCAAGACTAATCGGAAAGTTAGCTACGTGTATATAGTTCATGGACCAATGTACATGCTAAGCGGAGCTCGTTTCGCACAAACACCGCACCATCCGGCCTGGGAACTCCAATTCAGTGGCAGAACTTTAAACGAAGGTTTACCGCTGCATAAGCACTTCCGAGACTGCAAATTCAGCAAAGCTGGTCTGAAAAGCAACACGGGCGTTTCTAATGCGCCGGCGAGGTGGGAAAAGACGATTATAATTTCACAAGCCGGATAATATAATCAGCTTCATAGGATTTATCGAGTTGGAAACGCACTAGATCAGCGTCATTTCACAAAGACCATCGTACGATAAGCTTGGATTCGAATAGAACTTGTTTGTCTTGTTAGGTTATCGAACTTCTAGACCATTACAACAGCAGCCGGCATAACATAAGTGGAAGGGAAAGAGCCTTTTAGGGGTCAATAGGATATATACATATATATGTATATGTTGCATTCAGGGTGTCCAGTAGGTGAAGTGCACTGTCTTGCTGTCATGGTGTCCAGTAGGTGGAATATACTATCTTTCCGCCAGGGTGTCTATTAGGTAGTATACACTGTCTTGCCCTCAGGGTGTCCGTCCACCAGGTGCCACAGACTGTCTTGCCGTCAGGGTGTCTACCAGGTGGCATACACCGTCTTGCCGTCAGGGTGTCCACCAGGTGTCATAAATTGTCTTCCCGTCTTGGTGTCCAATAGGTGCCATACACCAGCAGCAAGACGTCGGCCTTGTCAAAATTGCTGCTCACGCTTCAAGTTCGGGCTGGCAGCGGCCACGCTCTTGTCCGCAGAGGTTGTCCAGGTTAACCCAGGGTTCCTACGGAGCCCGGATAAGCGGACAACGCTTCTCAAGGTGAGAGACATACGTAAATATTGTTGGTATGCACCTTGAATGAGTCTTCAGTGCATGGGTGTAATTTCTTGGGGCTGAGGGACATGTCCCCCAATCTCTGGAAAGTGAAGATTGCTGTCGTATCCTTGCTCCCCAGAGATTTCCCCCTCAATTTGTGCCGTATCACCAAGCCTCTGTTAATATAATACCTGTGTACGATCGCCGCAAAAGTCTGCTGAGTCATTTATATTGTCAAAATATATATACCAGAGAATCACCAAAAATACTAGAAGCTAATCTAGCCAATCAACTGACTCCACAGGCTATTTGTCGTCACAATGTTTACGAGTGATAAATCAGCAAGCGTTATAATGCCTGCTTCCAGACCATCCTTGAATAAGATGAACCTTGACCATCTTGTGTTTTCGCTTTGGTGGATAATTGTGCTTTGCGATGCAACAAATTTGCATTATCACAAGGCTGTCTTAAGTATCAAACGTCTTAAGTTGTTTCACCTGCGCATACATCGGTATACCTTGAACAAACGTGATTCTGGACGTCCTTGGGTATCTTGAATGTCATGGAGGCACGTGTTGGGCAGCCTTAATAATGTGCGTAAAGTTAATGTATTCATATTGCTATTCAGCGATGAGTTTGCCAGAGATGTTTCCAAGAGAAGTTCATTCGTATTCAACGACGGGTTTATGTTCGTTAGAATCAATAGTCGCAAATGTTTCTGTCTGTACTGAACACACTGGAAGAAACCACATAGGTCTGACGTGACCACTTTGACGGTTAAGGTCCAATGCAAACCGGGTTCTTTAGGTCCCCTTCCATTGTTGTCTCGTTTTTACTCAAACCTGCCCAAATCTAGTACGAAGCGATAGCCCGCAGCGAACCATCGTGTAACATTTCAAACCAGGGCATGTGAGGGTCAAATTTCAAGGTCAAAGGTTCGCTTGATTTATTAGCTGGCGATATTTAAGTAATAGCGATCAAACACTAGGTTCGGTCGATATGGCTTCGATATCCATCAAATGAGCGTAATTCGACGTGGTTTGTTGTGCGGTATCCGAAAGTTGAGCCATCAAATTATGTTTAAAGGTCAATTGTCAAGTATATTTCTTCGGTTGTCTCGCATTTTTTTTATTTCGTTAAGTATGCCCAAATCTCTGATCAAGCGGAAGCTATTGGTCAACACTCGAGCAGCATTTGAAACCTAGATATGTCAAGGTCAAACCTCGAGACCGAAGGTTAGCCTAACTTCTTCGATAGCCTCACGTTTGGTCGCTATGCCTTCAAGTTCCATAAATTGAGATCCTTTGATGTGGCTTGTTTCCCTGTATCAGAAAGTTGAGAAATCAAAATAAATTCGGATATCAAAGATGACTGATTTTTCGGAAGCCTCGCATTTTCCAATTTCGCAAAAATCTACCCAGATTTTGACCTTGCTCTGGGCCTCGCTACCGCCGTGTGTATCGTCGCTGCTCTGGTCCTCGCTACCGCTGTGTGTATCGCCGCTGCCGTTATGTGTATCGCCGCTGCTCTGGTCCTCGCTACCGCTATGTGTATCCCCGCTGCTCTGGTCCTCGCTATCGTCATGTGTATCGCCGCTGCTCTGGTCCTCGCTACCGCCGTGTGTATCGCCGCTGCTCTGGTCCTCGCTACCGTCATGTGTATCGCCGCTGCTCTGGTCCTCGCTACCGCCGTGTGTATCGCCGCTGCTCTGGTCCTCGCTATCGTCATGTGTATCGCCGCTGCTCTGGTCCTCGCTACCGCTATGTGTATCGCCGCTGCTCTGGTCCTCGCTACCGTCATGTGTATCGCCGCTGCTCTGGTCCTCGCTATCGCCGTGTGTATCGCCGCTGCTCTGGTCCTCGCTACCGTCATGTGTATCGCCGCTGCTCTGGTCCTTGCCACCGCCGCGTGTATCGCTGCTGCTCTGATCCTCGCCCCGCCGCCGTTTTTTTTTGTCCTGATGCACCTCTTTCCAAGTCCTCTATTACTGTATTAAAGACCTCGTCTCAATTCCTAGGGGCCCTCCCTGTTGCTTCCGGGGAATGTCTTGTCGTCCTGAGGCCTCCTCATTCAAATACCGACCCCAGTGCTTTCTTGACGCCATCATCACGCTTCCTTCTCTCCTCCCTCGCCTTTTGGAGTCCCACTTGAGTCAAGGGGCCTCCCGTCTTCCCATACCGGAACCTCCTTCTTCGCATTAGGAACATCCTATTGAAAATATGTTTAAGATCTTCCTAAATTGAGCCTCATTTTCAGGACCACGGGTCTTGACTCTTAAGCGCCTCCATTGTACATAATCACAGGCTTCATTTCGTTTCCTGCGGCCTCCTATTCTTCTTGGGGCCTCCTCTGACGTTCTGGGGTATGTCGTTGGGTCCATTTTTCGCTTTTATTAGGAACGTCCTGTTCCATCCTGGGGACCCATTGCATCACCTAGAACCTCCCCTTGCATACCGGGGAATAATAAATTCTAATGAATTTTCCACGGGATATCACATATGTGATATCCCAGGCTTCTGTGTCTTTATAGGGCCTCGTCTGATTTACTGGGCTCCTCTGGGTTAGCCTTCGGACGCCCCCTTGCATTCCGGGGCCTCTCCAATATCATTTTATGGGCCTCCCGTACCGTGTCAGGAACCTCATCGCACTTCCTGAGGTCTTTTGGCTCGTTCTCGCCCCAGTCCTTGGATGCGGGTGTCTTGTTCACAATAGGGGGCCTCGTCTTATTTATCGCGTTCCTCTGCCCGTTTTAGGAGCTTCCGTTCTTCTCCATGGATATCCTATGTTATGGTAAGGACCTCTTGTACTGTTTCAGGGACCTCGTCTCACTTTCTGAGGTTTCCCTGCCGGGTTTGGAGGCTCTCCGTGGGTTCGGTTTCCTTCAGGTTCATATTAAACGCCTCGTGTGCCATGCTAGGGACCTCGTCTTATTTCGTGTGACCCTTCTACTCGTTTCGGATGTCGCTGTGCCATACACAACACTTAGCCAGACACTGAATGTTGCCATGCTTTATTTCATGTGCGATTCGTTGTGTCGATTAATATTCTGCAAGGTTGGCTAGTTTGCGTGTGCGATATATCGACCTGTAAATAAGTTGTATTGCTATGGGCGCTGCATGACCAATGTAGTCGATGCGCCCCAAAGCCCTAATAACTAACTTAGCCAGACGCTGTCTAAGACCACACCTCGGCCAGCAAGGCCAGCACAGCCAGCCTGCGGCTCGGCGGTACCGGTCGGCGGCGGCACAGACTCGGCCGCAGTCCGCAGAGAGAGGGGAGCGTAACGAGGCGCGCGTGGGATATCCAGCCCAACGAGCAGCGAGGTGCGAACGGTTTAACCGCCAGCCAGACAGCTCTCAGCCGCGAGCCGCAGGGTAGCCGGCACGCGTGATTTGTTCCCAATACGCGGAAGCTACAGGGCGCATTTGATTGGTTGATGGGCCTGCGGCGTGACGTCATCAATCGGAACGCAGCGATATAGAGGTGCCAATTGTTAGCAATCATCGCAGTACACATGTAGAGATGCAAATATACTTAGAGCTCAGGTTGTGTAGGCATGGTTAGGTTTGGTTTGGTTATGATACATAAGTGGAATATTCTGTAGGGATTAGTGTTTTTCCAAAGGATAAAATACCAGAGGCTTGCTAACCGACGGCTTACAAGTGCTGGTAAAGGAAATATGAACAAAAAAGTATACATTTCTCGCATAAAATGGAATATTTCAATCCAGGGCTGCAGCGAAGATTGATTTTAGCACCTCTGATTTTTTATCCTTTGGAAAAAAACAACATTGCATCATCTGTGTCTACCTCACGCGGTGTACCTACGTGCAAAAGTAAAAGATCGCCGGTTCAGGTTGGGGTTGCTTGAACAGTTACACTGGCTTCTTCCATGTCTCCTTCTCTCACAATTCAGTCTCTTACACCTTCAAGGAAACTAAGACCATACGCATCCGTTGCCAAACTAGACGAATTTAAATTTCCGCCGACGCGACGAATGGAGCTAACAGCTGATGCACTCTGGGTACCAGAGATTATGATGTCACACCGTAGGCCCATCAACCAATCAAGTGCGCCCTGTAGCTTCCGCGTATTGGGAAGAAACATCACGCAGCCGGCGCCCCGCACTGACATCACCCAGCCGCGAGCCGCAGGATAGCCGGAACTCCTCATCGAGATCACCCACCCTCGAGCCACAGGGTAGCCGGCAGCCCTCATCGACCCCACCCACCCTCGAGCCGCATGGTAGCCGGCAGCCCTTATCGACACAGCCCAGGCGCGGTATAGCGCAGACCTCCTACATAAACTACATACCAATTCCGTGTACATTTTCTTACCGTGACGTCATTAGTTGACATACTACATAAAGCTGTGCACATACAGCAAGTTGAAAGTTAGTGACCTTAGTTGGTTGCTTCTGAGCAGAATGGTGGAGCCTGTTTTTTTGTCCTACGCTTGTTCGTGAGCATGCCTCCTGAGGACCTATGTACAGTTCAGTTAACGGGAAAATGTACCGTCTATTGTGTTGCATTCTGGACGCATGTTATTTTGGATAGTGCGTGTCTGATGTAATCAGTGGTGCTGCTTTACATAATTGAGGAGGAGCCCCCCTCAATGTTGGCTTTTCCCCGCCCCAATAGTTTCAACTTTTAGCATGGTATCCTATAGAACGTGCCCCAAATCTATTTTGGCCTCTCCACTGCCTTCATGTGTCCCCCCAATGATATTCTGAAATCAACACCCATTGATATAACGACATTGAACAATTTTCTATATTCGACACAAAACAAAATATGTGTGTAAGATGCAACACATAATAGTAAATGCGTGACTTTCAGAGCATTATGGACGCAGATAATGTGGACTTCCTGTCAGCTACTGGAAAGTGGAAGGGTGTCCCAAGTGCTTAAATGAATTATATTTCCTCTTTCAACAAATTTTGTGCTGAAGCCATACCTAGAAGTCTACAAAGGAGTGCATAAAGAGCTGCAACAAGCAGATACCAGCTGGCTGGGAAATTGGCAGCCCCAATAATTTTCAGTTGTATTTTTCGCACTCAAAATTATTTGGGCTGCTAATTTCCAAATGATAGGAACAGTAATGCGAAAATGTCCTTCAATTGTTGTGTACTCCAGGTCTAGATGTCGCCCAAAAATTAATAATTATTCCCTTCAAGTAAAGCTGTCCGAAGACAATTCCCCTGCGAAAAGTTGATCTAAGCGACTGGTGCATCCTCACCGCTGCCGCAAAACATCATCAAAGATGTCCGCAAAGCTGCCAAGCTGTTGGTATGTCATCACCGCTCCCACAAGAATTCACCAAAGATCTCCATGTTTTGTAGTCTGGTGCAAGTCCAGGTGAATATCACCTATATACCAGCATGAGAAGTAGTTCCTGTTGTCCATTGATATCATATTTATTCATAGAGCGGGAACTTAATGAAACTTGGGATTAATTTAGGCTTTTGTTTACATTTAGATGTGTGTGTGTGTGTGTGTGTGTGTGTGTGTGTGTGTGTGTGTGTGTGTGTGTGTGTGTGTGTGTGTGTGTATGTGTGTGTGTCCATATGGCATGATGAAATTCATTATTAAATGCGCATATTTTTATACCTTTGAAAGACATGTTAGATGGTTTTATAAGAGGGGCAAAACTGGCACGGAATGACCCGTTGTAGTCAGCATCTCCTATGTATCAACAACGTAAGGTCATCTGAACCCCCCCCCCCGCCCCCTGATGAGGCACCACCTTTACGCGGTGGGGGATTGAGTTCCCCAAAGACCCGGCGACCATCGTACCGGCGAGGGGTGAGACCAAGAGTGCCTCACTCGTCCTTCCATCCATACGTTTCCAGTCCAATCACAATCTCATTTCAACACCCGCGTCCTTTATCTGGCCCTGCAACACCAACTATCCCTACTATGAGCAGGCAGGGCAACTTCCCGGTCCTGCCCACCAGCTCAGTTTTATCGGGGTAGCCGCGCCCCCTCGGCCCGCCCCCGGGGTTGACGGAGTACTGGAGGTTGAGGTCCCCCGTCGCACGGTGCTAGTTGTGACGGGGGACCAACACACCTCTTTGGTCCCGATATCCCGGAGGGGCGGGCGGGCCCGTGGGGCCTCACGCGGGTCAAGTGGCTAGTCGCCTCGGGCCGGGGACCTGGGATTCCTCCTAGTGTCTGCCGGCCCGGCCGGCTGGAGTCAAGGGGTGGGCGGCGCTGTAGTGCGGTCGGGGTGGTGAGTCTCACCTTCCGGCCGTGCGAAGGTGCCGTCCACCCCGTGTAGCCTCGCGGACGTCTGGCGTCCTCCCGATGACGGGACACATGCGTCCCCCCAGTAGGGCCCCACGGTGGTGGGACGTCTGCGGGGCCGAACACAAAAACAACTGCATGGCAAACATTAACCAAAAAACTGTTCCTGGTCCCTCTTACAGTGGCCAGAATAGCCGGTCTCCTATGGGGGCCGGAGTCGTCTCAACCCAGGAAATACATATTGTAGTAACTCGTCGAAGCCTCGAGTGTTGATTTTTCGTGGACAAGGGCATGATCTCGCGTCGCTGTCACCATTTCAAAGGCGGAACGCATGCGATAAGTTCGGAGAAATTGTTCGTTGCGACAAACTAAAGGATGGCGACTAGAAGTTGAGTTTGCGGTACCAAAGCAGGCGGATAAACAGTTCCGAACTGGTGTATAGTATGCGCAAGCGAAAGGAAACTCGATACGCGAAAGTCCCAATTACATTTGAGCCCCACAAAACAAAGAACACTTCGTGAGGCATAATAAATTGCTTTGATCTCAAAGACGTGCCGGAGGATGAGATAGTGGATGGGCTATCAGAGTTTGGAGTGGCAGTTGCGAAGAAAATAAAGGTTAGGAGAGGCGGATAATTAATTTCAACCAACAATATCATTCTGACTTTCAATAGAACATATTTGCCTTCTTCGATACGGGTAGGGTACATTAGTGTTAAGGTGCGCCTATTCCTCCCGAATTCCATGCGTTGCTTCACGTGTCAACGATATGAACATACAAACAAATTTTGTCGGAACCGTCCCATGTGTTGCAAGCGTGCTTCTCCCGCCCACACAGGCGAGCAGTGTACCACCGAAATACCCTTCTGTGTAAACTGTGGCAAAGGACAAAATCCACACACTTCTTTCGATCGCACCTGTCCTAGCTACACTAAAGAAAAGGAAATTATTGCTATCAAATACTCAAACAAAGTTACGTTCCGTGAACCTCGGGATTTATATGAGAAATCTCACCCAAAGGTATCGTACGCTTCGAAAGTTAAAAACATCTCCACAATTTCACAAGTTCCAGTATGCAATACTGCACAATTGATCGCACAGCTGAGTGCTCTTCTTCGCTCCTTAGGCGTAATTGTTCCCTCTCAACGAGACAATCTGGGCAGGAACCCCGTTCCGATGTGTCAGAATGCGGTGCCCCTACATCACTAGCTCCCGAAGTGACTAATATACCAGCCGTTGAACGGGCTCCGGAGGAATGGAGTCTTTCCCAGCGGACCGAGCGGACCGGCAGGCACTCCAACGCCAACCTGCAATCCTTACCCTCAACATCCACCGGCCCCAACCCCACCCATTCCATCCGTGAACCTTCCGAAACCACTCCTACTCCCCTGGAGGGCGGGGAGTGGACACTGGTCCAACGGTCCAAGAGGCCTCCCCAGTCCTCATCCAATCCAGGCCCTTCACCATCTGCCTCGATCTGCCTGCCATACTATATTAACCTAGCGACGCCGCCGTGTGCGCCATCTTTGCTTTCGGCGTGTTCTCGACGCTTCCATTTTGTAGTAGGAGATATTACAAGTGTGTAGATTTCATAAGTACATTAGACAACATTCATGCTATCCTAACATCCTTTATTTATTTTTTGGTGTGCATAGGGTGTTTGGTGTTGAAGTTTAAGATAGTTTAATTAGTAGTAAGCTGGGGGTATTCATAAGTGCTGTGCGCCATCTTTGCTTTCGGCGTGTTCTCGACGCTTCGATTTCTGTAGTAGGAGATATTACAAGTGTGTAGATTTCATAAGTACACTAGACAACATTCATACTATCCTAACATACTTTATTTATTTTTTGGTGTGCATAGTGTGTTTGGTGTTGAAGTTTAAGATAATTTAATTAGCAGTAAGTTGGGGGTATTCATAAGTGCTGTGTGACTGTTCATTTTTCTGTCTAGCCATAAGTCATACCTGTGTTGAAGAAAATTAGATTAGACATCTTGTGTATTTATTTAATTTAAAAAACAAAACAAACAAAAAAACAAACAAATAAACAAACAATTGTTTAATAGTTTCTCCTTTTCTTGAGGCACTCAGATAATAAACTGACAGTATAGGAGGTAGCGATTTATAGTGAATGATAGTTAGCTTTTTTGTCGGTTGTTTAGCGAGTTAATTTGAATCTAAATCTAGGCATAAGCTGCAGCGTTTAGGATGGTTTCGACCAGGATGCAGGCACTAGAGGAAGAAATTAGGACCCTTAAGGCAGAGGTTTCCAATCTCAAGGCTGCCCTTGTTGCACAGGGTAGGCAAAATAAAGCAACAAGGGGTCACTCCGTAGCAGGGACATCATATGCCCAGGTGGTCGCAGGCCACCAGGTAGCTGAGGCTTCCCCTACCGTGGAGGTGGCTGGGATCTCTCAGGAGGGGAGTTTTAATAGTGAACAGAGGAGGGGTAGTTCTGGTAGGTCACAGGAGGGGAAGTGGCATGAGGTCAGGGGGTGGAGGATTTGGAGACGCGAACCTAAGGAAAAGGTTAGTGAGTGGCAGGTGTCAGGTGGTAGGAGCGGGAGGAAGTCTAGCCAACCGGCCCAGCGGGCAGGCATAGTAACAACAAATATGTTCCAGGCATTGGATGACTGCCCCCAGGATAGCAGTAGTAAGGAGTCAGTGCTGGTCATAGGAGACTCTCGTGTGCGATAATTAGAGCGGGTATTTTGTAAAGGTAGGAGGGACAGGAGGTGCATCACCAGGCCTGGTGCCAAGGTGAAGGACCTGGTACCTGCGGTGGCACAGGTCACCAATGATCATCAGTTTAACACAGTCATAGTGCATGTAGGGGTAAATAACATAGGTCAGACTAGGAGTGAGGAGCTTCTGCGGGAGTACAGGGCCCTTCTGGCCACCCTGAAGGGTACCAATAGAGTCATTATAACAGGAATTTTTCCTAGGGCTAGAGCCTCCCCTGAGTGGAGCTCAAGGGCACTGGCAGCTAACGCCAGGGTAGGAAAGCTCTGCCATGAGCTAGGTTCTACATTTGTAGATGAGTGGAGCAGGTTTTATGCATCGTGGGACGTCTATCAGAGGGATGGCCTGCACTTTTCTGAGAAGGGGGTCCATGTGTTAGGCAAAGTATACGAGCATGTCCTTCAGGGAAACTAGGAAATGGGGTGGGGAGGGATGAAATTGCATTGCCAACTCAGGAATATTCCAATAGTGTCAGCCAAGGCAATAGAACCTCAAAGTCTGCAAATAGGGACAGCAGCAACTTAAGGGGACAGAGTTATAGTTCATCTAGTGATAAGAGAACTCCTCAATATGAAAAAGGCAAAGGTGGTTATGGAGCATTCGTTAAGTGTATGATGTTTAATGCTCAGAGTATCCGTTCCAAATTTGATGAGTTCAAGTGTTATGTTGCTGAGGAGGAACCGGATTTTGTTTGCATTACGGACGCATGGGTCAGTGAAGGGTATTTTGGAGATAACTTACAGGACTATGAGATCCAGGGATACAATATGTTTTCGTGCAATAGGGGTCCAGCAATGAAAGGGAGTGGTGTAATGCTCTATATGAATAGCTTATTCAGTTCTCAAAAAGTAGCAGGTGGGGATAAAGATGTGTCTGTGGAGTCCATTTGGCTTGATGTCACTGTGGGAAAAGGCAACAGCAATACTCTTAGGATAGGAGCTTTCTACCGATCAGGAACCCTGCCACATTCTCAGCAACTGGAGCTTGACAAGGTGATTTGTGAGGAAATCAGTAGAAACTTTAAGAGGAAGTGCCTTATTCTCGGTGACTTTAATCTAAAAGGTTATTAATATGCTGGTGTTGGCACCCCATCATGCAAAATGTTTAGGAAATGCCTTGAAGAGGACCTGTTCTTACACCAGTTTGTATCGGAACCTACCAGGCATGGTTCATTCTTGGACCTTGTATTCTCGGATTTAAGTGACTTGGTTCAAGACTTGACTGTAGGCGAAACTCTGGGAAAAAGTGACCATAACATAGTTAGATTCAAGGCACATGTAGGGGAAATTATCAAGGATAATTTGGTAAAGGTTCCAAATTTCAACAGAGCAGACTTTAACGGCATGAGAGAGGCTTTAAGTGCCATCAGATGGGAAGAAGAATTCTCCAATTTAAATGCCTGTGAAATGTGGGAAAAGTTCAAATCTTACTTGAAGGAAACTCAGATTAGACATGTCCCCCAAAAGCAAAGACGCAAAAGAAGGGTAGGAAAGCCAGCATGGCTTACACCAGACGTGATAAAAGCAATTAAGGCTAAGAAAACTGCATTTAGAGTTTTTATAGAAGCCTCAAATGTCGTTAATCTAAAGGCGCATCGAAAAGCTAGAGACACTGTGAAGCACAAAACCAGAGCAGCAAAGCGAGCAAAAGAACTGGATTTAGCTAGAAACTGTAATGGGGACAGTAAAAAGTTCTTTAGTTTCTACAAGCTGAGTAAAGTTTCTAGCACAATTGGTCCACTGGAAGTAAACGGGACTACATTGGGTGAGGATAGTGAGATGGTTGAGGAGCTGAGCAAGCAGTTCAAATCAGTGTTTACATTGGAAGATATGACCAATCTGCCGACCATACACCATAGTTCAGTGACATGGGATCTGACAAATGATGTTGATTTCATTGATAGTGATGTTGTTTACAATCATATCAGGAAAATAAAGCAAAATAAGGCAGCAGGACCTGATGAAATTTATGCTAGGGTGTTGCGGGAAACTGAAAAGGAACTGGCATTTCCACTTAGTATAATATTTTGTAGATCAGTTTCACATAATGAAATTCCAACCGATTGGAAAAGGGCAAATGTAGTTCCTATTTTCAAGAAAGGGGAAAGAGGGAAAGTTGAAAACTATAGGCCAATAAGTCTCACATCCCTAGTATGCAAGGTACTCGAATCAATTATCAAGGATAGAATAGTTAGTTATCTGGAAGGTAGCAGATTGATTCAAAATACTCAACATGGGTTTAGAAAAGGACGATCGTGTCTCACAAACCTCTTGGACTTTTTGAACTTCGCCACAGAACAATTTGATCAGGGAAATCAGGTTGATGTAGCATATCTTGACTTTAGTAAGGCCTTTGACAAGGTACCCCATAAACGGTTAATGATACAGCTTCAGTCCCATGGTATTGCAGGTAGCATCTTAAAATGGATAGAGTTGTGGCTTTCAGATAGACAGCAAAGAGTGATGCTAAATGGTACAAAGTCATCATGGCAAAATGTTCTTAGTGGAGTCCCCCAGGGGGTCAGTACTAGGGCCATTACTGTTCATTATATTTGTAAATAACATTGAAAGTGGCCTAAGCAGTAAAGTTTTGAAATTTGCGGATGATTTGAAGGTCTTTAGAGCAATAACAGGTCAGGATGAGCATATCTCGCTGCAAAAAGACTTAGACGAACTTGTGAAGTGGTCCGAAGAATGGCAAATGAAATTTAACTTTGATAAGTGCAAAATCATGCATGTAGGTAAGCAGCATATGAAGGCTCCATACTTGATGGGTGGCCAAGTGCTATCTGTGACTCAACAGGAGAAGGATTTAGGTGTTATTCTAAACACAAAACTGGGAGCATCAGAACAGACCAAGGAAGCCAGGAAGAAGGCACTGAGAATGCTCGGGGCAATAAATAGGAATGTATCATACAGAAGTGAGGAAGTGATCAGGAAGCTTTACTGTGCATACGTCAGGCCACATTTGGAATACTGCATCCAAGCTTGGTCTCCTAGCTATGAAAAAGATTGTTGGCTTTTGGAGAGAGTACAAAAGAGGGCTACAAAAATGGTTAATGGCATAAGCAACCTGGCATATGAGGAAAGATTGAAGAAATTGAATGTGTTTTCACTTAGATATAGAAGGCTGAGAGGAGATCTCATCCAGGTCTTTAAATTTGTCAATGGTCTGGAGAGGGGATACCTTGGGGAAATGTTTGAATTTAACAGAAATGATGCAATTAGAGGTCATAAATTCAAAATTAAAGTTAACCACAGCAGAACAAGGTTAAGGCAAACTTTCTTCCCCAACAGGGTAGTGGAACACTGGAACCAGCTGCCAGAAAACATCGTCAGTAGCAGCACATTGAACATCTTTAAAAACAGCTTAGACAATCATTATAAGAATATAGGGCTTGCTTTTCAGTATTACAGGGAGGGCTGATTAACAGTTTTGGTGTGCAACTGGTTCAGTGTACAGAGTGCAACCAAGAAGGGCCCTTGTGGCTCATAGTTGCACTAATCTTTTATGTCTTTATGTCTTTATGTCTTTATGCCTCAGCACCCTTGAAATCCCCACCCATCATTTCCCGTCCCCCATCAGCCTTCCCTCACCTTCACACTGCACCACCCAATCCAAATCAATCATCTCCACCTCTTCCCTCCCAGACCCTTCCTCCCTTCCGGTGGCGGTGAGCCAGACCTCACCACCACCCTCAACTTCCACTTCCGCGCCTGCATCCCCGTCCCGTAACACCCGTCCAACCCAAATACCCGATATCAACCTCCACTATCAGGAGGCCGAGAGGCGCGCCCGCGAGGCGAAGAGGACGCGCCTGGCTCAAATGGAGAGGGCTCGGGCTACGAGCCGCCAAGACCCCGACAAGGCCCTGTCCCAAAGGCCGGCTACCCCATCGCCACGAAGGCGAATTGAGGGACCGGCGGTAGGCCAGGCTACCTACGACATGGGCCCTCTCCCGCCTCCTCCCCGGCTGGGGGCAAAGAAACGAGGCTTGCCGCCTTCTGGCTCACCACCGGGTCAAGAATCGCCGAACACTCGGCCTAGAACTCAGCTTTAAACTACTTCTATCCAATTCAGCCTCGACATACTCTCTGGTTTTACAATGGACCCCGTTAACCCGTCCCGTCTCGGGGGGGTCTTCAACCGCCCCCTCAGGTTTTTCGCGGATATCGGGCGAACGGCGCGCGACAACGCGACCAAATTTTGCATAGCTTTTCATACGTCAATTTGACATGCTGATTCAAAATTTTTACGTCAGGTCATCTAGGGTCAACGAGTTAGTCAAGGTCAAGTGAGGTCACCTCCAAAATAGTTAAACCAGTCGTCACGCTTTAACGGATACAGATATTTTAATGAAATTTTCAGCGTTTGCTTATCTTTACGGATGCAACAAAACGTTCTAGTTGAATTTTTCATTTTTCCGTTTTTGACTACATATAAGTGTTGTGTATTTGCCATATTGCAGTTCAAACACAGGATTCTGGCTAAAGTAAGCATTTCTTATTAGGGCAAGTTGACTTCCAACACCATTTCTCGGTATGCTCGATCCATTGGAGAATGAAAATCAAAGAAAACTTGAAAACTCAAAATTTTGAAATCTCAAAAAAAAAATGGATGGGGGAGCAAAACAATAATAGCCCTGGTCGATTTCGCTGTCCTTTTCTAATTCCAAATAAATTTTGTTTTTTCATATTTCCCCCAAAATGAACTCCCCAGAGTGAAAAACATAATGCAAGTCGTGAAGAGTCGTGAAAATGTAGCCCCCCTGGTGACGTCACGTTTGGGGGAAAAATGTTTCGGGGGTGGACCCGCAACCTACTCGTCGAGCGCTTTCTGATGACACCTCTTTCGTTTTCGTACGATGCTTAGTTTGGATTTTACAGGGGGGTCTTCAACCACCCCCACCGTCAAATCCCCCCACCCGAGACAGGGTGGGAGGATTTGACAGGAAAGACGGCGCGCGTTAATATGGTGATCTTTTATCACTTGAATGGATGCCTTAAACACAATATTACAATGAAATTGTGGGGGGATAAAATATCGTGCCCAGGACTTGCAGGTGGTGCTAAGACAACACTGTCCGATTGCGGTGTGTCTCCAGGAAACAAAGCTTATAGGAAACTACAATTACATGATCAAGAATTGCCAAGTATTACGCAAGGACATAGCAACCGACACCGTAGCACATGGTGGTGTGTTGCTGGCAGTACACTGCAGCGTACCCGCCCAGCAGCTATGTTTAAATACAACTTTACAGGCTATCGCCGCACTTATTCATCTTAACCATAGACCGGTGTCAGTGTGTTCACTCTATCTACCTCGCGGTACTGCATTTCTGGCATCGGAAGTCAGACATCTGATATCTCAACTCCCACAACCATTTTTGATTTTAGGAGATTTCAACTCTCATGACACCGTCTGGGGATGTGATAGTGTTAACGCCCACGGACAAGCTTTACACACTACTATTAAACGAAGCTATATGTGTGTTAAACACAGGTACACATACACATTTCACTCTACCCTCGGGTCATTCATCGGCACTGGACCTGAGTCTTGCGAGCCTGCAACTAGTGGATTCATTTGAGTGGTCGGTGCGCACCGATCCTCTTGGTAGCGACCATTGCCCTGTGTGGCCATCTTATCGTGATGGGTCGGTTCTTGCTTCTAGACCTTCTCGTTGGAATCTCAGGAAAGCGGATTGGACACTGTTCGCAGATAAAACGGAGACCCTTGTCGATGCGGACTGTGAACTATCTCCTCCAACTGTAGAAGAGTTCACCTCTAAGCTTCTACAATCAGCAGAAGGAACTGTTCCGCGCACCACAGGCACTCCTCGTCACAGCCCTGTCCCGTGGTGGACGGACGCCTGCCGCGACGCTATACGGACACGTAGGCGAGCGTTCAGGGCCTTCGACAAACGAAGCACAACTGCGAATCTTGTAGTATTTAGACGAGCACGTGCCGTCGCGCGTCGCATCATCCAGGAGGCCAAGGGAGTCTCCTGGAGAGAGTATGTGAGTAAACTGTCCCGTTTTTCGGCCATGTCACAAGTGTGGTCACGTGTGAAACGCATTTCAGGCCATTATGAGTCGTTGCCACTCCCGGTTTTGGATGTTGCTGGACGACAGAATATGCAGAGGTGGCTAACGAAATTGGGGAAGTATTGTCGGAAAGATGTCGCGTGAGCAACCTGGATGCAAAATTCCTCCGTTTCAAACGTTGCTGCAAGGAAACATTTATAGACTTTTCAATATCCGTTCCACTAAAATATAACCACTCTTTTACATTAGCCGAACTAACATAAGCCATGAACTCCCTGCAGAACGTGTCGGAAGGACTGGACTGCGTCCATAGTAGTATGCTAAAGCACCTGCCAGTGAACGCCGTCCATGAACTCTTATGTGTATTTAATAAACTTTGGCATAGCGGCAACTTTCCAGCTTCCTGGCGGGAGGCCATTGTGGTGCCTCTGCTTAAACCTGGAAAGAATGCATATGATCCACATAGTTATAGGCATATTTCACTCACATCATCATTATGTAAGCTTTTGGAGAAGCTGGTCAATGTTAGACTGGCATGGTTCCTAGAAACAAATAGCATTTTAGCTAACGCCCAGTGTGGTTTTAGGAAGTATCGCAGTACAGTGGATCACATTTTAGCTCTCGACACTATTGTACGTGTTGGCTTTGAGGAAAAACGATATGTTGGGGCCATAGTTTTCGACATAGAGAAAGCGCATGATACTACATGGCGGTACGGTGTCTTGAAGAAAGTGTTTAACTGTGGGATTCGTGGTGCGATTGGTATCTTTATCAACAATTTTTTATGTGATCGGTTTTCCCAGGTTAGAATTAGTAACTGCCTTTCTCGACGTTTTACCCAAAAAACAGTATACCACGAGGCAGCGTTCTAAGGTCGCATTGTTTGCTATCATGATAAGCGATATTGGGAATTGTCTACCACAGTCCATCGGCTGGTCCCTCTTTGTAGATGATCATGCGATTTGGTCCTGTGGTGCTAGCACTCATTCTGTGGAGCGGCAGCTGCAACTGGCGGTGAATCGGCTTGAAAGGTAGAGTTTTGCAAATGGACTTATGTTTTCCAAATCGAAGACTGTGGGTTTTCATTTTTGTCGTCGTCGTCGACCACGCCCCGATTTTTCAGTGAAAATGTTTGCATGGAGATCCCTAACAAACCAGTTTGAATGTTTTTGGGAGTGCACTTTGACAATCGTCTGACATATCGGGAACACTTTAGAATTCTTAGGGATAGATGTTTTAAGGCGTTGAATATCTTGAAGTGTGTGGCAAGAACTTCATATGGTGCAGACCGTAAGACATTACTGCTTTTTTACAGATCACTTATCCGCTCAAAGCTTGACTATGGCTGCTTCGTTTACGACTCGGCTTGTACATCTGATAAGCGAACGTTGGATGTTATGCACAACGCAGCCTTGCGAATTGCGACTGGTGCATTTCGAACGTCCCCTACGGCAAGCCTTCTGGTTGAAGCGCATGAACCCTTTGTTTCCCTTGCGGCGTATCATGCTTGGAATGAGATACGCATGCAATCTCTCACAATTTCCAAACCACGCCACAAATGATATGGTGTTTTCGTCACGCACTGCGAACCTATTCCATGGATTGTCTAATCAGCGTTCGTCACCTTTCTGTATCAGGCTCTATAATGCACTGCGTCGGAGTAGAATCACTTTCCGTAACGTGATCAAACTGAGCACTCTGGATACTCCTCCCTGGGAGTTACGGGCGCCGAAAATGGATGTTACACTGAGCGAAAACTGCAAACATGATACCCTACCTCAAGAGTTCCGAATTCAAGCATTGGACCACATTGCGTCCTACGTCGGCTACAAGACAACATACACGGACGGTTCAAAGATCGAAGCTGGTGTTGGCTTGGCGTTTGTTAGCGGGTGCCGCCACACGATCTTTTACGCTACCTGTGCAGGCATCCGTCTTCACATCGGAATTAGTAGCCATTAACAAAGCATTGTGCTTTATACAAGTATCTGACGAAACATTGCACCTCATCCTAACAGATAGTTTCAGTAGCCTTATGGCACTAAGATCTTTTAATTCATTACACTCCATTGTCCAGGAAATAGTTTTACGGTTGACGTCACTACGTGCAGATGGTAAGACCATCGCTATGTGCTGGATTCCGAGCCACGTCGGTATATCGGGGAATGAGGCTGCTGACGCGGCTGCAAAGCGAGCAGCACAGAAACCGTGTACACGGTATATGGCCATTCCTGCTAGAGATTTATATACAGTCATTAACAATTATGTTTTTCGGGAGTGGCAGGTGCTTTGGGACGCGGTCGGTGAAAACAAGCTTAGGAAAATTAAGCCTAGCATCGGCCAGTGGTCCTCGTGCTCGCGTAGGACTAGGCGAGACGAGGTGACACTGTGCCGCCTACGCGTTGGCCATACGTACGCAACTCACAAATATCTTCTTTGTGGTGATGATATGCCCACAATATCATATGCCCCAGATGCCAGGGACGTCTTTCAGTGAGTCATATCTTAACCGCATGGCCTCAGCTTTCTAATGTTTACAAGCACTACTTTGGTCGATCGCAGGCACTATCAATTCGTGATGTTCTTGGGGATGACTCGGTCGGGGATGACTCGGTTGGGGATGACTCGAGTACTACAGTGGCAGACAGATATGCCATTTTACAACTGAAATAACACTCGACGTACCAACCTTATTAACGCGAATTATGTAGTGGCTGAGCAGTGGAAGCAAAGCAGCGCTCACGATCACAGTTCATATGCCAGTGGCGGTATGTCGGGTGCGTACCTCGGGGGCGGTATTACAACCCATATGTATCGCAAGGTTGTTAGGTAGGCATTACAAATGTTGTTCCCGAAATCTATGAGGAAAGAAATACATGAGCAGTGGAAAAATTTCGTCTTCTCAAAGCCTGCAGCCAGACTAACACTGAATAAAACCATGTCTTTCCCCAATATATTACTGGGGGGGGCAGCCGTGTGTCCCAGAAATATTGTACTATCAACACCCAGGAAAACACCCCCTCGACTGTTACTAACGTCCCACCAGTCTGGTCTGGCACGCAGACTCAGTTCGGCTGAGGAGTTACGCACGGCATCGGGAACCGGTTACTCCAGCGCCTGTCCGTTCTGTGCACGGACCAGCGTGAGGCGCCATCAGGGGCGCGAGATGGGCGCCTGTCCGTTCTGTGCACGGACCAGCGTGAGGCGCCATCAGGGGCGCGAGATGGGCGCCTGTCCGTTCTGTGCACGGACCAGCGTGAGGCGCCATCAGGGGCGCGGGATGGGCGAGGGCAAGAGACGGGTTGTGGGTCTCCACTGCTGCAGACACAGGATCGAGAACCATCCCGCAACAAGGAACCTGTGCACCTACTTCGACCACGTTTTCCAAGCAGCCAATACGCAAGCATGCGTCTTTCCGCTTCTAATTTTCGTGTAATTTGAGAATCAAATGAATCGTACTTTGTTGATTTGGCACAGTGCATTGGCATTCGGAATGAGCCCTCGTTTTTTGGCACATGAGCCCGGTTGTGGAAATAGTACCTCAGTTTCAGTATACGATCACTTTGGAAAAAAAACATTGGCCTCAGCCAAAATTGGCTGCAATATTGTCGAAATTGGCCCATTTGCAGAATATGGTATGGCTATATGAAACTGAAATGCACAATGCTGAATTGTCGAGCTAGCGTAGGTGCTATGCTATTTCGCGATCCCATTGGTCTCACAGCTTTCCCGCTCAGTTTATGCCGCGTGCAACAGTTCAGCGTGGCACCGTCCATCGAGCTGACACCAGCCATATGACGTAGTCACGTGACCGACAGCTGGCTCGTTGGCTCTTAGCTGGTGTCCGTTGGACGAGTTCTGGAAGGCTCCGCTATAAAACACTTTCTCTAAATCTCTAAATAAAGGATGTGTACACTTAAAAGCGAATGTTATGGTGAAGACCTACAAATCAATCTTTAAGGACCAGGGAATTAGATATAAAATGCTGCTACGAGATCCTTATTATGGCTTCATAGACGTCACGGTCCCACATAATGGGAAAATTGATGTTTTCTTTTCTTTTACCCGTATATGCATAGTCTTGTATTGTATCTATATATGGGAAGAGACCCGGGCGAGTTCCGCGCTCGCTCATTATAGCCAGCATCAGGCGCATATGGGGGCGCCGGACAACCTGAACAAGTTTTAAAAATGAAGTGCAGTCAATCTCTGTGCATACCTGTCATAGGCAGTGTCCTGAGTGCCTATGCAACCACGCACCTCTTAGTATGTATACAATCCTAAACCGGTGGTGGTGGTGGTGGCGGTGGCGGTGGCGGTGGCGGTGGCGGTGGCGGTGGCGGTGGCGGTGGCGGTGGCGGTGGCGGTGGCGGTGGCGGTGGCGGTGGCGGTGGCGGTGGCGGTGGCGGTGGCGGTGGCGGTGGCGGTGGCGGTGGCGGTGGCGGTGGCGGTGGCGGTGGCGGTGGCGGTGGCGGTGGGTGGCGGTGGCGGTGGCGGTGGCGGTGGCGGTGGCGGTGGCGGTGGCGGTGGCGGTGGCGGTGGCGGTGGTGGTGGTGGTGGTGGTGGTGGGTGGGTGGGTGGGTGGTTGGGTGGGTGGGTGGGTGAAATCGTAGAGCATCTACCAGTGCCCGGGCACCACGCTGGTGCCTGGGCACACACAAACCTGCTCAGGTGCGCCCCCGGCGGCCGAATCCAGGCGTGGTAGGCCACACGGGAGCGCACCACACGAAACACACAAATACGTATAGAAAAAAAATAATACCCGCGCGCCTCGGGCCCCCGCCCCCACCCCAATAAAAAAAAAAAAAAAAAAAAAGAATAAAAAAAACCCCGCCGGCCCCCCCTTTTATTAAAAAAAAAAAAAAAACTGTAGCGTCCTTGTCCTTTTCCGATACAGTCCACGTCAAGACGAAATATTATTGCTCTGATGCTATGTCCAAAACACCCACAGACACCTCGCGGCACACAGCCACGGAAACACCCACAGACACCTCGCGGCACACAGCCACGCCCTCACTGGTCAAACATCTCAGCTCCACTGAGGCCCCTGGCCCCCGCCGGCCGGCTCGCCGCCACCGCCGGCACGTGATACACAGACGGCTCCTATTGCAAAGCTGCGAGAGGGTATTCTCCACTACACTCCTCCCTGATCCTAAAGTAGATCACTATACTGAAATAATTGCGTCTGCCTTCTCTCCCTCTCACCACGCCGCGGCATCCTCTCCTGCTCGCCGTCATCACGCTCAACTACATCGTCCACTCTCGGCCTATCCACAGCGGCTGGCACTTCAACAATCAAGCTCTCGTCATCATCATCGTCATCAGCACTGACAGCATCTCTGCCTTCTGGCACTTCCGGGACTGGTGGCGGTGGCGTAACCAGCCGCAAATCACGCACGTGGCGGGACATCCCATCCACTTCGACGTTCTGTTCAGAAATCACTCTAGTCACCGTACCGACAGCACTAGGTACATCACAGCGCCGACTCGGGTGTCGGACCCAGACTCGATCACCCACACTGTAACAACGCCGTCCGACTGCGGGTGAATCACATTCTGCCACGCCGTCAATATCAAGCAGCCTGACCTCATACCTGAACAGCTGGTTGGCAGGGGAGGAGGCGGAGTCGCTACTCTTTGGCATCACGTTGTAGCGATAGACAGCCTCTGACACTGAGCAGCGCTTACGCGCTACTATCGTCTTTACTGATCGATGACACCGCTCTGAAACCCCGTTGCCGGATGGAACGTGTGCGCAACGATACCTGACCACCATCCCCCATCGACTGGCAAACTCACAGAATGCTGCACTTCGGAAGCTGGCAGCATTGTCCGTCAGGAGTTCCTTGGGCGCACCACGTTCGAGAAATATCGACTCTAACTGCCCGATAACACTAGCTGAGTCCTGGCCCCTGAGGCGTCTCCAGATCGTGTACCGGGAGGGACCACAATCAGTCATCGTCAAGTAGTGCTGGTCACCTACATGGCAGATGTCCATGCTGGCCCTACTCCAGCACTCAGAGACCCCCAGTGACCCTCTTTGCCACCTGGCGGGCGCCGGGTCGATCGACTGGCAGGCCGGACACTCTCGCACGACACTCCGCACTTGTTGCCTGGTGACTGATGGGTACAGCCTCCGGCAGATGATCAGGGTGCGCTTGATGCCCGGATGTCCACTAGTGTGGTGGACAGCTGCGATGTCCTCAGGTGTCGGCGGCTCCGGAGCTGATGCAGCAGCGGCTCCACACACTGGCAGGTTGCCAGCTGACGCCAACCACTTCCTCGGCACCCTGGTCAGTGCATCAGCCCGGTTTTCGGCCGACGGGACGAACTGGACGTCCAGCTGCAGGCCATACTCAGTCACGATGTTCTTCACTATTTCCAGCCGTCGGCGGATCAGCATTTCACTGGCAGCTTTTTGTTCTCAGGCGCGACGCGCCCGACAGCATGTCCGTCAGCCAGTGGTAGACAGTCCGTGAGTCAGTCATCAGCGTCAGTTTCTGCATGCTCCAGCTGACGGCCAGATTTATACCGCGAATCACGGCATCCAGTTCGGCCATGTTGATATGCGCGCTCTCGCTTGGGCGCAGCCAGCATCCGTCTTCGACAACCTCGCCGTCCACCTCCAGCGCGGCTCCGAGCGCGAGCGAGCTGGCATCGACCCAGATGACGGCTTCATCTCCTGTCACATCCCAGCGACCCCTCGCCGGGTCAGCGGTCCTTACACGCGCGAACGTCTCAGCGACCATCGCCCGCAGCTCCGGGTCAGTCACCTCATCATCCCATCCACTGGTCAGCGCGTTGGCTCGCCGCTTCAAATACGACGCTGCCACGCGCAGCCACCCACAGACAGGCAGGTGGCTCGTCAGGCGGCCGCACAGCGAGAAGATGGTTCGCCTGGTGAGCCGCTGCGGCAGCTCGTCGATGTCGTTGTCGCGTGCCCAGAGAAGACCACGCCGCTCCCCCAGACCCGCATGCCGAGCACACGGGCTCCCTCCGACACACGCTCAGGGGGCTTACACACCAGGCCGTGGCTGCGGAGGTGGCTCTCCACCTCTGCTGCTGAGGCTACGCTCTCATCTACCCAAACGTCATCCAGGTAGGGCGAAGACGCGCGGTTGATGCGGTCATCCCAGCTCAGCACGGTGCTGAGGACCTTCTTCATGACCAGCGGCGCCACACTCAAACCGAATCCCAGTCTCGTGAGGCAGTACCGCTGGCCACGGAACACTACGGTCTGGTAAGCCCACAAGGACGGGTGCACATGTACTTGCAGGTAGGCCTTTCGAAGGTCCATCAGTGCGACTTCCCGTCCCCGGCGGCGCCACTCGCGAACTTTTTCACCACAGACATCCGCGTCAGCCGTGTGCGGACTGAGGTGAGAGTTCAGTTCACGGAAGTCGAGAACCGGCCTGACTTTCTTTTTGTTGCGCTGCACTACGGCCATCAATGGTATCGTACCTTTGACTGGCCCGTGCAGCTGTTTGTCATACGGCGCCAGCCAGCCATCAGACACCCATCGGGACAGCTCGCACTCATATTCGTGCTGGGCCTCTGGCGGGATCCGGTACTCCTCCACTGTGTTCACTAACTGAGGCTGCTCTGACCCTGACCACTTCCAGGTCACGGTCCACTTTTTATCGACTGCATTGTAATTAAGCACATAGTCTTTCTCCTCCACGACCGTGCTGCAGCCAGACACTGGCGTTCGCTCACAGGCTGCCGTAGTCGGCTCGTAGGCTACTGCAGTCCGCTTGCAGCTTGCTGCAACAGCCAGTCTGTCCCGAGGTGAGTCATCGGTTCCGGTGCCGCGCTGCGAGCTGACACCAGTGGCCTCGTCATCACTCAGCAGGGGGACTGGCGGCGACCTGACACCGTCCGTCTCAGCTCCGCGCCAAGGTAGCGCCGCCGAGCCATACGACACGGCCGAAGTCCGCCCCGGCTGTGAGTCATCCATTCCGCACCGCTCACTACTCGGCGCCGGCACTGAATTGTCCACGCCGAACTGCACATTACCCGGCGCGCGTACTGTCACACCGCGAAACACAGTCACCGCATTCATTCCGAGAATAAAACTGAAGTTCAGTGGCTTGGTAGACACCACAAGCACATCCACGAATGTCGAGGCCCCCGACCGCAGCTGGACACATACATTGCCTGTCCCCTCGCACCGGTGCCTCTCACCGCTCACAGTCATCACACTGACGTCCTGTTTGTTCCAGCGAGGGCACATAGAGACGTGGGCAATGCTCTGAGTGCAGCCGGTGTCCACTAGAGCGTCACAGCTTGCACCGTCCACGGTGAGACGAACCACCGGTAGAGCGCCTCTCACTGCTGAGCTGGAGAGGAGGCTGACGCTGATTCCGCCTCTCCATCGCCGTTTTCCGGGCAGCAGGCGACGACGTGGCCCGACCGGTTACACCGGAAACAGCGCCTGTTGCCGCGTACGCCGCCTCCGCGCGCCCGGCGTCCTCCCCTGCAGTCGCGAGCGATGTGGTTGGGCTGCCCACAGGAGTAACATACTACACCAGCAGCTGGAGTATCTGCCGGCATGGTAGTGCGTACGGGGCGTGTTGCAGAGACAGCTGCAGCCACAATGCCGACGTCTTCTTCCACCATCACTGCGCGGGCGCGGGTCAACAGCTCGCTCAGACCCATGTTCTCCATGCGTGAGCTGGCTCTCAGCGCGCGGCGGACAGCGTCCGGCAGACCAGCGACGAAGGCGCAGGCCAGCCCACCGTCGGACATGCCGCCAAACAGGGAGGCCAGGCGCCGTAGATCCGCCAGGTATACATCGACCGCCTCTCCACTCCGCAGCCTACGGGTGATAAACTGCTCATACGCACAGTATTTGTCCACAGCGAAAGCAGAAAGCAGAGCAGCTTTCACCCTTTCGTAAATGGCTTTGTCCGCATCACTTAGCTGTTGATACACTGCGAACGCTCCACCAGTCAGTCTCAGAGGAACGATGGAGGCAAGCTCTTTTCTGTCCCGCAACTTGCACACCAGTTCGAATTTATCCAGCCACTCGCTCACGACCTGCGTCACGCCATCGAATTCCGGTATCAATCGGACGTCTGTAGCCAGGTCCTTTTCCGCCA
Organism: Imbricaverruca yamaguchii; assembly: GCA_034440575.1. NCBI lineage: Eukaryota > Metazoa > Arthropoda > Thecostraca > Neoverrucidae > Imbricaverruca > Imbricaverruca yamaguchii. The sequence goes on from JAOTOL010001579.1 coordinate 2,044,285, forward strand.
TATTGCCGAAATAGCTTGTAGCGTCCTTGTCCTTTTCCGATACAGTCCACGTCAAGACGAAATATTATTGCTCTGATGCTATGTCCAAAACACCCACAGACACCTCGCGGCACACAGCCACGGAAACACCCACAGACACCTCGCGGCACACAGCCACGCCCTCACTGGTCAAACATCTCAGCTCCACTGAGGCCCCTGGCCCCCGCCGGCCGGCTCGCCGCCACCGCCGGCACGTGATACACAGACGGCTCCTATTGCAAAGCTGCGAGAGGGTATTCTCCACTACAAAAACAATGAAAAACAAAACAACACAATACATGAACAATCACAGATAACGGCGGGGCCACGGCGGCCAAAAGGGCCATAAAAACCGTGACCCGAGAGACAGCCTGCCCTAAAACAAGAACACATGTTAAGACGTTAAAAAAGGGGCGGGGATGGCCGAGTGGTTAAGGTGTCGGGCTATGGGTACCAAAGGTCCCGGGTTCGACTCTAGCGCCACTGAGGACATTTCCCAATCCCGCGGCCCACCGGCGAAACAGTGTGGGCGGCGCCATTAGCCGTGAATGTGCATAAAGTGTGTCGTGAACCAACCAATAAACAAGACGTTAAAAAAACACAACTCCCACGCCGCGGCCCGCAAGACCGGCCCGGCGTGGGTACTAGCGCCCCAGCCCGGAGCGGCGCGCCAACACAACACAGTCGGCGCGCCACCCCGCGGCCCGACCGTCCCGTGGCCGGGCAAAGGCCGGGGCGGCAGCACCCAGCGCTGCTCCAGGCAGCGCCAGCCGCCGCCGCAACGCCCGGAAGGGTAGGTGGGTCCTGGGGAAGGACAAGGAACCCCCAGGGCGGAGCCATCGAGAGTCCCTCGCCCCCTCCACCCAGGGCCCCACATGGTATGGCGTAACACCCTGCCTATCCGCGGTCGTGACGTACGACCGCGGGTTGCTGGTACTGGCGGCGCCCGGTGACGTGTTCGACGTACACGTCACGGGACCACCTCAGGGTGTCGCTCACCATCAGCTGACGGTGGTGGTGGGTGGGTGGGTGGGTGTCTGTGTGTGTGTGTGTGTGAGTGTGTGTGTGTGTGTGTGTCATTCACATGGTGAAATGATCGCACAAGTATGCCGGCCTGTCGGGGCGGCACACGCGTGACCTCTCGCTCACGCGGCTCGACGCACATGGACGGAATATGTGGGTCTGTCGAAGCCGCACAAGCAGAGAGAAACGGCTGAGAAGAAGACGAGGGCCGGGTTTTGCGTGCATGCTTTTGGGAAGCAAGTGATCATGCTGAACTCTTCGTGAAGCTTGGGAAGCGGTTTTGAAGTGATGCAATAGATGATCATATAGCAAGCATACGTGGCAGCTATGAGCACGAAGCAGCAGCCAAATACGAGAAGCGTTCTGCACCGGACGAGCCTGCACGGACGAGACCGTCAACATCTTGCTACGGTATCCCAAAATAGTTCTTGCATTATCAGAATCCGCAACCATCGAAGACGTCTTGCTCGTACTAAATTTAGACCTCCTGGCATGCACTTGAAATGTCCTGATGACCATACAAGCGAAATGTTTGCACAATTCAAAATGTCAGAAAGTTCTTGGTGCCATGGTCATGCTTGACAAAACAGAAAGCCCATGAGTAGAATGGCATACAGTTCTGTTGGGAAAATCCACCATTGTTGATGTAGTGGAAACGATTTGAAACGCACTGAGTCCACAAAGGCACAGCCGACTCCACATCCAATCGGTAACCCAAATCAGTCAGTAAAGAAATCAGTATAGATCTGCATAGAATGCCTGAGCCTTGTATTCGTGACTCCTGCTCAGTGCCAAGCAACAAAACAAACCAATTCAAGGCAGAGTTCTACGGGTGACACGATGCTTTATGCTTACGAATCAAATCAAAAGCTTCCGATTCGCCCTTCGACGGGCGGCCGAATAATCAGGTTGCATATTAATAATACTGAGAATAATAATAGTAATATCAACAAGACACACACACTCACATGTACATATATACATATATATATTTATATATACATATATATATATATATATATATATATATATATATATATATATATATATATATATATATATACATATTTATTTATATACATAACTATATATATATATATATATATACACATATATGTATCTATGAACATACAGAAGATTCTGCTTCTGCCATGTATATATTGCACGTTCTCCCAAATCAACGCTCGCATCGAAGTCACGTCCTGCCCAAGTGATCGTCCGCATTCTTCACAGTGGATTTCAGGTGACTGTCACCCTCAGGCGGCAGGTCGTCATTCTCAGGTGACTGTCACCTCAGGCGGCAGGTCGTCATTCTCAGGTGACTGTCACCCTCAGGCGGCAGGTCGTCATTCTCAGGTGACTGTCACCCCTCAGGTGGCAGGTCGTCATTCAGGTGCTGTCACCTCAGGCGGCAGGTCGTCATTCTCAGGTGACTGTCACCCTCAGGGGAGTCGTATTTCTCAGGTGACTGTCACCTCAGGGGCAGGTCGTCATTCTCAGGTGACTGTCACCCTCAGGCGGCAGGTCGTCATTCTCAGGTGACTGTCACCCTCAGGCGGCAGGTCGTCATTCTCAGGTGACTGTTTTTAGGCGGCCACCCTCCCCAGGCGGTCGCCCATTTCAGGTGACCGTCCTGCTCAGGTGGCAGAGCTCTTCAGACGGGCGTCCTACGCAGGTGGCCGTCATTTTCAGATGGCCCTCCTCCTCAGATGGCCGTCCTCCTCAGATGACAGAACTGCCAAGGTGACCGTCCTGCTCAGGTGGCAGAGCTCCTCAGACGGGCGTGCTCCGCAGGTGGTAGGCGAGTCAGCCGTCTGGCTGACGGTACTTCGCCGCCCGGTGGACCAGTTCATCTCCATGTTCGAGTACTACGGCCTGGAGGAGGCGTGGAACATCTCGCTGGCAGAGTTCGCCGCGGCGCCGCCCGGCCTCCTGCCGCTAGTCGACAATGCCACACACTTCGTCCCCAACCAGATGACGTTCGACCTCGGATATGACGTCAAGACATTGCTGGCGAGTTTCTTCGGCCGGACTTTTGCTGATTCAGGCGGCAGCATTTATACACTAAGTATATATGTGAATATACTTATATATATATATATATTTATATATACATATATAATGTATATATATATATATATATATTAAAGTAAGGAAAGACACACACACAAAACACACACACACACATACACATATATATATATATTTTTTTTATATATTTTTTTTATTATTATATATATTTTATATATATATATATATATATATATATATATATATATATATATATATATATATATATATATATATATATGTGCGTGTGTGTGTGTGTGTGTGTGTGTGTGTGTGTGTGTGTGTGTGTGTGTGTCTGTGTCTTTCCTTACTTTTGTCTTTCTGATAGTCACATATGACCAATTTCAGCAATTGTTATGTCTTATAATATGTCAGAGGAGCTGTCAACGCCCTGTCACACACCGAGGAAATAATCGTAGTATCACTGCAAACATACGCCCGGAAATTCAGCCGTAACAATTCCGGTGCAATGTACCTATGTTAGTAAATGCAACGGACATTTCAGCTATGATGCGCTTCAAACAAACCTATCTGCACTGTACCGGCACATTAGCTGTGCACGTTTTGCGCACGTCAACTCCTCCCTCTCCCTCACCCACTCACTCGCTCGCTCTCTCTCTCTCTCTCCCCTCTCTCTGTCTCTCTTTTTCACTCTCTATTTCTCTCCCACTATATTTCTCACCCTCTCTATTTCTCTCCCTCTCTATTTATCTCCCTCTCTCCCTCCATCTCTCTCTCACTCTCTCTCTTCTCTCTCTCCCTCTCTCTCTCCCTCTCTGTCTCCCTCTCTATTTTTATCTTCCTCTCCAGAAATATGCAGGGAATCACAACACTTGCAAATCGTACATATATACATCAAGTAAATCTGAGGACGCAAGTAGTACAGTGTGCGTACAATCAGTGATGTGCCCCATCTCAATGATGCTAGTTAAAGTTGCTGGATAAATAATGAATCGGGCGTGGCCACCCGTGGCCACCGCCCCGATCAACCGGAGCCAATTTTGAACATTGGCCATTCCCAGGACTGCAGATGGCTGCAATAACCAGAAGTAGCGCAATTTTGAAATCTAATTATGATTCCATGTGGGATATGAATCGTACCTTAGCCGTCTTTGAGACTATCTACTCGTGAACAGTGGCGTAGCCAAGAGGGCGGGGCAAAGACACTGCAGGGCCGGATGGAGCCCTCCGGGCGACCGCCTGGAAGGGGCCTTTGCGGGCTCCTCAAGACGTCGGTCCAGGAGGACCCCAGGGCTGATGTTGAGGGCTCCTGTACAGACGAAAGGATTCCCGGGCTGACGGAAATGTCCGGGGCCGATGAAGAAGACCCCTTGTCAATGAAGAGTGCCCTCAGAAAGATCCTGAGGCCCTTTGGCTGGACTAACGTGAAGGGCCTCTAGATCGACGGAGGGGTCCCGGATCGTTGAAAGGGCCCCGGGCTGTTCTCAAGCATCTCATTGTTCGGCAGGAGGATGACCAACTGCAGGATGCGATGCTGGAGAGCGTGCAGCGTCAGTTCGGCCTGGTGTTGCTGACCGACCTGCTGGACGAGTCGCTGGTGCTGCTGCGCCACCAGCTGTGCCTCGACTGGGACGACGTGGTGGCGTTCCGGCACAACGTGCGGCCGCCGCGGCTGCGCTCGGACGCGGCGCGTAACGCGTCGCTACGCCGCCAGCTGCGCCACCACCTGGCCGCCGACGGCGCGCTCTACCACCACTTCTACCGGCGGCTGCGCCAGGCGCTGCGCCAGCTGGGCGCGGAGCACGTGCAGCGCGGCAAGGCGGCGCTGCGCCGGCGCGTGCTGCACTGGGCTGACAGGTGTCGCGGCTGGCGCTGGAACTGGCCAGGCGAGCCGGTGCCGCTACCGCCGCCGCCGCCCGGCAGCTCCGGCAGCTCCGGCTCTACGCACGACGTCTGGATGTGCTCGCGCCTGTTCGCGCACGAACTCACCTACACGGACCACCTGCGCGACCAGCAGCGCCGGCGGGCGGCTGTCGCGTTGGCCGAAGCCCAGCGAGCGGCTCGGGCGCAGCGAGAGGCGGCCGTTATCGCCTCTGTCGGATGATCTCAGCTCACTGCCGAGGGATGTCCCTCTTCACTTAGTTCAGTACAGCTTGAGTTTCTCACACTGGGCTGGTGTAAATTGACCGCAGCACTTCTCGGTGAGTAGTCGGTGATCAGCATGGATCGCCTCACTTGATTAGTCCACAAGGCGTGAGCTTTAATGTTTCAAGGTGCATGGTCTGGATTGGTGCATGGGCATGGCCAGTGGCGACTGGGCACTGTGCCAGAGCGGGCTGGTGATGGATCTGGTCCGAGCTTCGCTGCTCCTAGCAAGCACTGCACCGAAAGGGCCTCACGTGCCTGATTGATTCCTGATACAAGATTCCGACATGTCGGCATGCATGTACGTAGTCATGCAGGCTAACATGCATGACTACGCTCAAATGGCGTGCGTTGAACATAATAAAGATGCAGCACAATGTCCCGACACACACACAATGCAGTCGAAAGGCAAGCGTAGCTAAACGCAAGAACAATGCACGGGAACGAAATCATCCAGTGAATGTGAGAACTACATAATGTCTCAAATTTCGTGCCGAATACGTGCGACATAACAGCATGTGCATGGTACAATATATCACCAGACGTCTGCAGCTCGTACTGGGCTATCTGGTTATCGGCTGACTCGCACCATTGGCATGGATGACTATACTTGCCTAGCTTGATTAACACGAGGCCGGGCCACGGTCTGGTAATTTGTGGCCCCCACTAACTTAGGCTGGGCGTCAGTAAGGCCAGGCCAGGCCAGGCTACGGTATGACGATATGTGGCCCTTACTGCCTTGGGCTGGGCGTCAGTAAGGCCAGGTCAGGCCAGGCCACGGTCTGACGATATGTGGCCCTCACTGACTTGGGCTGGGCATCAGTAAGGCCAGGCCAGGCCAGGCCACGATCTGGTGATTTGTGGCCTCCACTGACTTGGGCTGGGCGTCAGTAAGGCCAGGCCAGGCCAGGCCACGGTCTGACGATATGTGGCCCTCACTGACTTAGTCTGGGCGTCAGTAAGGCCAGGCCACGGTCTGACGATATGTGGCCCTCACTGACTTGGTCTGGGCGTCAGTAAGTGGACAGATTGCTGAGAGATGCTGACTGGGGAGTGGAGAGGCTGTAGACGTCGGCCGAGGACGGCAGACAGTGTTCTGACAATGGAGGTTAGCTGACCGACACGCGCAGACCGAGGGCAGCTGGCTGACAACTAGACAAAGTCGTCTGAGCATTATCTGAACACTACAGTCGGTGGCAGCTGAGTGATGACAGCTGATCTGCAAAGCGTCACCAGTTCGTGCCGTCTGCCCTCTGAACACTACAGTAGGTGGCAGTTGAGTGATGACAGCTGATCTACAAAGCGTCAGCTTTTCGTGCCGTTGCGACTGGCTCCCTGACAGCGGCACGTGACCGTGACAGTTCGTTCGCGCGTGTTGTGTGACGATGCAACGACCGCGCGAAATAATGGCGCGGCGACCAACTGAGCGACAACTTGGGAGTGGGCGGAGCGGTCAGCACCAGACGAGATCGCACGGACCGATATACTCAGTTGATGACGCCGATGAAGCTGATATTCAGTTTCCGTAATAGATCTCCTGGCCGGAAACTTGTGGTCGTCGTGCTTTCCCGTGCGATTGAAATATGCAGGCTATATGTTTTTCAAGAATAAAAATAGACGCGCGCTTCACGCCGAAAGCCTCGGTTTTAATTCCGTTTTGTGGGGACGCGCCCCTTAAGAAAATTCTTGCTGCGCCACTAAAAACGACTGACCTGCTATGATTCGGCTACCTTGCTTCTCATAAAAATGGCATTCCTCAGGGACATATCAAAAGATCAGACATGGGAGGACCCAAAATGGCTTTAAAGAGGCAAAAGCTTCAACACGTTACCTCAATTTCCGAGACCTACTCAGATTTTGACAAATGGTGTCAGTGGAATGGGCTTAATGTAATCATTTCTAAAGAAGGTATTCCTAGGTATAAAATAATATTGCCACTTCTTGTGAATTAAAAACACATGGGCAGTTGAGGACAATCGCATGGAATACCGCCAGCGTTAGTGAATGTATGGGTGGACGTGCCATTCCAGACCAGGGGCGGATACCGAGGGGGAAGAGGGCACTCAGGAAATGTGCCCCAACCCATAGAAAGGTGCTCCGACGGGAAATGCTCGGCATTAGAAAGACTCGAGTATATCTCTCTCCCACCCCGCCCCCGCCCAAAGGATTTCCCGCCAAAGATATCCTTATTCGGGGGAACGGCGAAACGGAAACTTGTCCAAAAAATGGAATGGCGTGTCGATGCAATGCGTCCGTCCCGAGGAATTGCGCCACTCACCACTACAATTCCTGGATCGGCCCGTGAATCGGACGACACACAGCCACGAAGTGCAAGGAGATCTCCAATTGTGAAGGCCCCAAGGACCAAGGACACACCATCGCTGCAGTGTAAAAAATGCCGCACTGCTCCTGATAGGGTCAATCCTTTTAAGTTGATGTAAGGCATTGTGTTTCCATTTAAAATTCATTCGTTCATTTGACTTTCTTCTTTTTAGTGCCAACTAAACGGCCTGCCAGCAGTGTTCACAACTGAATGTGCCAGTGTTCACAACTGAATGTGCCACAATCATCAGCTTTGGCATGAGCTTTCATGCATCGATCTTGATCTTGGCAATTAAAGTTCTTTATGGCAATGGAACGCTAATGGTTGGAGCCGACTTACCTTGGCCAAAATTGAAGGCGCACGGCTTCGGTGACCAGATGTGTTTATGCAGAGTAGTAACTCGCACGATGATGCAGTGCAGGAAAACTTGGTGCTGTTTCGGAAAACGTTTCAAATGCACACATAAGGAACAACGAACATAAGGAACAAGGAACAAACAACCAACACAAGGAACAACGAACACACCATAAATGGCCATAAGCGCCATAAATAAACACCTTTAGCTATCACTCAGTCGAGAATGCAGCACAGCAGTACAGGAACAGATAAACCACCACAGCTATGCGAGAATGCATGCGCAGTCCATTTTACTTTTGCATCATATTGAAAATGTACATTGTTACACGTGTTGCACACCTGAACACCGCGCGCTGCGCGACAAATATATACCGAGGTTTTGCGTCTAAAGACGGCACCGCAGTGACGTCACCCGCAAAGTGTGGATCACAACAAACCTTCACCCTCAAAACGTCCGTATCACAGCTCAGCCGCGTTACGCGTGGGGACAGGAAATATTGTTCCGCATATGAAATACGATTCCAGAGATGAAATATGCTGAATGGGTCCCAACTTTGTGGATGAACGCCGGAAAATAGTATACATTACATGGGTCTAAGTTCCAGCAATTACAATTTCACAATGAACGCGACTCCGTGGTGAGATATTAACAACGCGCCCCGCGGTGAAACCTTCCTAGAGATGTTGACGTTAACGTACACACAAACCCGACACACATGAGCCAGGCGGGAATTCCGCGGAACCATTGCCGCATTAGTAATATATTCAGAGTATCTTGGACAAATTAAAGCTTACTTTAGAACAACCACGGGGTGGGGTTCAGTTGACCGAAGCACTGCGGTGTTAATGGAGGATCCTTCTGGCGCCCGGGCAGCTTCATATGTGGAAATGAGAGAATAATTCCTCATATGACAGACATGAAATAGGGTGGGTGAGAGAGTGGAGGAGTTTTCCCGTATGCCATTTGTGTACCTTCCGTTTATGTCCTACTGGGTTTATTGTCTACACTATAGTGCCTCGGCTGATAATAACGTAATGGCAACCCTGGAGCGATAATTTACATCCGCTTGTCGCCCCGTCTAAAGGTGGGATATGTCCCCACTTTTACTGGATCTTCTATTAGCGGAATATGGTACAGTCAAAGTCAGAGACGTAGCCAAGGGGGAGGTGGAGGGGTGATTGCGGTCGCCACTCCTTTGGCTTCTACGGATTCCCGGTGTAGTCCAAAGGGCGGTGCCATTAGTCCACATGCAATCAGTTATTGAATCGTCACGGCGGAGATTTATAGGCCAGCAGCACGTTCTATGGCTGCAGAGGCTGTTGTTCAGCCCTACGATCGTCTACAAACACCTACGGACGTCCGCGGGCCCCTAAGAACCTCTATGGGTCCTTGTAAACGTCTACTGCCCATTGCGAACGCCTACGATCCTTTATGAAGTACATATGGACGTGCATGGACCAGGGTGGCAATTAAGGCACTTCTTTAGGTAAACATTTTTGCACTCCCGGGTCAATACTGGATAGAATGGGCTTCACATATACTCCGAGACGGACACGTAGAAGGAACAAAAATACCACTAAGCACAAGAATGAAGAAGACATCCACCAAACAACATGTTATTCTACTTACGATTACCAAATAAACCAGCCATTTTTCGTGCCATCAAGCACACAGACAACATCCGAACACACACCACACCGAACCACAACCAACGAATATGCCGACAACAACGCGCCAGACCTCGTGCCTGCGCACTGAACAGTGGCCTCCGGTCGTTATGAATTCGGCCGACGCGTCTCAGGAAACCTGCCTTCGAGCCACCCTATAGTGGAATAAATGACTTTTTAAAGACGTCTTCTGGAGTCCCGGAGGCCGCCGATCCGAATTTGCTTCGTTAGCGTTTTCTGTTCTAGAAACTGTTTTTCAACCAATGCAAGGCATTTTTGATATGATGTCATAACCATTAGCAACTTAGAATACATGTGTCATATGTATTCAGTGTCATACTGCAAACACAAGACCTTGCTTGATCCTTTGCTTTGCGCACCGCTGTCTCATCCGACTGTCGCGTGGGGGCTAGTGGTGTTGGGTCCGTATCCCGTAGGGAATTGGTTGCGTAGGCAGGTGTGCGCTCTGAGCTGAGGGTGAAATGTGAATTATTTGTGTTTGATTTTCATTTGACTAGCCTTGTGCTGAGACCAACACTGAAAGGAAAGCGCATTACTCCTGTGAGTCATGAGAGACGAAGCTCAACAGATCAAAACTCCCTGCCTTGCGGTGCCATCCACTGTTCACTTCTTTGTTCCTATGCTTTGATATGACCAAAAATGACAATGTGTAATACTTATGCATGTTACGTAGATACTGACTAGGTACATATGATTTTCTTGTCGGTTACCGGCAAATAGATTCCATGCATACAAAAATAATATGTCCATGAAAATGTACTCCGGAAGAAGACTGCACTCCGACTCTAAACCCTGAAAGTAAGTTTCACACTCTGGTATGGACTCTTGCGGGGTCTACGGTCCCTAACGAACGTCTACGGTCCTTACGAACATCGACGGACGCTTACTGGCTTACGGGCCTTTACGTTCTTACTTACAGATATGCCACAAGCATACTTCCGACGTTCTTATCGAGAATGTAGTTGGAAAAAGCGTTCGCAATTCATTCCTTTTTCGATTTACTTTTAAACGAACGTCAGATTTTGTGCGGTGTGAAACCTAAATTTGGTGTGGTGTGCAAAGGGCTTAATCCGTCCCGTCTCGGGGGGGTCTTCAACCTCCCACTCAGGTTTTCCGCGGATAGTGAACGAAAGGCGCGCGGCAGCACGCCAAATTTTGCATACATGTTCCCACATTAATTTGGCATGTTGTGTCAAAATTTTGAAGTCAGGTCACCGTGGGTCAACGAGTTAGTCGAGATCAAGTGAGATCACCTCCAAAAAAGGTTCAACCAGTCGTCACGCTTTAACGGATACAAATATCTTAATGGAAACTTTCAGTGTTTGCTTATCTCTATGGATGCAACAAAACGTACGATAGGAATTTTTAATTTTCCCCCGTTTTTGACTACATATAAATTTTGCATATTTGCCCATTGCAGTTCAAATCGAAGATTCTGGCTAAAGTAAGCATTTTTTTAATTGGGGAAAGCTGACTTTCAGCAACGTTTCTCGGTCTGCCCTCCTCATAAGAAAAGGAAAATAAAGAAAACTTGTCAACTAAAATTAATTACATTAAGAAATGCAATTTTTTTTTTTTTTGGGGGGGCAACATTTTTATGGCGCTGATCGATTTCGCTGTCCTTTTCTGATTACACATTATTATTGTTCTTCAAATATCCCCAAAAATGAACTCCTCAGAGCCAAAACAGAATGTAAGTCGTGAAAAGTCGTGAAAATCTACCCCTAGTGACATCGTTTTTGGGGAAAATTGTTTTGGGGAGGATCCGAACCTTACTCGTCTAGCGCTTTCCGATGACAACTCGTTCGTTTTCGTGCGACGATTACTTTGGATTTTAGAGGGGGGTTACTATACGACCCCTCCAAGACGAGGTGTTAGGATCTGACCGGAAAGACGGCGCGGGTTAATATGTTGGATAGAGTTGAAAGTCCCTGGTACATATCGCTTGTTTCAGGTCTTACAAACATTTTGCTCGTTGTATCGATAAAACGGACGCCAGACGGCCTTACGGCCTGGGCAGAGAGCGGTGCGAAGAGGGCTTCATGAAAAGCTGGGTTGAGTTTAAAGCCTTTTGAACACCGCACCCCATTCAGATTTTTGGGCAGTCCAACGTCCGTTTAAAACGGAATGGAGGAAGTCGAGAATTGAAGGCATTCAGTCCAGCTACGTTCTCGACGGATGTTGGAGGTATGCCTGTGGCGCAGCTGCTTAGGTGACGCCTGATGAAGTTGGTTTGGGGGATGAGGACAATACTTTTTTCTGATGCTCAAAGCTGCCCCGAATTCCATTAGTATCCAGTGTGAGCCCAGAGGCCTAATGCTTAATGTACAGCCTGATTAGGGCGATCAAACCGACGATTGAGTGGACCAAGCTAGTGATTGATGGAGTCAGTTGACACATGAGGATGTACAAATGTGCATACATCCTTGCGCAGCTGTATTATATTCCATTCATAGAAGCTTTAGTGCAAATCTGTAAAAATCCCGCTTTTGAACCGACTTCGAACGGGCGTAATTTGCCGCTCTAGGATTGCCGTTACATACTACGCACGCCAAAAATTAAAACCGCGGACGACTTTACGCACAAAATGACCAGTCAGATGTTCGTCAAACATAAAAGTGGAGCAGGGTGCAAATGTACTTTAATCAGCCGCGCCACTTTCTGCGACTAATTACGATAATTCGCACACAAAAAACAATTATTGGAGTGGTACCGGATGTATTCCAAATGACTTTGACCGCATGAAAAGCTGTTGCTCAGAGATCGTTACAGCTTGCTCTTTTTCCGCGTTGTCTAGCGACTTCAAGATTTGCCTGTGTAGACGGTCACGTGCATCTTTTTTAAACCTGGGGAAACTGTTTACTTGGTCTTCTCTAATCGCGGCTGGAGCCCTAGTCAGTGGTATTAGCTATACATGGTTTTTGGGGCACCCCTCAACATTCGGAACACTATGTGGTATGCTCATGGGCGTCACTTTGTGAAATTGATTGGGGGGGGGGGGAGAGGAATTGATATCATTGATAACGTTTTTCTCCGGAGCGTCAAGAGGCGTCATCGACTGCGAACTCCTTGAACGACGGGGATAGGGAGGGGAAGTGAACTGGTTGAACTGTGAACGTTCCAGAAGGGCGCCTGCAAAGGTTCAAGCAAGGATCAAGCTTTGGTCTGATTGTGGATCCAGTTTCTTTCTCAGCGCAAACAAACTCACACCACCAGGTACGCCAAAATCCATTTTGGCTCATCCATTGTCTTCATGCAATGCGCTCTCCCACTAACTTTCAGAATCCCACACATTTGGCCACGCACAAGAAATTACCCCAACGCCTACAGCGGAGGGAAAGCAATGGGTACCGAGGCTTGACTATGATGGAAAATCACACCGATGCAGAGGAAGCTTCTCCTACCGATGACATGCTATCCGAGGCCCTTCTACCCTCAGACAAAGCCTTGCCGCCTATTCTCTCAATGCATTCTGGTGAACTCACCGGTCAAAGGGAAATAAAGACAGTTTTGGAATATGGCAGCAACAACGTGCACATGTCCGGCGAACAAACTGACGCGGTTAAAATGCATTTTTGGCGTAACATCAGGTGTTGACTGGACTGCGCCGCTTTCCCTTCCCTAGTTGTGCTGGACAGGTTTCGTTGGGTGCTGGGGTCTATAGAGCTTGCTGATTACTTGCGTTTCATGGTGCTGCATTCCTTGGTGTGAGCTGTGGGGATGGAGGTACACTGAGATGTAACATAAAGGTGAGGAAGCGCTTGGTTTGACCGATCGTCATGAAGTGCTTCAGGTGTATGGTGCTCCACGACTTTGGGGATTATTTGAGGTAAACGTAAAATTTAATCCTTTCGAATTCTTACAGTGTGGAGTATTTTAACGTAAAAATGACTATGTGACCACTCATTTTATCAGCAAATTATTACTTTTGGGTTTTCAAAGAAATACGTATACCATCATAAACTTCACTAGAAATATAGCACATTGCATATAATTATCCATACATGGTACCGTTGTTGCAGATGTGATGAAGACAGAATGATCAGTTTCAACACTTAATGCACTCGATTTAATACTCCAACATTGGTAAACCCTATTTTCCTGGCTTAATTTTGTATTTATTCCTGACAAAGGTTATTTGCAGCCCTACTTGTCTGTAGCCTTCCATCAAGGCTGAAAGTTCCTTGCAATACTGCTAATGTTAATGGCAGTGCTAACAATGCTGACCTTAGGCTGGAGGATTTCATGGCTGAAGGAAGAGGGGGGTATCTGAACATGTTCTGTTTCCTGATTGCCTACCTTTGGATGTCTCCGACATCATATCCAGTGCATAAATAACAAAAAGATAATGGTATTAATGAATGATGTACCTGTTTCTACCAAAATATGGTAATATGGTAATAATAAAGGTCTGATCACATGGTTCTACCAGTTGTTTTTTGTTTAAAACTGGTAGAACCATGTGTAAAAGGGCAGGCGAAGTTCACAGGCATGATTTTAGGCTTCAAATTAGTAGTTGGCTTAAGGAAACCATAAGGAAGTGATTTTCTTTATTTTGCAATAACACCAGGATATTTTAGTGGCTAATAATAGCTTGTACAACAATAGCTACAGTGAGATATTCCTACACAACATTTTCATGTTCAGAATATGGCACATCACTTCAAAATATTTATATATCTTGAAGTTGCTCTTTATAAGTGGTTATGGGATTTTCATTGAAAGGAACTGTTTGAATACGGATAGCATGTTCAGTAAACTGTACAATTACTGGTTCAGTCATACAAAAGCAGAAGTAGAGCCATTTGTTGCATGATGCTGCAAATGTTCAGAAATCCCCTCTCTTCCCCTACCTGGGTGGTGTAGGATGATTCTGGTTTTCTGGTTAGGCTAGACATCAGACATAAAAAAGATTAGTGCAACTATGAGCCACAAGGGCCCTTCTTGGTTGCACTCTGTACACTGAACCAGTTGCCCACCAAATCTGTCAATCAGCTCTCCCTGTAATACTGAAAAGCAAGCCCTCTATTCTTTTAATGATTGTCTATGCTGTTTTTAAAAAGTTCAATGTGCTGCTACTGACAATGTGTTCTGGCAGCTGGTTCCAGTGTTCTACTACCTTGTTGGTGAAGAAAGTCTGCCTCAACCTTGTTCTGCTGTGGTTAACTTTAATTTTGAATTTATGACCTCTAATTGCATCATTTCTGTTCAATTCAAACATTTCCCCAAGATATCCCCTCTCCAGACCATGGACAAATTTAAAGAACTCGATGAGATCTCCTCTCAGCCTTCTATATCTAAGTGAAAACATATTCAATTTCTTCAATCTTTCCTCATATGCCAGGTTGCTTATGTCATTAACCATTTTTGTAGCCCTCTTTTGTACTCTCTCTAAAAGCGAACAATCTTTTTCATTGCTAGGAGACCAAGCTTGGATGCAGTATTCCAAATGTGGCCTGACGTATGCACAGTAAAGCTTCCTGATCACTTCCTCACTTCTGTATGATACATTCCTATTTATTGCCCTGAGGATTATCAGTGCCTTCTTCCTGGCTTCCTTGGTCTGTTCTGATGCACCCAGTTTTGTGTTTAGAATAACACCTAAATCCTTCTCCCTGTTGAGTCACTGATAGCACTTGGCCACCGATCAGGTATGGGGCCTTGATATGCTGCTTACCTACATGCATGATTTTGCACTTATCAAAATTAAATTTCATTGCCATTCTTCGGACCACTTCACAAGTTCGTCTAAGTCTTTTTGCAGAGAGATATGCTCATCTTGACCTGTTATTGCCCTAAAGACCATCAAATCATCTGCCAATTTCAAAACTTTACTGATTAGGCCACTTTCAATGTTATTTACAAATATAATGAACAGTAGTGGCCCCAATACTGACCCCTGGGGGACTCCACTAAGAACATTTTGCTATGATGACTTTGTACCATTTGGCATCACTCTGCTATCCATCTGAAAGCTACAACTCTATCCATTTTAAGATGCTACCTGCAATACCATGGGACTGAAGCTGTATCATTAACCGTTTATGGGGTACCTTGTCAAAGGCCTTACTAAAGTTGAGATATGCTACATCAACCTGATTTCCCTGATCAAATTGTTCTGTGGCAAAGTTAAAAAAGTTCAAGAGGTTTGTGAGACATGATCGTCCTTTTCTAAACCCATGTTGAGTATCTTGAAGCAATCTGCTACCTTCCAGATAACTAACTATTCTATCCTTGATAATTTATTTGAGTACCTTGCAGACTAGGGATATGAGACTTACTGCCCTATTGTTTTCAACTTTTCCTCTTTCTCCTTTCTTGAAAATAGGAACTACATTTGCCCTTTTCCAATCGGTTGGAATTTCATTTTGTGAAACTGATCTACAAAATATTATACTAAGTGGAACATGGTAGGATTTCCATATTTTTCTTGGTAGTGGAGTACAAAATTTTTAGCTGCAGTACGAATCTTTTAGCTGGATTCCCAAAAATAGCTATGCACTTGCTGACAATTAACCTTGTTTTAGTGGGACTGAAGACCAATGTTAGCATTTTTGTATGCATAAACATCTTGGCAAACTAAGCCATGTAAAAAACTTTGCTGCACTAAAAAAATGAGTTGTCCATAACCAGGTAGTATTGCTTTAATGGAATTAAAAATAAATGTTAGCATTTCATGCTGTATGTGCCACACAAACATATATGTACATATAGCTAACTGCTAAGTCAGCAATATGTCAGCAAGCTAAGTCATGAATAGGTGCAATTGTTCCAACGAATGCAACCTAGTGGGAAATGTCCTCAGTAGCCAAAGTACTCAAAAAAATATACCCATGATATCTGCAGTGTATAGATATTGCCTGAGTGTAGGTGGATGAAGTATTCCAAAAGTTCACAAACAAATATTTATGATAAATAGGCATGATGTGATGTGAATACACCAATAACATTTTTCCTGGCAGAGCTCATGATGAATCGCACTCACTCATCTTGGGCGGACCACACCACCGGGATCATCCTTCAACAAGCACTTTTCCGAAGGACTAGTCCCACAATTAATGAACCAAGTTCACCCGCGATTAATTTGAATTATTGCTAACTTCCGTTGTTGTCCAAAATCTCAAGCACCCCAAAATGCACTTCATGGCCGGTCAACCTTTGATCCATTCCGAGTTTGTGCGTAAGATTCGCCACCGATACGCAGCTCTGCCTCAGACCCCAAAATTGGCTGTTGTTAAATTATTAGCGAAGGATGAGGGTATAAGCCAACTTCATGAGCAATGGTAGAGAAAATGGTAACAAAAGTATACTTAACCGATGTCAACGAAGTTCACAAATGCACACCGGACACCACAAGCCTGCTAACGCACACCTGGCACAGCAAAAAACCACTTGATTATTGGATATGGATGGA
Organism: Imbricaverruca yamaguchii; assembly: GCA_034440575.1. Classification (NCBI taxonomy): domain Eukaryota; kingdom Metazoa; phylum Arthropoda; class Thecostraca; family Neoverrucidae; genus Imbricaverruca; species Imbricaverruca yamaguchii. The sequence continues at coordinate 2,061,285 of JAOTOL010001579.1, forward strand.
CTATTGTTTTGGAACATATGATGGTTTAATAAAAATTATACTAAAAGAATCCGTCTAAAATAGTTTTATTCTCACCACCAAGAAACAGTTATTTTGCATGGAAAAGCTGAAAGAAATTATTGAAAACGATTCTTATGAATATTAAAAGTTCCTTTCTGTACTTGTTTAGTTCATGTCTGGAATGTTTAGTTGAAGCAAGGATCGAGTTAGGAGTATCTAGAGCTGCTAGACGGGAGTACAAATTGTCCATGTAAAACCGCTCACAGGCGGTTTTATTTTTCTTCTTAGATAGAGCTGGTCGGATTCGCTACCCCAGCCCTAGAAGTACAACTGATCATGGGGCGGGAGAACAGGGAATGGGTCGGAGTAAATTTCGGAACATGTATTACGGACCCTTCACTGACACCGAGGAACCAAAAATGCGGTTATATTTCAAGGCGCATGTTTATCTTCGCACACATTTACCAAAAAAAATATGTGACAGGCATGAAAAGTGCACAAATGACATTGGTTTCTTGGTGTAATCGCCTCGGAGAACTTGCTTGCTCCGGGGCGGATTTTAGGAAATTTGAAGTGATTTTCTTGCATTGAACGGGCTCATTGTGTCTAAAAAAGTTTTCCCTTTAACAAGACGACCTTCGATTGCGCATTCAAAGCACTTACTGGCGAAACCGGGCTTCAAATATTTACTCCGACGATACCAAGTACCCCCAGATTTGCCAATTTCTGGTGCTTCTTGGCGAGTACCCCAGCGCAAGTGTCCAAAAAGCAATATGAAAGATATTCATTAATCTAAATATATCATATGTCAGATTAAATATTGATAAATATTCAATGAATATTGAATAACTATTGAATCAATATTGAATAAATATTGAATTAATTATTGACTTTATTCACACAAATATAGCGTCTTTTCACATGTGAAGCGCCGCAAGTTGTGCGTAGCCGGTTTTAGCAAGGCCGTTTACGGGTTTTAGCGCAACACCGACGAGCATGCTCTGTACGCTTTACACTGCCTTTCAAGGATGTGTAGTGACGTTGACTGGTCGGCGTGCTGGGATCGCGGAAACTGCTAGTTGTTGTCAGGCATGGACTTTGAGTGGTAGCACTCGACCAGACAATGTTGTTCTTCGTTTTCCCTTCTGGAGTACAAAATGTTTCATTTAGTCTAGTCACAATCCTGGAGTACATAATGTATTGGTATCCATGACACCAACAAACGTCAGTTTTTTCAACACTGCCCCGCACCCTTGACAGTTACTTCATTGCTGACCGGTGACCCCCTGGCAGGTGGCGGTCCGCTCTCGGATCACGATGTCGGGCGATCTGTCACTGTTTGTGACCTCGGTTTCCGCGGCTGAACCACGCATCAAGTTTAGTGCGCAGCTCAACACAGAGAAGTTCAGCGCCCTGGATGGCATGATAACAGGCCTGCAGGCGCAGTTCGAACAGGTGAGATGTGCTGCCACATCTAGCTAGCAGTATGCTGCATGTGATGGCATGAATTGAATGGAAATTTTACTGCACACAAAAATGTTGATTTAATTTTATCTTCTAAACATATATCTTCTGAATGGTTATGCATTAGTGTGTCCCAGATTGCATGAAGGCGTTCAAAATTATCCTACATCGCCCGCACCATCGTTCAAGGGCTTATGGAGCTCTTGTGGAAACCAAGTGCCATTCCAGTGGTGAAGTTGAGCCTTTGTATAATTCGGGTGCTGAGGGTTCTACAGGCCTACAAGAAGTTCACCCACCTGCCACCAAAATCTCAACAACAGACGGATGCTTTCAAAGCTTATCTCGTCCAGCTTTATGACCTGAGCCCTGTCGATCTAGAGGAAAGACTAAAGAAAAGAAGCCGGCTACAAACTGAACGGAAAACAGACATGCAGTGGTACAAGCAAATGTGCATGCCGGATCAGCCCAGTGGTATGGCTGGGAGAGACGGTTTGGTGACCAAGCGAATAAATATTAGCTAGAAAAGGAGACTGCAGCAGGAACGATGCGGAAGAGACCCGATATGTGAAGGCGCTGGGGCAAGTACAAGTCAGATAAATTAAGAAGATTAACAAACTGACGCGGATGAAGAGCTCGATGAGTCAGATGGCGATGCCTCCGATAGAGACGTGGACTTTTATCGGCCTACGGGGCGAGAATGTGCCGGCCGGAAGCGCGTCGCAACGGAACTATGTGTAACGCATGGCCGGTTGAATATGAGTTTCATACAACGAGCGATGGCAACCACCCATACAATAGCTTTATCTGGGGGTGAGGCGCAGAAATTAGCCACGTCCAAAAACAGTTTACATCGCGCTGCAAGGGCCAGAAGGAATACAGCTGATGACATTAGGGAGAATTTCTTACCCCCTTCGCATCCTGTTGTGCATTTCGACACGAAGATGATCTCGCCAAAGGGGCGCGACGTGGAAGACCGGGAAGCAGTTTTGATAAGTGGTGACGATGAGCTACCGGTACTGAAACGTCCGGGTATATCACTATTCCAAAGTAGTAAGGGTGTTGATGTGGCTGCAACAGTGGTAAGCACATTAAATGAGAACAATGTTAAACTCCACACAGTCACGGGTATTGTGTACGACACTACAGCATCCAACTCTGGCCACAAGTCCGGCGCTACCTGACGTATCGAAAAGACAATAGGGCATGTTGTCCTGGGGTTTGAATGTCGGAGACATGTGCATGAAGGTCATGTCACTCATGAAGCAGCAGCGATATTTGGCAAGACGCAAGGACCTAACAGACCAATGTACAAGAAGTATAAGCCTAACAAACCAATGTACAAGGCTTCGTGGTCCAAACGGGGCACCCTAGGAAGCCTAAAGCTGTTCAGCTGGAGCAAACATGAACCAGGGTCATTCATCTACAGGAAGGCCAAGCGTGTTCTGGCATGGGCCTTCGAGCATCTGCAGTCTGGTACATATCCCCGGTATGATTACAAGGAGCTATGCCAACTGATTGCGCTGTACCTGGGGGTTGACATACGTGACATAACGTTCCTCCGACGGCCTGGAGCCATGCACGAGTCAGTCAGTACCAATGGGGAAGCCTGCATCTGTGCCGCTATCCAGGGTTAACGTACTGGAAGACCTGGTGGGTCAGAGGTCATGGTTGGTATTCAACCTCCTGGGATCGATGCGGAGTGGATAGGTACACGTGCTGAGACATGGGAGCAAAGCGAAAGCTTCTGCAAGTTAAAAAAATACGTCGACAGTCTGGCGGTCGTGAATGATGGAGCTGAAAGGGGTATAAAACTAACTCCCCCAGGAGTTGATTGATAGAACCACTAACGAGAGTCATCTCCAAGATTTGGCACAAGTTGTGGAGTCCCACCGGCAGAGCTGTGGACATAAGAAGTGCGACTATTTTCTCATATAAATAAGGAGGAGACTCGAGGATGGGCTTCGCCGAAACCTGCTATAATGATGGCAAGAACGGGTTATTGGGCTTTAGCGGCTGTGTTTAGCTAGATCACCGCATATTGGTGCAGTGATGAAGTGTGTCATAAGTTGTTGTGTTCACATGAATGATAAATAAACCGACTCATTTTGTAAGAGCTAAATGTATGCATTTGGGGATAATATGGAACCACCAAGAAAATACTTGAGTCTCAGAACTTTGAATACGCTAGAATACACAACATTTGTAGCACTATTAAAACTCACAGAAAAAAACACGGTGCTTTCATCTGCATGAAATATACCAGCATGACTTTGGTTGCAAAATTGGGTTATATAGGTGACAAATTTGCACCTCTAGTATTTTCAAATTATGTTAAATGTGTATTCTTGACGTTATTAAGCAACAACAATAATGCAATAATCCCTGTCCAGAACGTCGACCTTTGCCTGGGAGACTGCGACGCGAACGTCGCACGTAACACCAACTTGGGCAAAAATTAGCAAAAACTTCAAACCGTAAAAACAAAGCATAATTCCGGAATTAATTGTGAAAACTTGTCACAGACCCTAAAATTTACCAAGGTTCGGGATGGAGGGGTGGCATGATTTTGAACTTCTTCATGTAATCTGGGACACAATATTATGCATGGCGATTCCTTGCATTGTTGGTCCCTGCTAATTGTTTCTAATAATTAAAATAAATTTCATGCAACATATTTATATATTTTGTTCTCACGTCACACACTCGAGTGCGGTCCTCCATTGCTGTTGGACGCGCAGTGTTCAGCGATGCTGCTGTTGAGCTACGGGTGCAAATGATAAAGTCTGGTCGAAGCACTCCAAAGTCCAAATAACCATCAAATAACCAAATAATAATGCTGCTGTTGAAATCGTGAGCATGTCCGGGAGCGATCAGATGCTACCATGTGGCTGTGGATGCTTCGCCATTGCCATTTGTCCTTGATGGTGCATTTGGAACCAAACCCAGGGGTATTGAGTGTTATCAGCGATTCAGCATGCATTGCATTTATTTAGCTTGTGTCTGTTGGACGCAAAATGACCTCAGCGCGCCTGTAAGTTCCAAATCACCATAATTATCCTATGTGTGTAATTCCAAAACCATCAGTTCATTTTTCATGAAATTGCATGCATGCTTGGGATGCATCAAAACTATGACAAGCCAGGTTTCAAGTCGGTCGAAGCTTTAAATGGGTGCGTTTTGGGGAAAATATTCGACATGACTAATGCATGAAAAAAGGACAAGGTGAAGTGTTTTGAATAAATAGAGTGTAAACCAGCGTTTACTGTAATGGCGACAGCCCTGCCACCACTGGTCCCGGCGACACGAAGCTGGCCTGCTGCTGCAGTGAATTGAGTGGATAATCGTGCCAGCTGCATTTATTTATATCTGTTCGTGCAACGCGAGTCCCGCAGTAGACTAGAATGTTAAATTAGCCGTTGATTTGGGCCATTTTTGTTTTGATGATTAATGCAAATACTCTGTTACCAGACGAGACAATGGTTGTAATCATATATTGCATTTGGTGCATGAACCGACCGCATTTCCCATAGCAAACGCAACTCTGTGCTCCCCGCGGTTTCAACGCTACTGTGACTGCAAGGGGCGGCATCACCGTTTTGACAAAAAAAAAACTTATCCAATTCCACACTGATTTTATCCAAGCCCGGATGAAAGTGGTCGTGAACTTGTATATGTGTAGAGCAAATTTCATAACGGATAACATGACTATCTTTTTGTGCCTGAGTTTTTGTGCTCCCAAACAGTCCCAGATCACACAGCTGACATTCTTACCCTGCTTTGGATCTTAACCAGTCAACTGCATGTCTACATGCCTGCTATCTGCCGGCGTCACAGCACACATTGACCTCGCGATGACCGGCGACCTGCGCTGTGACACAGTATACACTGACTTCTCGATGACCAGTGACCCACGCTATGGCACAGTACACACTGAATTCGCCGTATGAGCTGGTCCCCGGCGAGATGGTGCTGGTCAAGCGCCCCTCCGGTTCCGCCGTCAAGTGGTACCGAGCCAGCGTGACGGGAATCGACAGCGTCGAGTTCGGCCTCGTCAGCGTCGAGTACGTCGACTACGGCACCACGGACGTGGCGCACTGCTCACAGGTGAGATTACGTGGCGCACTGCTCACAGGTGAGATTACGTGGCGCACTGCAAACGGGTGAGATTACGTGGCGCACTGCTCACAGGTGAGATTACGTGGCGCACTGCAAACAGGCGAGACTACATGGCGCACTGCTCACAAGTGAGATTACGTGGCGCACTGCTCACAGGTGAGATTACGTGGCGCACTGCAAACAGACGAGACTACATGGCGCACTGCTCACAAGTGAGATTACGTGGCGCACTGCTCACAGGTGAGATTACGTGGCGCACTGCTCACAGGTGAGATTACGTGGCGCACTGCAAACGGGTGAGATTACGTGGCGCACTGCTCACAGGTGAGATTACGTGGCGCACTGCAAACAGGCGAGACTACATGGCGCACTGCTCACAAGTGAGATTACGTGGCGCACTGCTCACAAGTGAGATTACGTGGCGCACTGCAAACAGGTGAGATTACGTGGCGCACTGCAAACAGGCGAGACTACATGGCGCACTGCTCACAAGTGAGATTACGTGGCGCACTGCAAACAGGTGAGACTACATGGCGCACTACAAACAGGTGAGACTACATGGCGCACTGCTCCCAAGTGAGATTACGTGGCGCACTGCAAACAGGTGAGATTACGTGGCGCACTGCAAACAGGTGAGATTACGTGGCGCACTACAAACAGGTGAGATTACGTGCCGCACTGCAAACAGGTGAGATTACGTGGCGCACTGCAAACAGGTGAGATTACGTGCCGCACTGCAAACAGGTGAGATTACGTTGCACACTGCAAACAGGTGAGACTACATGGCGCACTGCTCACAAGTGAGATTACGTGGCGCACTGCAAACAGGTGTGATTACGTGGCGCATTACAAACAGGTGAGACTACATGGAACGCCGTAAACAGGTGAGACTACATGGAACGCCGTAAACAGGTGAGATTACATGGCATACTGTGCACAGGCGAAATTACATAGTGCACTGCTCACAGGTGAGATTATGTGACACACTGCTCACCAGTGGGATTACATGGTGCACTGCTCAGGTGAGATTACGTGGTGCATTGCACACAGTTGGGATTGCATGGCACAATGTTCACAGGTTAGATTATGTGGCTGGATCGATCTGTTCATATTGGCTAAATAATCAATTCAGAACTGTTTTGGTTTTATTGAGTTGTATGTATATTTGGAAGCGGCCATTGTAAAACTAGCATATGTTGGAAAGTGTAGGTGCGTTCGCTTTTATGTTATACTAAACCCTGCTGGAGTATACATCAAAATGCAATATATTGCTTCCATTTGTTCTTGTATGTTTGGGCGCTACATAACCAGTAGCAGTTGATACGCCCCTAAGCCCAAATAATCAATCAATTGTTCTTGTATGCTAGGGAGACAAATGAAACGTTAAAAATATGGTCATAAAGGATGTTTTGTCCGACTACGACGTTATCATGTGCGATTTGTAACATTACAATTCACTTTGGGAAATTTGTGTCACTGCAATATTTGAGACAGTTTAAAACCTAAATTCTGCCTCGTCCTCCGTACAAAATTTTTGCGAGTACATCAACTAAATTGACCAGCAGGTGTCCAGGTGTCGGGAGTCCAGGACTAGATGTTTGTACCACATTTTACAGCTGGTGAAGCGTAGAACGCCGGAGCTGTTCGCAGCGTATGTTCAAGCCCTAGTGTTTTATATAAAATACGATGAAATTATGTTCCGTAGAAGACCTTTAATTTGGAAAGAAACAAGTTAGTGATGGCTGGTGGTGCATAATCTCCAACTCCTGATGAAGTTTTGTGCGTGTTTTTTTTTGCGTGAAGTTATTTGAAAAAAAGCAAGCCGGTGGTTACCCTGGCATTTCTGACCCATATTGTGTTGCTGATTGGTACGTCTGGGATGTCGTGTCTCACACTAATTTCCGTGATTTCCCTTGTCTTGTCAATTGTTTCCGGTGTGTGTGTGTCTGTGTGTGTGTCTGTGTGTGTGTGTCTGTGTGTGTGTCTGTGTGTGTGTCTGTGTGTGTGTCTGTGTGTGTGTCTGTGTGTGTGTGTGTGTGTGTCTGTGTGTTGTCTGTTGTCTGTTGTGTTGTTGTTGTCTGTCTGTCTGTCTGTCTGTCTGTCTGTCTGTCTGTCTGTCTGTCTGTCTGTCTGTCTGTCTGTCTGTCTGTCTGTCTGTCTGTCTGTCTGTCTGTCTGTCTGTCTGTCTGTCTGTCTGTCTGTCTGTCTGTCTGTCTGTCTGTCTGTCTGTCTGTCTGTCTGTCTGTCTGTCTGTCTGTCTGTCTGTCTGTCTGTCTGTCTGTCTGTCTGTCTGTGTTAGCGGTCCTGTTGTGCGCCAGATCTGTCGACGCCACAGCTCGGCGACTGGAGCGATCCTGTCGCAGCCACCGATGGCCGCCTACTGCGTGCTGGCCGAGGTGGTGCCGGCCGCTGTCACCTGGTCAGACGCCGCCGTCAGCTTACTCGAGGTGGGTGTGGCGCGTCGGCCTCCTGGGCGGCGAATTTGCAATGTCCTGAGCTTTCTGAACTGGTGCAAAGCGACATGCAGAAAGAGAGAACTCGCTCCCCTCCAACCTCTGTTTCAGCAAGGATTTTCGCCTCCTCCCGCCTGGTTCTTGACACCTAAAACATCCCACGTTTCAGATCGGGTGCTCGGTCAGCACTATGGTTAGTGCGCCCTGAAGGTCAAATAACGAGCAGCATGTTTTCCATACTAATTCGTGACGCAAGAAGGTGTGCATTTTAGTTTTCTGGTGTTGATCCTTGACGAATATATTGGGTGACACCACTTTCTGATGGCAGTACAATTATGAAGCGTGTGCTCTTGCTCGAACTCTCTCACTCTTGCACTATGTTTTGATAAATTATTTACCACTCTGATACCCTGATGCGAAATCGGTGTATGCGCGTTGAGGACTTGGAGTTCCGGCGTGACCAGATATGCTTTTCTGGTCGCGTGCCACTGTGTACTTGTCGGAGGCCTCAACGCAGGTTGCTGAACTGTCGATGCGCCCCTATGCCCAGTAACCAACCGAGGATGCTCTAATGAGCGAAGAGTCCATGCCGTTAAAAATTTTGCTAGGTGTTGCTGGTGGAGCTTACCAAGGTGGTGTTTTAGCATCCACATCGATGCGTCACGCGTTAGATTAATCGTGCGTTTGTAATTTGTTCCCCAATCTTAAGCTTATGAGAAACATGTCTGATGACACATCGTCTCCCACCAACGTCTCGTTTTCCTTTTAGTCGTATAACGTCACGCCTCATTTCGGCAGTCAAAACTGCGCTTCCAGCGCGTGAACGGCCAACTAGTGCACCAGGACAGCGAGGGCGTTCTGCACGTGCGCGTCTTCAACGTCGACGGCTCCACGCTGGCCTCGCAGCTGGTGGCTATCGGCCTGGGTCGTCTGACCATGCACCACCCCGTGTCCGGCTCACAGATGGTGTCGCCCCAGTACGTGAACACCGCTCAGCTGGTGGTACCTCACCACGTCGACGCGACTCAGATGATGTCGCCTCATCAGGCCAGTACCGAATTCCGTTCTTCATTATGTATAGCGATAGTCATAGAGCGACATATGAATGTCGCTATATGACTTATGCAGTCAATGCACCCCTGAACTACGACATATGAATGTCGGAGAGCGAGGTGGGAGGTGCCGCCTGACCTGCGTGCGGGACCGGCGTGCTGTAGGGGCCGCCGCAGTCTGCCGCTGACGGCGTGCTTTGTGTTGTGTCGTACAGCTGGCGTCCTCCGGTCTTCCCCCACCACCAGCGCAGTACGCCGTGCGCATCAAGGAGATGAAGACGGTGACGCCGCTGGCGGGCGCCGAGCTGGTGGTCACCATCTGCCACTACGGCAGCGGGCCGGCCAGGTTCACTGTGCACAGTCAGCAGAAGGAGCCGGCGCTGGAGCAGCTGATGGCTCACATACAGGCGAGTGGGCGCCGCGCGGAGGTGTGCAGTATGCGGACAGACGCGCTGAGCGTGTCGGCAGACGTGCGCTCCGCGTCAGCACGGGAGACAGACTGAGACAGAGGAAGTGGGACAGACTGAGGTACTCGGCAGACCTAGTCTTGAAGGTGGAGCGTGTGGCAGGTGTGCGTGGAATTCAGTGCACCAGCGAATAACAGACTGGACGAAAAGATGATGCCCGCAGAAGAATTGTCGACTGACCCTTTTGCACTTTGGGTGTACTACTGGACTAAATGACCGATGCAGCCTGTGTGTCCTAAAGCCCAAATAACTAACGGTGCACTACTGGTGCCTGTCAACGTACACTTCCCCTCCCCACCTAAGGTGTACTACCGGTTCGTTCCTCTGTGCCAGACGATAATCGCCACGCCCCGAGTACGCTACGAGTCTGTTCCTCGGTATGTTAGGCGATCACCACGTTAGGTAACTGCTGGTCTGTTACTAGGTATGCCAAGCCACCTTCCGCCATCTCTGGTATGCTACTGGTCTGGCCCTGCCTGTGTCAACTGAACTCATACGGTTCATTGTGGTCCCACCACAGATGTGCTATTCACTGTGACAACTAACGTCCACCCACCCCAGATGTACTGTTCCCCATGATGACCGACACCTACCCACCACAGATATACTGTTACCCATGATGACCGACACCCACCCACCCCAGATGTACTGTTCCCCATGATGACCGACACCTACCCACCACAGATTTACTGTTCTCCGTGATAACCGACACCCACCCACCACAGATGTACTGTTACCCATGATGACCGACACCCACCCACCACAGATGTACTGTTCCCCATGATGACCGACACCCACCCACCACAGATGTACTGTTCTCCGTGATAACCGACACCCACCCACCACAGATGTACTGTTACCCATGATGACCGACACCCACCCACCACAGATATACTGTTACCCATGATGACCGACACCCACCCACCACAGATGTACTGTTCCCCATGATGACCGACACCCACCCACCCCAGATGTACTGTTCCCCATGATGACCGACACCCACCCACCACAGATTTACTGTTCTCCGTGATAACCGACACCCACCCACCACAGATGTACTGTTACCCATGATGACCGACACCCACCCACCACAGATGTACTGTTCTCCGTGATAACTGACACCCACCCACCACAGATGTACTGCCAGTCGGTGCCGGCGGTGGCACCGAAGTTGGTGGAGTCCGGCTCGGTGTGCCTGGCCACGTCCGTCGCCCACGAGGGCCGCTACCTGCGCGCTGTCGTCACCCAGGTGGACGGCAACATCGTCAAGGTGAGGCGGCGCCACCCAACGTCGGAGGTGACGTCACACAGGGCCTGCCCCGGGTGACAGCTGTTGTCACTGCAGGTGGATGACGCTGCTGTAGAGCTGGCCGCCGCACGGCTCCGGGCTCGGCCCGTCTCTGTTGTGCAGGTCCTGTCGCATGCAGCTGGTAGTGCGGCTTCTCTTGCTCACGTGTTTCGTGGTTTGCTGGTTTGGTTTGGTGGTCGTGTGGCTTGGTTGGATGGATTGGCAGTTTACGGTTCGAGCCGTTGTGCTGCCAGTGCCGATGCTTTTCGCATACCCTACTAGATAACGACTCTGAGGTCGTAGCGTCTGGGAACATTTTCATGTTCTTTCAAAAAGCTTGTTCTGATGTGATATACCGTCGTTTCTAAGGACCAATACCTGGCTCCTATAACATCATTGTAACTTGTGTGTATAGAGGTGGCAAATGCCGAAATGTTGGGACCTAAGTCCGGGACCGGCTGGCGTGATGTGACAAAGCCGGGTTGGGGAGGGGCGAAAATGCACTGAAAGCCAGTCAAACGGCCGGTTTTAGAATACATATTTTTCACATAAAATCAAAATACCCCTTTTTCACTTAACTTTAGGTGATACCTATAGGCAATTCAAAACGTCTTTGAAGACCTCATTCATCCCGAGATGAATTGATATAAGCCTGTAGTCAAAACTTTTTAAAAGCACGAATGACAACATAGTGAATACAAACCTGCTTAAAACACCATCTAATGCCCATTGTCATCCTCAGGGTCGGGGTTCGAATCTCACAGACTGCGGAATTATCGAGTCCACCGGCGACTAATCTGTGTGAGGAGTGGCGACGCCGTTTATCCCAGCAGTGGAATGCGTCGTAGAATAACCCAGCATTCTGTTCTGTCACCGCCAGGTATACTGGACGGACTACGGCGGCGACACCACCAAGGTGGCCTCTGAGTTGCGCGCGCTGCCGCTGCACCTGGCGCAGCTGCCGATCCAGGCGTGTCGCGTGACGTTGGCCGGCCTGGCGCAGCTGGTACCCGCTAGCGCCGACCCACAGCGCGCATTCCGCCAGGTCACCGAGGGCAAGCCGCTCGCGTGTCGCTTCTGCCCTGCCAGGGACGGCCTGCCGCCGGTGAGCCGCAGCCGGAGCCGCAGCCGGAGCCGGAGGGAGCGCGGCTGCGACACTATCGGCCGGTGTGTCCGGTCAGAGACGCTGCTGAGGTGACTTGGAGGCTGTTCAAACGGCGACGGCGATGGCTTGGGGGACGACACTTATCCACTTCTGGTGGGTGTGGTCAGAGACGGTGCTGAGGTGAATGACTGACTTGGAGACTGCTCAGACGCCCACGGTTTGGGGGACGACGCTTTGTGGGCGTGGTCGGGGACGGTGCTCATAGGTGATGCCACGAATAACGAAGTCTTAACAGAGACCAGCAATTATTATGCATGCCATCTCACATAGGGCAAAGTGTTGACCTGAATTGATTTACATTGGACGTTATCGTTCCACTACAATGTTGTCAGTTGTCGGTCTCACCACACGTAGTTCCTGATGTATCTTCCATCGAGTGCTTGTTGGCAGTTGCTATGAGTCATTTCAGTACCGTTCCATGTTGTCACTGCTGATTTCTGGTGGCGTCACAGGTCTTTGATGCCCTCCACTTCGTTTCGGAGGACAGAGCAAATGACGTGGTTTTAGTTTGCCACTCATTGGCGTAGTGATGACGACGGCATCAGTTTTGTTCTTCTGCGATATAGCCGTTTTCATTGTGAATGTTAGCTGGTCACTTGCAGCATGCTCTCTTGCTGGTGGTTATTTCCGATCCCACCACCACACACTTGAAGAAGAGAGGCTGGCAAGGCCGGCCGGCACATGGTCGAGGTAATGCTTAATTCAAAATATGTAGGTGCTTCACGGTGTATATATATATATATATATATGTGTGTGTATGTATGAGTGGTGGAACGGGAACTTACTGGCCCCGAATTAAAACTCTGATTGGGTGTATTTTAATGGGGAGGAGGAAGGGACGGACGAACGAACGAAAGAAAGATAAACTGAAATGATCAAGACTGATACAACAGAACCTGCTGATAACGACGTCTAGCAAAGTACAATGGCTGATGCTTAGCATAGCCAAGCAAATATGTAATCTTAACCCGCGCCGTCTCCGGTCAGATCCTCACATCCTGTTTCGGGAGGGGGATAGTAACCCCCTCAAAAATCCAAACTAAGCGTCGTACGAAAACGAAAGAGGTGTCATCGGAAAGCGATCGGTGAGTGGGGTCCGGATCCACCCCCAAAGCAACTTTCCCCCAAAAGTGACGTCACCAGGGGGCTAGATTTTCACTTGTTTTTGGCCCTGGGGTGTTGGAGGATATATGAAATGATTTTGGAGGATATATAAAAAATTATTTGGACTGACGAAAGGACAGCGAAATCGACCAGGACCATAGAATTTGTGCCCCCCTAATTATTTGTTAATTTCAAAATTTTGAGTGTTCAACTTTTTTTTCTTTCTAATTTTCAGTTTCCAATGGGTAGAGCAGACCGAGAAACGTTGTTGAAAGTCAACTTGTCCTAATAAAATATGCTTACTTTAGCCAAAACTTTAGAACTTTCTATGTGAACTGCAATTGGCGAATGTGCAAAATTTATATGTAGTCAAAAACTAAAAAATTAACAATTCCACTCGTACGTTTTGTTGAATCCCTAAAGATAAGTAAAAGCTGAAAGTCTGATTAATATATCTGTATCCGTTGAAGCGTGACGACTGGTTGGACTTCTTTGGAGGTGACCTCACTTGACCTTGACTAACTCGTTGACCCTAGATGACCTGACTTCAAAATTGTAAAACAGCATGCCAAATTGATGTGGGAAAGGGTATGCCAAATTTGGGCGCGCTACCTCGCGGCGTTCGTCCGCTATCCGCGAAAAAATCCTGAAGGGGGGGCAGTTGAAGACCCCCAGAGACGGGACGGGTTAATGTAGAGTAAGTTGCGACTCGTGGCATCGAGTAAGAACACCCGTAGTACGAGGGATTGTGGGAAGCGAATAATCTGGTGTTGCTTGTGCTCTTCTGCGAATGTAATTCCAGCCTGGTTGTTGCCATTCTGAATGTGCGTGTTGGTTCAGCCATTAACCTAGCATTTCCTGCTGAAAGCTGTCGTCTGTCCATTAGGTACTCCGCCCTAACCTATGAGTGTATCCAGCTATCCACTACCGAACCTATCCAACCCGTGACACTACCAGTCTGGCCAATAGCCTGACATTACCTGGGACGTGGCAGTTTACTCATGACGTGGCCACAAACTCAGCCCATCTGTGATCCGTGATCATGCAGGTCTGACCTGCGACCTGGTACCTATGACTGACGGTAGTTGGTTATTCAAGCTTGAAGGCGCGTCGACGTCATTGGTTATGTAGCACCCAGACCTGTGACCTCATACATTTTACACACGATTGTACGCAAGTCCCGACTCTCCCGATATGCATCCGTCCCATACCTCCCAATACCATCACCGCTCCTGACCTGCCTGACCTGGCCGCCGTCCCATACCTCCCAATACCATCACCGCTCCTGACCTGCCTGACCTGGCCGCCGTCCCACACCCCGCAATACCATCACCGCTCCTGACCTGTCTAACCTGGCCGCCGTCTCACCCCCCCAATACCGTCACCGCTCCTGACCTGTCTGACCTGGGCGCCGTCCCATACCCCGCAATACCATCACCGCTCCTGACCTGCCTGACCTGGCCGCCGTCCCATACCTCCCAATACCATCACCGCTCCTGACCTGCCTGACCTGGCCGCCGTCCCATACCTCCCAATACCATCACCGCTCCTGACCTGTCTGACCTGGCCGCCGTCCCATACCTCCCAATACCATCACCGCTCCTGACCTGCCTGACCTGGCCGCCGTCCCATACCTCCCAATACCATCACCGCTCCTGACCTGCCTGACCTGGGCGCCGTCCCATACCCCGCAATACCATCACCGCTCCTGACCTGTCTAACCTGGCCGCCGTCTCACACCCCCAATACCGTCACCGCTCCTGACCTGCCTAACCTGGCCGCCGTCTCATACCCCGCAATACCATCACCGCTCCTGACCTGCCTAACCTGGGCGCCGTCTCATACCCCGCAATACCATCACCGCTCCTGACCTGTCTAACCTGGCCGCCGTCCCATACCCCCCAATACCATCACCGCTCCTGACCTGCCTGACCTGGCCGCCGTCTCATACCCCGCAATACCATCACCGCTCCTGACCTGCCTAACCTGGCCGCCATCTCACACCCCCAATACCATCACCGCTCCTGACCTGCCTGACCTGGGCGCCGTCTCATACCCCGCAATACCATCACCGCTCCTGACCTGTATAACCTGGCCGCCATCTCACACCCCCAATGCCATCACCGCTGCTGACCTCGCCGCCGGCGCGCTGACCAGCCGCCGCACCAGGTGGAGCTGTTCGACCTGGGCACCAGCGTGCTGGAGCTGCTGGTGCGCGCCGGCGCCTACCTGCGCGCCGAGCCGCCGTCGCGGCCGGTGGCCACTTCGTCGCCGCGGCCAGTGGCGGCGCCACTGTCGCCGGCCGCCCTGCTGCCGCCCGGCAGGCACGCCGAGGTACGCGTCGTGTCGGTGACGTCGGTAAACAGCCTGTGCGTGCGGCCGACCGAGGCGGACGGCCAGCAGCGACAGCTGACGGCACGCCTCACCGACTCGCTCAACGTGCTGGCGTGTCGGCTGCCCGCCGAACAGGCGGCCGACGGCGTCATGTGCGCCATATTCAAGGTCGGTGGCCGGTACGCCCGCGCTGTCCGGGGCGACGGTGGGGAACCATGCGGACATGCCGGAGAAGTGGTGTGTGCTGTGAATATTTGGTAAACTTATGGACATTGTAATTGGGGGGTGGGCCCTACTTCTCATTGGCTTCATCCTTGTGGGCGTTGCTGCCAAAGAGTAAAACACTAAAAAGCAACGACGTAGCCCCGTCTCAGGTATTTCTCTGTTGGGTATAGCTGCAAGTGCATTAAATTTCCGATTTCAATCGCAAGCCATCTTGTCACTGCACATTTTCGAAGGGCGTACGTTTCGGAGTGGCATTGAGGAAATTGGCATTTTGGAAATTGGAAATTGTATTTTGTTGCGTGTTTTTCCTTAGTTCGCGTCGTTTGTTTAAAGCTCGATCCGGGCCGTAATTGCCATGCCTTCTGTGACCCATTGTCGCGGTCAAGATTTGCCACGGCGGGGTAAAGGGGTCATTTGCGCCACTTTCAAAATCTGGCGTTTATGGCCTCGCTTGGCCATGGCAGATGCAGCCATTTGTTGCCGGAGCGCTATGACGTCACGAGCCGATCAAGATTGAGAGGCTTGTGTATGCAGGGCTGACAGTGACGCGTCGGCGGATGTAACGGTTGAGGCGGATCTGCGCCGGTCCCAGCTGCCACCCGTCAGCCTCTGGCGAGGGGTGCGCGCCTCCAGTGACCTGTGCTGACCCCCTGGACAGGACGCCAGCTATCAGCGGGCGCGAATCGTGAGCGTGGGCCGCCGAGACATGAAGGTGCTGTACGTGGACCTGGGGACGTCCGAGATGATCCCGACCACGTCGGCCTTCATGCTGGAGCCGCGCCTGGCCGCCCTGCCGACGCAGGTCAGTCGCCTAACCTGACATGACCTGCTCCAATCTGGCCAGAGCTCACCGGACTTGCGTCAATGAGATGTGAGGCTTCGTGAGATGTGCGCCAGTGATAATTTATTCGTGAAATATGGTGGAATATACCACGTTCTGAACGCTAAATCGACACCCTTCTCCAAGGAGTATCCACATCCTGCTTCTTGGAGCCTTCACAATCAGTTCGAAGTGCCTACGCCATCAGCTCGAATTTGTGTCTGAGGCATCAAAAACGTTTTAAATGATGCTAATTCCATTGCAAATTTCGACATCCTACTGTGCTCGTTTCGACATCTCACACCTGACGAAAAATCATTAACTTAACCCTACTGAATGCACACAGGCAGTCCTGATGGGACCTACTGCCTGGCCCAGCTGATGTCTCGTTTATGAGAGGTTCTTCTGATTTGACGTCTACCATGGGGTGCCCTGCCGATGTGGCTTCTCGTATGTAAAGTGATGTCATGCTGACCGGACCTGACCGTGTGAGGCCCGCTGTTCACCTGACCTTTGTTTGTCAGACCAACTGTTGATGTGATCTATGGTCTGTCCAGAGGCCCACTGCTGGTCTGACGTGACGCGGCCTGTGAGACAGATGGTCCACTGCTGCCTGTCGGGACTGGAGATGTCGCACGGCACCGCCGAGCTGGTGGAGCAGCTGCGTGCGCTGACGGTCGGAGTTCGGCTGCTGTGCGAGGTGCTCGACCAGCTGGGGGAGAAGCGGATCGTCCGGCTGACGGACGTGTCCCGCCAGCCGCCGCTCGACGTCGGCGCCGTCATGTGCGAGAAGATGCGCGGCCGTCGCCCACTACCGCCGCCGCCGGCCGCCCAGGTCAAGGCCGTGACTGCGCAGGTCACAGTGCGGCTACCACAGGTCAGTCCTAGGTCACTGGGGCGGATACGGACCAGTCGTCGGTCATTGTTGGGCGGCTACAGGTCATCAGAGGTCACGGGGGGGACTACAGGCCAGTCCTAGATCGCTGGGGTGGCTACGTACTAGTCTTCGGCCACTGCGGGGCGGCTATAGGTCAGTATAAGGTCGCAGTGTGGCGGCTACATGCCAATCATAGGTCAAGGTCACGATGGGGCGGCCACAAGCCAGACATAGATCAAGGTCACTGCGCTGCCACTACAGGTCAGTCAGATAATGGCTAGGCAGCTACAGGTCAGTAGCAGTTGGTTGCGGCCAGTGGTGTGTGCCAGCAGGCAGGCGAAGTCGGGTCGCAGAGCCAGTCGCTACCGCAGCGTGGGTACGATCCAGCTCCAACAATTTGTTGATTATAATATCTTGCTGCTATTGCGCATCACTCGGTAAATATTTAACAGTGGTGATTATATCCTGTGACCAAAGCTAGATATTTTGGCCACCAATTCTTGTATTTTTCTCTTCTGAATTCGACTTTCATCATTTATCTGATTACGAGGTATTGTGAACTACAAAAGGCTATACTGTGTACTACTGGCGGTTATATTGAGGTCACTTTCACAACAATGAAGTTTGTTTGATATACAGCTGCGATCATTTCACTCTCGTAATCCACCTTAAAATGATACCCAAAGATTTGAAGTGTGCAGCAGTGGCCTGTCTCATGGTTTAGGCAGATTCAAACTTGCTGTAACTTCATTTTGGTTCAGGACTGTCCGTTTCTTACCATTCGGCAAAAATGAAATGCTAAATGATCGCATGTAATCGATGAGTGAGGTTTTCGCGTGGATATACTCACCTAAGCGCAAAATAACTTACATTGGTGAGTTATCTTGTGTGTGGGTGTCTTTAACAACAATCAATTTCAGTGAAAATACTAGTACATGGGTGAAAAATTAAGTCCAGTTGATGCTTGCCATTCTCGGCCTTTATTCTTATGGCTATTCACAATGTGCCAGTATTTTCCTCTTATGTACATGCACACATGCCTACACGCATACAAATGCCCTGACTAATATATCAGATGGGCGGTTTTTCGTTGATTCGCGTCGTTTCAGAGCTACAGTTGTTGGCAGCCACCCGTGGTAGGGAGAGGGAGATATGTCGTTGGCGTCGAAGAATCCCGTGCACAATTTCCCACATTTAACGACTAGCTGCGGTGGCCGCCGTGTGGCCTGAGCCCGGCGGCGACTGGCTTTGCTCTGTCGAGTTTCCCCGGCTGTTCTGCTGCCTTTCGGTGCCGTTTCCAATCATTTGTTGGCGGTTGTGTCGGTCTGAACTTGTGTCGATGTCGGATACCTTTGTGGAGTTTGATGGAAAACAGTGTTTTTTTTTGTTTTTTTTTTAAATAAATAAATTTAAAATTAATCCGAGTTGTTGGGGTGGCTTGAGGAGCCATGGTTCTATTGCTAAGCAAAGCTTGTTGCGTGAACCCTGGCCCCACCACCCGTTTCATGAACTCCAGTTCAACGGCAGAATTTAGACCGAAAGTTTAACGTGCCGCCAATGCACCGACACGGCCACCCGGTAGCTCGTCCCCGGCCTTATCGGGCCAGCTGCCAACTGACACTCCCCGGCCGGGGCTAAACGCGAGCGCGCGAAGCGACTCGAACCCTGTGTTGCCAATGCAGGGGAGACCAGTGCAGGCCAGCGCTCTAACCAACTGAGCTACCTGGGCGGCAAAACTGAGCTACCTGGGCGGCCAGCGCTCTACCTGGGTGTTCGATATCGATATCACAGTGAGCACATCGATATGCGAAGTTTCTCGATACATGAATTCATCGAAGATGTCTCCTGGTATGTGCAGTCCATCATACCTCCGAGTTTTGTCTATGCCCAATAATTTTTCATCAACCGATTATAGAGTACTGATGAAGCTATGGGTACGAAGTAATGGTCTTCCCCGACCCTACATGGCCTGACTTGACTTCCAAGTGACCCTGGATGGCAGTAGCGTGGTAGTTGTGATGTCCTACCTGACCTGGCCAGCAGGCAGGATCGGAAGCACGGCCCTGTCTTAGGTGCTTGTCATCTAGAACATTATCCTCCCTGGGAAATTATCCACTCCTTTATTCGTCAAGAGACTGAAGGAGTTGTTTGAAAATCACTGCAAACTCATCGCTGCTTGATGCATATGTCTGCTGCTTGATGCAGAAGCTGACTGAAAAGTGCAGACCAGAGTTTGAGTTTTGATGTAAAGAACACATCCTTCTACCCGGAATGCCGCCAAAGTTTCCTCTAAAAAACGAGGTTTCAAACGCCTAAGCCCAACCCTGCCGACGTGCGGCCATGGACAGCAGTAGGTCTGTGGAGCAAACCGACCTGACCTGACCTGGCCGACAGGTCACGCTGGGCAGAAGTGAGCCGGTGCTGGTGACGTACGCGGAGTCTGCGGCGCTGTTCTTCGGGCAGCTGTTAGCCGCCGACGCGGACGCCATGTTCGCCATGGAGGAGCGGATGCAGGCGACTTACGGCGGCGGTGCGCTGCCCCGCCCTGGCGGCCGCCGTCGGCGCGTTCTGCGTCGCCGCGTCGGCCATCAACGGCACCTTCTACCGGGCCAGGGTGCGTACCGGCCCTGGCGCACCGAGCGTGGCGGCCGTCCGGACTGAGGTTTACCCCGACCACCGCCGGGAACGCGTGTGGCCAAGATTGGCCCTGGCACTGGCCGTCACATATGGCCCTTGCGTGCCCCTCTGCTGGTGCTGTGACTGACGCTGTGACCGCAGCTGTGGCCGACGCTGCGACTACCTCCGTGACGGCTGTGTAGCGCTGTTTGTTTATTGGGTAGTTCTCGACGCGCTGCATGCACGGTCACGCCTAATGGCGCTGTCCACACTGTTTCGCCAGTGTGCCGCGGGCTGGGTCATACCAGCCCCTGTGTGACGCTGTAGTCTCGTGTTTCAGGTGGTGAAGACGAGCGGCGGCCGGGTGATGGTCCAGTACATCGACTACGGCGACACCGAGACAAAATCGGCCGGCGAGGTGTTCCCGCTCAAGGCAGAGTTTTCCGTGCTTCCGCAACTCGGTATGTTGGTGCCGTTTCGCGGCTCTGGTGAATGGCACAAAATGACCCTGTAGAGTCGGCGCGCCCTTAAACCCAAATAATCAATCAACTGGTTCTGGTAATGGTGTCGCAGCTCCCCAGTTACAATTGCGGGCCCCTGCAATCTGGGTACGTGCACTCCATTCGTTCACATTGACTGGCCGCTTCTGCCATTTGCTATTCTATTTGTATTTGTCTTGGTCGTCCATTTCGTCTTTTTCGACTGATAATGGTGACTGAAACCCAACCAACCCTGTTCTGAGTATTCGTCATTCAGAGGATGTGCCGTCCGGAATGTTGTTCCCTCCTCATTTCTGCTGAGAAGCTGAGCATGTTTGACACTGGAACTATGATACTCCATTGCATTCCATGGGAATCTCCAAGATATGTGGATTCTTATTTCTTTGCTTTCATACTTCCCCTCATAAATTGTAGCCCAAGCTTAGTTCCTGATGGGGCCGCGGTAGCTCAGTTGGTACAGCGTCGGATTCTCGAGCGCAAGATGGTGGGTTGGAATCTCACAACAGACTGCATTTACCGAGTCCACCCGCGACCACCAGTCGGCGTGAGGGGTTGGCGACGCTATATGACCTAGCGGTTGAATGTGTCGTAAGAGAACCCAAGGTTCTTCTTCTGAGCACTCGAGCTGTGACAAGGCACGTGTTTTGAAGAAACACGACTACACACCACAGTTCGATAGCTCGAAAATCATGTTCTCAATCCCGAAATGGAAAGTCCAGCCCACACTCAAGCAAGTAAGTTGGTCAAGGTGCTCCACCAGGCAGTTTTGGTGGGGCCAAGCAATGGTTGCGAAGCAGTCACCAAGGCTAGTTTTTCATCTGGGGGGCTTAAGCTAGATAAAGCTCACTCCATCTAATGAGCCATTTGGTCATAAAGGTGCAAAGCAAATGTAGCACTGAACGAATCCTCATGTGTCGTTAGGATCAATAGGCTACTGGATTAATTGCAGGTTTACATTTTTCGCTCTTTCATTATAGTTACATTTTGTAGTAAAAAAATGAACGAAAATTGTTCGTATCCACATCCATGTAGTCATGGTGTTATGCATACAAGGCTTGCTATATTTTATGGCGAATTATATACTGTACCTTGATGCATCAGCGTTGGGGTTCGGCTTCGTGTGTGACCAGAAGGATTTTGCGGTAGAACCCCACCGCCGCTGGGGTATTTTTAGGACGTGCTGCACAGATGCTAAGTCACATTGTGTAAAATGGAGGTTTCCAAAAGTGAATATTCCTTCGAAGTTAGCATGCGACTTTGGAGGGGAAGGGAGAAGAAGATGGACGGTGGATCACGCTCCTAATTGTTCTTCCTCGATTCATGCATTGTAGGCAGGGTTGGATTTGTGCTTTGTAAGCCTGCATGCATAAAAAACAATTTTGTGCAATCGAATATGAAGAGGGTATTTTTCTTCAAATATGGGACCTCAGGATTTCGGTCTACACTTTCCTGTGATTCTTGAGCATTTTATCGCAGATGTGTTCATCGCCAAAAGCACGATTCAACTTCACAAGGAGAAAATGAGGGAATAATTTTCTGGAGATAATAATGCTTCATATGCCAAAAATCCAGGAATGACATATTTTTACCAATTTTGACTAAGAAGCGTTTGAGACGATTCACATCGCATCAACAGTAATGTTCTAACCTGAAAAAGGCTGTTACTTGGGCAAACGTGGTTTTATCTTTCTTTGGGTAATTGTATGCTATCTTGTCACATTGTTTTCATTTGGTGGTAAGTTGAGTGAGATTGGATTAGGGCAAAGCTGTCCTGCATATCATCTAATTGATCCGTGACCTGTGACGTGTTAGCCATGTTATGCCCGCTGTGACCCTGTGGCCCGTGACGTGACCCGCAGCCGTGTTATGCTCGCTGTGACCCTGTGGCTCGTGACGTGACCCGCAGCCATGTTATGCTCGCTGTGACCCTGTGGCCCGTGACGTGACCCGCAGCCATGTTATGCTCGCTGTGACCCTGTGGCCCGTGACGTGACCCGCAGCCGTGTTATGCTCGCTGTGACCCTGTGGCCCGTGACGTGACCTGCAGCCATGTTATGCTCGCTGTGGCCCGTGACGTGACCCGCAGCCATGTTATGCTCGCTGTGACCCTGTGGCCCGTGACGTGACCCGCAGCCATGGTATGCTCGCTGTGGCCCTGTGGCCCGTGACGTGACCCGCAGCCATGTTATGCTCGCTGTGACCCTGTGGCCCGTGACGTGGCCCGCAGCCATGTTATGCTCGCTGTGACCCTGTGGCCCGTGACGTGACCTGCAGCCATGTTATGCTCGCTGTGGCCCGTGACGTGACCCGCAGCCATGTTATGCTCGCTGTGACCCTGTGGCCCGTGACGTGACCCGCAGCCATGTTATGCTCGCTGTGGCCCTGTGGCCCGTGACGTGACCCGCAGCCATGTTCTGCTCGCTGTGGCCCGTGACGTGACCCGCAGCCATGTTATGCTCGCTGTGACCCTGTGGCCCGTGACGTGACCCGCAGCCATGTTATGCTCGCTGTGGCCCTGTGGCCCGTGACGTGACCCGCAGCCATGTTCTGCTCGCTGTGGCCCGTGACATGACTCGCAGGCATGTCCTGCTCGCTGTGACCCTGTGACTCGTGACATGACCCCAGTGTTAAAGTAATGATTTCTCGTTAGGTGTGAGATGTCGAAGCAAGTATAGCAGGATGTCGAAATCGCCATGAAAATAACGTTATTAAAAATGTGTTAAGTACTTCAAACCTAGTTTTAAGACAATTGCGTACATATCGATGTTCACCTTTTATGTTTTTTTTAGAGGCTCTTAATTTGGGGACACCAATATCAATGATAACGATGCAAATACCGATGCTACAAACTGGCATCGTATAACATAGCGCATCATAGGTAATCCCTGTACCTGAAATGTCCATACGGAATGTTCGTTATCGCGATCCCGGATCCGTTATGACGAGCGTAAACATGATACTTGCAAACAGGATTCAGTTAGAAACGAGGAATGTGGACTTCATAAACGCACAAAAACACGATGTCGATATTTCTTTGTAGGGATGTGGATTCAGTGTTAAGTAAGTGGTATATTCCACCCTATTTCGCGTATAATTGATCACTGCATGTCACGCAGGCATGCTCTGCTCGCTGTGTCGACCCGTGTCTGACTGACCGTGACTGACCCGTGTCGACCCGTGTCTGACTGACCGTGACTGACCCGTGTCGACCCGTGTCTGACTGACCGTGACTGACCCGTGTCGACCCGTGTCCTGACCGTGACTGACCCGTGTCGACCCGTGTCTGACTGACCGTGACTGACCCGTGTCGACGCCGTGTCTGACTGACGGTGACTGACCCGTGTCGACCCGTGTCGACACGCAGGCATGCTCTGCTCGATGTGTCGACCCGTGTCTGACTGACCGTGACGACGTGTCGACCCGTGTCTGACTGACCGTGACTGACCCGTGTCGACCCGTGTCTGACTGACCGTGACTGACCCGTGTCGACCCGTGTCTGACTGACCGTGACTGACCCGTGTCGACCCGTGTCTGACTGACCGATTGACCCGTGTCGACCCGTGTCTGACTGACCGTGACTGACCCGTGTCGACCCGTGTCTGACCGACCGTGACTGACCCGTGTCTGACTGACCGTGACTGACCCGTGTCGACCAGTGTCTGACTGGACCGTGACTGACCCGTGTCGACCCGTGTCTGACTGACCGTGACTGACCCGTGTCGACCCGTGTCTGACTGACCGTGACTGACCCGTGTCGACCCGTGTCTGACTGACCGTGACTGACCCGTGTCGACCCGTGTCTGACTGACCGTGTCCTGACCCGTGTCGACCCGTGTCTGACTGACCGTGACTGACCCGTGTCTGACTGACCGTGACTGACCCGTGTCGACCCGTGTCTGACTGGACCGTGACTGACCCGTGTCGACCCGCGTCTGACTGACTGACCGTGACTGACCCGTGTCGACCCGCAGGCATGCTCTGCTCGATGTGACCCGTGTCTGACTGACCGTGACTGACCCGTGTCGACCCGTGTCTGACTGACCGTGACTGACCCGTGTCGACCCGTGTCTGACTGACGGTGACTGACCCGTGTTGTGCTGACCGTGACTGACCCGTCGACCCGTGTCCTGACCCGTGTCGACCCGTGTCTGACTGACCGTGACTGACCCGTGTCGACCCGTGTCTGACTGACCGTGACTGACCCGTGTCGACCCGTGTCTGACTGACCGTGACTGACCCGTGTCG
Organism: Imbricaverruca yamaguchii; assembly: GCA_034440575.1. NCBI lineage: Eukaryota > Metazoa > Arthropoda > Thecostraca > Neoverrucidae > Imbricaverruca > Imbricaverruca yamaguchii. The sequence goes on from JAOTOL010001579.1 coordinate 2,086,011, forward strand.
ACTGACCGTCCCCGAGTGTCTGACTGACCGTGACTGACCCGTGTCGACCCGTGTCTGACTGACCGTGACTGACCCGTGTCGACCCGTGTCTGACTGACCGTGACTGACCCGTGTCCCGTGTCGACCCGTGACTGACCCGTGTCGACCTGACCGTGACTGACCCGTGTCGACCCGTGTCTGACTGACCCGTGACTGACCCGTGTCGACCCGGTGTCTGACCCGTGCTGACTGACCGTGATCGACCCGCAGGCATGTTCTGCTCGATGTGTCGCGTGTCGTGACTGACCGTGTCGACCCGTGTCTGACTGACCTGACTTCGACCCGTGTCGACCCGTGTCTGACCAGTGACTGACCGTGACCCGTGTCGACCCGTGTCGACCCGCAGGCATGTTCTGCTCGATGTTCGACCCGTGTCTAGACCGTGACTGACCCGTGTCGACCCGTGTCTGACTGACCGTGACTGACCCGTGTCGACCCGTGTCTGACTGACCGTGACTGACCCGTGTCGACCCGTGTCTCCTCGATGTGTCGACCCGTGTCCGTGACTGACCCGTGTCGACCCGTGTCTGACTGACCGTGACTGACCCCGTGTCGACCCGTGTCTGACTGACCGTGACTGACCCGTGTCGACCCGTGTCTGACCCGTGTCGACCCGCAGGCATGTTCTGCTCGATGTGTCGACCCGTGTCTGACTGACCGTGACTGACCCGTGTCGACCAGTGTCTGACTGACCGTGACTGACCCGTGTCGACCAGTTCTGACTGACCGTGACTGACCCGTGTCGACCCGTGTCTGACTGACCGTGACTGACCCGTGTCGACCCGTGTCTGACTGACCGTGACTGACCCGTGTCTGACTCGTGACTGACCCGTGTCGACCCGTGTCTGACTGACCCGTGACTGACCCGTGTCGACCCGTGTCTGACTGACCGTGACTGACCCGTGTCGACCCGCAGGCATGTTCTGCTCTGATGTGTCGACCCGTGTCTGACTGACCGTGACTGACCCGTGTCGACCCGCAGGCATGTTCTGCTCGCTGTCACCCTGCAGCCCGTGTCATGACCCGCAGGCAGGTTTTACTCGCTGTGACCCTGTAACCCGTGTCATGACCCGCAGGCATGTTTTACTCGCTGTGACCCTGTAACCCGTGTCATGACCCGCAGGCAGGTTTTACTCGCTGTGACCCTGTAACCCGTGTCATGACCCGCAGGCAGGTTTTACTCGCTGTGACCCTGTAGCCCGTGTCATGACCTGCAGGCAGGTTCTGCTCGCTGTGACCCTGTAACCCGTGTCATGACCCGCAGGCAGGTTCTGCTCGCTGTGACCCTGTAACCCGTGTCGACCCGCAGGCATGTTTTGCTCGCTGTGACCCTGTAGCCCGTGTCATGACCCGCAGGCAGGTTTTTACTCGCTGTGACCCTGTAACCCGTGTCATGACCCGCAGGCATGTTCTGCTCGCTGTGACCCTGTAACCCGTGTCATGACCCGCAGGCAGGTTTTACTCGCTGTGACCCTGTAACCCGTGTCATGACCCGCAGGCATGTTCTGCTCGCTGTGACCCTGTAACCCGTGTCATGACCCGCAGGCATGTTTTACTCGCTGTGACCCTGTAACCCGTGTCATGACCCGCAGGCAGGTTTTACTCGCTGTGACCCTGTAACCCGTGTCATGACCCGCAGGCAGGTTCTGCTCGCTGTCTGTGAACCCGTGTCGACCCGCAGGCATGTTTTACTCGCTGTGACCCTTTTACCCGTGTCATGACCCGCAGGCAGGTTTTACTCGCTGTGACCCTGTAACCCGTGTCATGACCCGCAGGCAGGTTTTACTCGCTGTGACCCTGTAACCCGTGTCATGACCCGCAGGCAGGTTCTACTCGCTGTGACCCTGTAACCCGTGTCATGACCCGCAGGCAGGTTCTGCTCGCTGTGACCCTGTAGCCCGTGTCATGACCCGCAGGCAGGTTCTGCTCGCTGTGACCCTGTAACCCGTGTCATGACCCGCAGGCAGGTTCTGCTCGTTCTTGTCTGTGACCCTGTAACCCGTGTCATGACCCGCAGGCATGTTCTGCTCGCTGTGACCCTGCAGCCCGTGTCATGACCCGCAGGCAGGTTCTTACTCGCTGTGACCCTGTAACCCGTGTCATGACCCGCAGGCATGTTTTACTCGCTGTGACCCTGTAACCCGTGTCATGACCCGCAGGCAGGTTTTGCTCGCTGTGACCCTGTAACCCGTGTCATGACCCGCAGGCATGTTTTACTTCGCTGTGACCCTGTAACCCGTGTCATGACCCGCAGGCAGGTTTTACTCGCTGTGACCCTGTAACCCGTGTCATGACCCGCAGGCATGTTTTACTCGCTGTGACCCTGTAACCCGTGTCATGACCCGCAGGCAGGTTTTACTCGCTGTGACCCTGTAACCCGTGTCATGACCCGCAGGCAGGTTTTACTCGCTGTGACCCTGTAACCCGTGTCATGACCCGCAGGCAGGTTCTGCTCGCTGTGACCCTGCAGCCCGTGTCATGACCCGCAGGCAGGTTTTACTCGCTGTGACCCTGTAACCCGTGTCATGACCCGCAGGCATGTTCTGCTCGCTGTGACCCTGCAGCCCGTGTCATGACCCGCAGGCATGTTTTACTCGCTGCGACCCTGTAACCCGTGTCATGACCCGCAGGCAGGGTTCTGCTCCGCTGTGACCCTGCAGCCCGTGTCATGACCCGCAGGCATGTTCTGCTCGCTGTGACCCTGTAACCCGTGTCATGACCCGCAGGCATGTTCTGCTCGCTGTGACCCTGTAGCCCGTGTCATGACCCGCAGGCAGGTTCTACTCGCTGTGACCCTGTAACCCGTGTCATGACCCGCAGGCAGTGTTCTGCTCGCTGTGACCCTGTAACCCGTGTCATGACCCGCAGGCAGGTTTTACTCGCTGTGACCCTGTAACCCGTGTCATGACCCGCAGGCAGGTTCTGCTCGCTGTGACCCTGTAACCCGTGTCATGACCCGCAGGCATGTTCTGCTCGCTGTGACCCTGTAACCCGTGTCATGGCCCGCAGGCATGTTCTGCTCGCTGTGACCCTGTAACCCGTGTCATGACCCGCAGGCATGTTCTGCTCGCTGTCGGGCGGCGACGCCATCCCGGCCGACACGTTCCGCCAGCTGATGCAGGATCAGACGGTAGAGGTGTTGCCCCGCTCCGGCTCCGGTGACCGGTTCGAGGTGATCCTGCCACCGTGCGAGGTCAACCAGCCACTGCTGGCCCAGCTGCGCCGCTTTGGCGTCACAAACGCACCCGGTGAGGTGTCATCTTGTAATCGAATCCGTGGCGACGAGGTAGCTCTGCATTGAATCGGTGTGCAATCAATGCGGTATTTTCCTGGGTGTTTGTGGTCAGTGTGATGCATAGTCATGCTGTCGTGCGTAGGGTAGTTTCGATTGGTAGGATGGTCGCCCTGTCAAGCTTTCTAACAGACTTATCAACCTGAGACTGTTTGACCCTGGGCTGGTAGTTTCTACCACCAAACCACTGCTATCAAAGTTTTTTCTGTGTTTACTACTGGTGAACACCAACATTGACAGTTTTTTTTACTGACAAGGATTCTGCAAATACATTGCTTAGTCTTTTCAGATATATAAGACATGCTGTTTATATGTGTAGCTTCTCCAGGCAAGAACCCAACCCTGGTTTAAATGCTTGGTTATGTCGTCAGAATGTTAGTATTGCTTGTATTTCTACAATCCGGCGTCGTCACCAACTTGGTCCTACGCCAACAAGCAGAAGCATCTACTATACTGAGCAGCCACTATATTCCTGTGAGGTGCGTTGCAATCCGGTATGTGTTGTTTGGCGAGTGGGGTGTGGTCTGTTCGTGCGGGTTGTACATTTGAGATGTGCTGGGATCGGAGTACTTTGTGTAAGAGTTCTATTTTGGTCTGAATTACCACAGGCCGTCCTTTGCCCAGAGGGGAGTGTTTTGGCTCAAAGCTGTTGACATTATCACGGTCCTAATAATTGCATAATTGCGTACATCCAGAAGGGGAGTGGGTCGATTATATACTTAGGCAATCAAGGACATAGAACAACCAGATGTCTACCATCGAGCAGAAAGGCCTATACTAGATTGCAGCACACCTCATCCATGTGATGTCTGGGTAAACACACAACAGAACTGGTATGGCAAACACATTGCAACACGCCAGGAATAGAACATGATGCAAATAATGACAGCTGTGGAACTGGTATATCGCAAGCCTATTTCCATATGGTTGTCGGCGCGCCGACACAGTGTGATGTCTGATTTGTCTCTACCGTCCCTCTCGCTCAGCGGTCACCAGCGAGGTACAGAGTGCCACCGGCCCCGCCGCCGACACCACGACCGCCAGGGCCGAGCAGACTCCGTCCGGGACGGCGCACGCCGACCGGACGCCCATGCACGTGCCAGCGTTTACGCTGCCCATCGGAGTGTTCAAGGTGCGCCGTCCTTGTGTCTGTGATTGGCACCAATGTCTGGTTACGCCTAACCGCCGTCCTTGCCTCCGTGAATGACACACGAGTGCCTTGTTACACCTAACCATCTTCCTGGTTATGCCTAACCACCGTCCTTGGTCCGTGAATGACACACGAACGATACGAAGACTCCTTACCGCCGCTTATCAAATCGGCTTGCATTCCTTTTGTGTGGCCATTGAATAAGGCTAATGCGACTAGCGGCGTAAGGAATATGTGATTTCGATATATCGAATGGCTCGTTTGTTCTAGCTGCATGCATTTTATGTGACATGACAGAACAGGGCACGACGCGGATGCATTTCATGTGACATTTCGACATTTTGTCCTTGAACTAGCTTTTATTTATACAACTCTTAATATCCGAATGGTTGTCTGCAAGCCTTTGAGACATATGTGCATTAAAGTCAAAATGCCATTAAACAAAGCGTCATATAATTTTGTTAGGAAGGATGTCAATGAACATTTGGTAGTGTCTAGACCTCTCTTGTCTGGCGGAAATGGGTGGATGGGTGGTGCATCGCTGGGCGAAAAAGTCACCAGCAAAATAGCCGCGCAAAGATAAAATATGTAAGCGCCATTTTCGAAAAAGTGGGTTTTGGTGATATTCATTCAATCTTAACGAGCAGGATAGCTTTATCCGCATATTATTTGAATTACTGTCTAGGTTTACCTGCTCAAAAGAAAGCAAGTGACAACTTCAATATATGGTCATTTTCTTAGGTATGTGACGAGGAAAAACCCTGTGGCTAAAAATATATTCAGATAAAAATTGGCCCATGACGAGGCATGCAATGGCGTAAACACTAGTGCTAAGGATTCGCGTACATCTTGGGATTCGAATCATAGGGTTGGCGAATTCGGGATCGTGATTCGAATAGATTGAAATATTTGCATTGAAATGTTGGGGACGAGTTGTCTGGGGGCAGGTTGCCCGTCTAACAATATAAAGATTGTGGGTTCGAGTCTCACCTGTCGCTACTCTTCGGCCGCGACTGATCGGCATGAGAGATTGGCGACGCTACGTGACTCAACAGTCGACGTGTTGTAAAACCAATACCCCAACCCATTCGCATTGAAATGTCCAATTTTTAACATGGTGTAGTTCCAACTTTTAAACCGGTCTCAGAGGGTTTTAGCTGACTGTTCCCAACCAAGTAGCTGACTGACTAACAGTGGAGGTAGGCGACGGTATCAGCTTGCGTAGGTGCCGTTTTTTTTGTATGGAGAAAGTATATGACGAAGCTTCCAGTAGGCACGATCTTCTCAATTTTGAGGCGCACGTGACGTTACAAGTCAAGGTCGAGCCTAAAGATTGCGCGAATTTCGACTTCGCTTAGCTCAATTGCGAAGGTCACTTGCAAACTTAACCGTCGCATTACAAGTAAAAAGTAGCCCACCCGCAGGGAATTGGCCGAACAAATTAGCTACTGGCGGTTGTACGAAGTTGGGAAGTGTTCCCCTGCCAACCAAAAAGGTTATTGTTTGAGATGCTTGAAGGGCTGTCTTACTTTCGCTCCCACAGCAAACCAGCGTAACAGGGTGGTGGCGGAGTAAAAACCAGTAACCACAGCAATTGATCCGGCAGTAACTAATGCAATGGAATACGTATGTAGTTGGCCCCATCCCTTACCCTGACTCACACACAGCGGGAAAGCTCAGTAAGCGTTGGGCTCTGAGAGAGGTGGGTTCAACTGTTTGATGCCTTTCTGGGTGCCTTTTTTGCTGCGACGCCCGACTTTGGAGACCAATAACTTTGCTCTCAGTGGTCAGAATGGGACGAAAGAAGCTCACGGATGTTAATGAGAGTCGGGCTTTGACCCTGTTGGAGCAAGGCATGTCTGTGATACGTGTCGCCGCAGATCTGCAAGTCACAAGGCAGGTTATTTACAACCTCGAAATAGCCGCCGCCTCCCTACCCCCAGGCACCATTCCGGAGAGAAAGAAAGGCTCTGGAGCATCCCGCAAGACTTCCCCACGCACTGACCATATTCTGAAGAGAGCTGTGTTATCAGAGCCTGCAATTACCGCATCAGCGCTTAAAAAGAAGCACCCTGATCTACTCCAGGACGTCTCGATCAGGACGATTCAACACCGCCTGCAAAAGGACCTGGGAATGCCGGTCGCCGAGCTGCCAAGAAAACCGCTCCTCATCAAGGACATGAAGAAAAAAAATGGTTGCCTTTGCCAAAGAATATCGACACTTCACATCAGAAGACTGGAAGAAGATGATGTTCAGCGACGAGAGTACCTTTAGGCTGGTCAGGGGAATCTCGAAGGTCGTTCGTCGCCCCAAAAGTGTCTCGCTACAACCATAAGTTTTCTGTAACGACTGAAACACCCTGACAGTGTGATGGCTTGGGGGCATTTAGTGGCAATAAGGGCAGGGAGGGTTGTATTTCCGGCCTAAGAACGTCACCATGAAGGGGAGCAACTATATCGAAGTGCTTCAAGAACATTTGTTGTTTGGTTTTCATGAGTGCGATTATTTCATGCACGACGGCGCCCCCTTGCCACAGGTTCAAGGCAGTACAAAATGTATCAGTGCTACACATATTGAAGTGCTAGACTGGCCAGGTAACTCCCGGACCTAAACCCCATAGAAAATGCCTGGAATGTTATGGAAAACAAGATCCAAGAGGCCCGACCCAGCAACATCAAGGATCTGCAGGGAGGCGCTGAAGCAGCTGTGAATCGACATCACAGCTGTTTCCTACTTCGCTAGTTTGGCCGAATCGATGCCCAAACGACTCAACATGGTGCTGAAGGCGAAGGCGGATATGACAAAATATTAAGTGTAAAGTTTATTCATCAATAAATGCCATCTAGGTTTCATCTTGTTGTTTTATTGGCCAAATATTGTTAATGTATACATTTTTGTGGCCACTGTACAACACATGACGGGCAATGCAGCCCGATGAAGCACCGACATGTATCTGTTATATTCAGTTTATTTGAAGAAAATTTGAACACAACATATTTCGATACATTTATTTGCCTAAATAAATGATGGCTTTCTAGATTCGAATGTTTTTTTTTTCTGATTCGAGTCCTGATTTTGAGTGTTCGAATCCTCGTTTGCAGGATTCCAAGATTCGCAAGATTAAAACTTTGCTTCACAATGAATTCACAAGGCTATTTTCCAATTAACAAGGAAACATAGGTCAAAAACAACAAAACCACACATCTTGAAAGCGTCCGTTTGGCGCCGAGCGCCTCTTCCTTCGCACGGCAGAATACTCCTCCTCGGCAGTATTCTGCGATGTTTGTGCGATACGAACGATATTTTATAAACTGGAGTTACCGGAAGGACAAACCCAAATACGCCTTGTATTCAAATGGTGCATTCGGAGTGCATCGCTACGCCGCTGCCACTCCACTCACCAGGATGTTGGAGGTTGTGAGTGTACTTTCTGGCTCTCCCCATCCCCGGTCAGGATGTGGAGGTTGTGAGTGTACTTGCTGGTTTCTCCATCCACACCTGCTGGCCCTCCCATCCCCGCCAGGATGTGGGGATTGTGAGTGTACTTGCTGGCTCCCCATCCACACCAGGGCCTGTGAGTGGGTGTGGGGATTGTGAGTGTACTTGCTGGCTTCCCACCCACACCAGGGGGTGGGGGTTGTGAGTGTACTCGCTGGCCCTCCCCATCCCCGCCAGGATGTGGGGATTGTGAGTCTAATCGCCGGCCCTCACCATCCCCATCAGGACGTTGAAGTGGTGCGCGTGGTGGCGCCGTCCGAGTTCTACGTCCGGCCAAAGGAGTCGGCCGGCAGTCTGAAAAGCCTGCTGGAGGCGATGGCGATCTTCGTACGGCGCGGCGCCGGCACCGACGGCCGCCGCTGTGGACCTGGCGGTGGCCGTCCAGCGGGGAGAAGCGGTGGAGCCGCGCCAGGGTCGTCGCCACCAAAGACTGTGAAGTGAGTACACGACGCCTACACGATGTGGGGCATCCCGTCAGGCAAGCGATGGTCTACCGCCACTGGTTGTCGGTGAGCATACGCGGTGTCTCCCAGAACAGGACGGGGGTGCTTTACGGGAGGCGGGTGTCTGGTGGTAGAAGGGTTCTTTACGACGCATTCAACCGCTAGGTCATATAGCGTCGCCAGCCGCTCACGCCGATTGGTCGCGGGTGGTCTCTGTAATGCTGTCGGTTGTGAGGTTCGAACCCACAAGTGTCGGGTGGTCTTCGTGGTTATTACGGTCGAAGACGAAACGCGATGGGGTATGCGCCAGTGTTGACATTACCTCAGATGTATGAATGACAATGATTGGCTGAGCGACCCGGCCGTCACAGTTTCAAACCCCAATAACGCTTGTATTGCAGTGTTTAAGTCGTAGTTCCTTCGCTCAGATTTATGCTCTTTTAAAAATGTATTTCGCTTAGAAGAAAATGGTTTGTGATGAAGTCAGGTCAGTGGACTGGAGAAGCGTGCGCTGAATAGTTTGTCGCGTAAGCTGAGCGGGCGTACCGTCTGGTAAAATGGCCGTGGCACAGGCGGAAACTTTATTAATGCGACAATTCGGCGCAGTACAGTTTAGTTTGGGGACGGGTAGCTTAGGGGTAAGTTTCCTCGTCTCACAATCGAAAGGTTGTGGGTTCGAGTCTCACCTGTCGCTACTCTTCGCCCGCGACCAATCGGCGTGAGAGATTGGCGACGCTACATGACTCAACGGTCGATGTGTCGTAAAAACCAATAACCAACAAACCAACAATTTAGTTTAAGATTCGTTCATCATCTTAGGAAGATGAGCGTGATTTCAGAGATATTACAACCGTAACGAAGTCAACTTCGGACCCCGGTTTCGAACGCGTTTGGCAGCTTAATTACGATTGCTCCCTTGACTTGTCGTCGGCCATCGTCGGCCTGCCGGCTCACGCGGACGTTACAGTTGACGCCTCGAGCCGCGGCTGCGACAGAGACAAAAACCTGCCTACTCTGTCTGAACACTCTAGCGATCACTGTCAGGCAACGAAACTTGCCTACGCCACCACTATTTCGACAATTTGGCTCCTCTGACTAACATGAAGCACACATCCCAAGCGGGAATACACTGCCGGCTTGCCTGAATAGGTTTTGTATGAAGTTCATGCTTTCCGACGATTATCTGACGCGATGAGATGCATGTCTTCACGGGCTGTCAAGAGAGCGCAGTCACGGTCAGCAGTGGTACTAGACCATGACGACACGGTGGTGACCGGACCTGACCTGACCTGACCTGACCTTTATTTATTGGTTGGTTCACGACACACTTTATGCACATTCACGGCTAATGGCGCCGCCCACACTGTTTCGCCGGTAGGCCGCGGGATTGGAAAAATGTCCTTGAGTGGCGCTAGAGTCGAACCCGGGACCTTTGGTACCCGTAGCCCGACACCTTAACCACTCGGCCATCCCCGCCCCCTGACCTGACCCCAGGCAACTGAGCTGCTACCGGACCGTGGCGACACAGTGACCTGACTTGACCTCAGACTCAGCTGCTGCTCGACCGTGGCGACACGGTGATCTGACCTAACCTAACCTGACCTCAGACCGAGCTGCTACTGGACCGTGGCGACACGGTGACGACCTGACCTGACCTGACCTCAGGTAACTGCACTACTGCTGGACCAAAGCTACGTGATGATTTGACCTGACCTCAGGTAACTGCACTGCTGCTGGGCCGTGGCGACACGGTGACTTGACCTGACCTCGGATGACTACCGCTGCTAGATCATGGCGACACGGTGACTTGACCTCAGGTGACTCCCACTGCTGGACCGTGAGGACATGGTGACCTAACGACCTCAGGTGACTGCGCTGCTGCTGGACCATGGTGACCTAACCTGACTTGACCTAGGTGACTGCGCTGCTGCTGGACGGCGACACGGTAACGGTGCCACTATCGGCGGTGCGGCCGCTACCGCCGGAGCACGCCATGTTGCCGGCACAGGCCGTCCGCTGCTGGTTGAAGGGCGCCCGGCCCGCCTCCGTCTCCGGCCACTGGTCTGACGATGAGGTACGTCAGCACAGAAGCGGACGAGGCTTACCGCAGCCTTAGTCTGCTGAAGTTGTGTCGCGGAGGTCAGGCTGAATGGCCGTGGGGGCAATATATATTTATATATTTGCTTACAAGTACATCCACGCAGCTGGTGGCTATTATTGCACAGGATGGAGGTGAATAAATAAGTCAGCTGAATGGCAGAGGACGCAAAGGATTAATGACGTTGTATTCTAGAGCACTGCAACCAGTAGGCGCCGGCCCAATAAGCTGCAACAAGAACGAGGGTAGGTATCAGGTCAAGGAATGGAAGGGTGCTGAGAAATCAATGGGAAGGTTCGTCCACATAAATTATACAGTAAAAAGCAATTATAAATAGTGACGCGCTTGTTCGGATTCGTTCGTGCGTTGTCGTCTTGATGGCTGGTTCACTCTTCGTAGCATACTGAATCCGAGCATCGATTGCTCAGTTCATACTTGAGAGGGTAGGTGTCTACGCGGTGAAAATTATTTTGATGGCAGCACAGTTTTCTAGGTTTCTCAAGCTCATTGCAACAATAGATCACCAGGATCCAAAATTCGGAGTGCTTTTTTCGCCATGCTGATTTTGCACTTCTCTTTGCCATTGAAGCAAACCTGATTAAAAATCAATTTTTATCCACGCATGGCTCTATTCGGATGCCATTGATGTCATCACAAATTTCAGTGTGTGCAGAATGCAGATTGACGAGCAAGCGTGCCAGATATAAACGTCATGCCTTGTTTCATTCTGTTAAAAAAGATACTTTTTCGAACGGGGGAGATATGCGTCTTTTCCTTAGCGTATTTCTCCTAACTCACTTACACAATACACACATATATATATATATATATATATATATATATATATATATATATATATATATGCATTAGGGTGCCAATAAAAAAGGAAGGTTTGAATTTTTTAACGGCGATTAATGGAATACTGTGGGGTGGTGAGAAAACAACGTGTCAATTGAGCGCAATCGAAGTATATTTAGAGGTGGCGCAAGTCGGATTGATTGTTCCCCCTATATAATTCGATAAGGACTATCAGGAAGGGCATCGTCCCTGGGGTGTTTGTTGACAA
>JAOTOL010001580.1:0-2500 GCA_034440575.1 Imbricaverruca yamaguchii
TGTGCACCTGGAACATGACTGGTGATTCAATAATGCTTCTCACATCACTACCCGATTTTGATGTGGTGAATAAGTTCCTCTCCATGGTTCACTTTTATGTTTGTAGCAAAGATAGTACTTCTGTAACCGCTTATTGAGCCTAAGATCAGGTGGTAATTTGACGACAGATGCACATTTCGATTTTGTGGAAACAAATCCTTCTAGAAACTAGATACTGTGGAAAAAAACGCATATAAAATGTTGTTTGTGCAATGCGATGCCCTGTTACTGCTTAGGAAAAACTGGTGATGTGCCTTCAAGGCTCTGAATTTGGACTTGACCTTCCCTCCTACGTGATGCTTTGCGAGTACACGATGGAAAATCGAATGTATACACATTTCTCTCATTCCCGTGATTAGCTTGGAGATTGAACACAAAAAGGCTCTAATTGACCCTCGAGTATACCTAAGAACTGTTTTTCAGGCATCCTCCCTGGATGTGCCTTCGAACAGCACCTTAACGCTTTGTAATGTGTCGGAAAACAACTGCTGATGAATTGATGGCACCGCAATCTACGTAAGTCGAAGTGAGCATCCCAAACAGGAGTCATTTACAGATCATAAATGGAAGCGTGGGCCATTGTGATTGAAGAAAACAAACTATCGTTCTGCAAAAATGTATGCTCGGATGTAAGGAAAAACATTCTGAGATGCACACAACCGAGTTAACTTACGTCAACATTTTCAAAAATCCCGGTCACGTGATACACCAGCAGTCGAGCGGATCTATGTCATGTTCAGCAAGCAAGTGTTCCAAAGGTTACGCAAACTCTGCATTTAATAGCGAAACCGAATGGCGTCGATCGCCAAGCTTGCGTTGTGGGTTTGCGGCCGCATCTTTTCAATGACGCCCAACAGTTAATAAAACGTACCGCTTCAAGCCTTTCTGGACCTTTCATGGAGCTTCATCATTATCGAGGCAGTGTAACAGTGTTCTATCGACCCAACACATCGAAACTCCATCGTATTCTGAAAGATACAGAGGGGGAGAGTAACGGACAACTTACGCATGCAGACCTCGTCATTTAGCAACATACCAATTGAAATTGGCTGGTCCGTAGGTAAACTTACATTCTTTTTAATGTTGTCAATGATGCGATCCAAATCCTTCTCCGCATGGGTCTCGCCACATTACTGACGCCCCAGTTGATCAGCTTTTGTTTTCCTGCTCTCACTGCACGCAGGTCGTTATCACGACTCATGACATTTGCGTTCATTTCCCATTATAGCTACCGCAGGTGCACTTCATACTTCGCACTTGCGACCTCCTCAACAAAGTCCTCCATGCCCTCCATGTCCGGCTCACCTGAAGGGTTTAACAAATATCTCAGTGCAGTCATATGGCAGGTAGCTAGCATGATAAAACATACATTCCTCGATTGTGGGATATCTAGACTTGCCAGAAGAACTGACCGAACAAACCATGTCATATGCCATTCACCATCATCATTCGATCCCAATGATTATCCGCTTTGAGTCGATAAATCTGGTTCTTAAGCACAGTCATATCCAATTCCATTGCTGCACTTCACGATGTATCGTGATCGCAATGTAAACCAGTCTTGCTGTGAGGTGTCTATGGACAGAAATACAGTGCCAGTGACACTGAAATACAGTACGGCAAGAAAGGCTACATGTAACCGTCGTACGCCCAGCACAATATGCAGCTGTCAGCAACGGTAATGGTATTTATATTTTTTATGAACTGAAGTTGACATGTCACATATGGTTTTTCATGGCCAAAATTTGACAACATTCTCTGCAGATTGAAAACTTCCCATCACTTCCAGCATGGTGTTGACAATGTTCTGGGTGTGAGATTTGCAATGACAGCAATGATACCTCGCTGTCATTCCCGCATTTTATTTGTTTATTTTGAATTGGGGTGACTTATTTTGTGACTTATTTTGACTCGTTAAACTGCCAGTGATTAGCGCTCATTGCGCTTCTAATCCAATTCCATGCAAAATTGATGACAACAACACCTAACTCCTTAGATTTCATAACAGATTGTACATGTGGATGGTTTGCATGACGAACCACCAGTAATACAAATGTATAGTACATTTACAGCATCTGCTCACAGAGCCTTAGCTCACGGAATTTTGGCTCGACCAGACCGGCAACACGGGATTTGTGTTTAACACAAGTTCCATGCAATAGCATGCATCTTGTTAACTATTAACCATATGGCCATGATATTATCACTAACGAACCTTTCAAAGAATGGACCCAAAACCCTGACCAAGTAACTACTGGAACTACCATGGTCATGTGTCGACCTTCTCCCAAATGTCCAAGTGACTACGAAGGCATATATTGAGGTGGGGGAGAGATGTTATGAGAGGAACATTCCTTTGCTTGGTGGCGATGATGCATACTCAGCTCCAGTCCATGTAATGAAGATACTCGATTGCATATTTAATTATGTTACTAGAATGTTTCCCACAAGTTACACATGA
>JAOTOL010001580.1:5000-92500 GCA_034440575.1 Imbricaverruca yamaguchii
GCAGAGGGAAGATTATGATGGTGTATTTTGCCAAATGTAAAAGTAATCATTTGCAGAGAAAATGAGTGCTCATTTTTTAACCCTAAAATACATTGTATTAAAAATTCAAAATGATCAATTTTTTACCTTCATCTCGAGTAATACTGGAATTTCATGGTTATGAAATTCATAACTTCCTATCAAAGCATCGAGCCTTATGTATACGAGCCATCGAGCCTTATAATTTGGCAAATACACAAAATTTATATGTAGTCAAAAACGGAAAAAATAAAAATTCCATTTGTATGTTTTGTTGCATCTGTAAAGATAAGGAAACACTAAAAGTTTCATTAAGATATTTGTATCCATTAAAGCGTGACAACTAGTTGAACTTTTTGGAGGTGACCTCACTTGACCTTGACTAACTCGTTGACCCTAGATGACCTGGCCTAAAAAATTTGAATCAGCATGCCAAATTGATGTGGGAACACAGCCATGCACACCACTCGATTCATTGGAAGTTTGGCCCAGTGATGTTCCTGCTGTGTTCCAGTATCTCTGATAATTATCAAGCTTCCTGTAAATATCACAATCAAGGTAAATGTTGATTTTTTTGTGAATATAAAACTGCTTTTTAACGTAATTAAGACCACTTATTTGGGTGAATATTTTGGTTGAGGTAAACTTTGCGTTTGTGAGTAAAATATGTTTTTGAAATGAGCAAGATGTGACCACATATTTTATCTGCATGATTACTTTTCAGTTAGCAAATAAATTCATGATTTTCAAAAAGATTCATGATCACAATCTTCGCTCCAGCAATATAGGCCACCACATATAATTATCCATACCTTGTGTGTCACAGATGTGATAGAGGTGAAATTCAGCACTTAATTTGATTAATTTAATACTCTTGGACACCACAAACCTTGTTTCTGTCTTAATTTGACATGTATTCCTGAGAAGGAATACTTCCAGCCCCACAAGAAACGGAGTTCCTTTTCTGATCGAAAAATGCAGCACTGTCAATGTCACATATATTCCATGGCATCATGGCAAAAAAAATGTTTCTGATGGTTCTGGTGTTCTGCTTAGGTTAGATTGTATTATGCAATAATAATATATGTTATATATTATGCTACATTATCTAAGTCTAGGTTCTGTTAGGTTATTTTATTTATTGTGATTTTATTTGTTTAGTAGTCCATAGACAAACCACACACATACATGCACATCACTCATATCAATGTAAGCTTAGCCTTGAGGTGAATCGGTTATATGGCAGTATCTTAGATAATTATTAGATTATGCCTGTTTGTCGAGGACAAACAGGCATGTCCATTATTTTCCACACAACACAGTGCTGTTCCCAGCAGGGTTATTCGATCTAACTGTTGCTAAAATTCCACTGCTATTGATTGATTATTTGGGTTTAAAATTCCACTGCTACAAGATTCAAAAAAGTTCCTTCTCAAAGAAGCAGGGGCATAAAACACAGACCTGTGCCTATGTCACCAATTGTATTGACCGTAGTTGACTTAAAAGCAATCATTATAAAAGCTTTTTGATGCGGAAAAAATAAGTGGTCACACAGTCTTTCTTATGCTTAACACGCGCACGTCCAGGGGCAGATATCTGCCCCCTCAGGGTTTTCCTCATTTGCCGCCAAACTAATCGGGTTAGCAAGGCCAAACCTTGCACAGCTGTTCATCGGTCTTTTCCGCATATCCTCATACATTTCTAACCCTGAGTCATCTCAGGTCAGGTCACCAGGTCAGGCGAAGTGACCTAACTACACTCGGAGTTCTAGGTGGCATAACTTCCACAATAATTGGGCGATTGGTTTAAAACTTATAACACGTCATGATCTCATCAGGGACCATAATATGTATATCGATTTTTTTCGTAGCATTGACCTTAGGTCAGTTCGCGGCCATGACTTCACCATTATAGGGCTATGGTAAAATATACAAATGATTCCTGGTCACATATTTGCGCTCGGAATGATCTCACAACGGTTGTGGCATGTAGTTGGAAGCTATCCTCAATGTTACTGCTGACATTTTTGCTCAGTGACCTCACCAAGGTCATCTGAGATCACTACACATTTCTGTGCATCATATCGCACTGCATTGAGCTAGAAGGCTGAAATTACCGGCATTGTGCTTGTATCGCCAAGACGTGTCGATTGATACATTACATGACCTCCCTAGGCGACTTCATGACCTTGACCTGAGGTCATAGTTCGGTTGACCTGACCTTAAATTACACCGCCTATCGTCGGTGGCTCATTTCAAGGACTGTCAAATAGCGTTCGCCGTTTGTTTCTATCTGTTACAGGCCCTGAGATATGTATCAATACCTGAGTCACACCTGATCTGGTCGAATGTGACCTATCATAACCCAATGACCTGAATGTTGACCTGAGCGAAAAATGACCGAAGCACTTTCGATAGTCAGTCACTAGCTATCCAACGCCGTTTTCCATTTGTCGCTAGCTAGCATAGTTCTAGAGATCTTAGGGGGGCAGACATATGCCCCCGGACATGCGAAGTCCGCGCGGACCTCCGGACGTGCGAGTGTTAAGCTTTCTTACGAGGCTAAACACTCCAGTTTATAATCATTTTGAACAACACAGTGTCATTCCCAGTGTGGTTATTTGCTCAAATTGTTCAAAGGTTTGTCGGTGTTTTTTTTTCTTCCAGAGGAATTCCACTGCTGCATGGTTCAAAATGCATTTCTTCAAGCATTACAGCTACAAGCTGCAGTCCTGTGCCTATGACATCAATTGTATCAACCACCATTAACTTAAAAATAACAATTTTCTGAGAAAATGTGTAGTCACATTGTCTCAATCACATTGAGACACTGCATTAAAAAAATGCACACAATCAAAGGTTGCCTTCATCTCAAAATATGCTGTAAGTGCTGCCATTAACAGAATCACAAGAAATGTATGGCCTTGATTGGAGATTCCTGACACACATGGTAGCAAAAATTGTCTGGAATAAATGTGAAATGAAGTCAGAAACAGTCTTCATCATGGTTGGTTGGCTATTATGGTTTAGGGGTGCATCAACTGCATGTGTCATGGAGTACCAAGTTTTCAAGGTGAATGGGTATTAGATCAAGTGCATGAGTGTTAAATTTCTTCATCACATTAGCAACATGCCAGGTACAAATACATGATTGGTGGTAAATTTGGTAAATTGGTGGTAAATCAAGTTAACATTTGATTTTTATGAATTATTATTTTAAAAATAATATGTCAAGAAGACATGATTAAGACATGTCCACTCATTTTTTAATGCAAATGACTACTTTTAAGTCAATGGTGGTCAATACAATTGATGTCATAGGCCCAGGTCTCCAGCTTATCGACTAAGTTTAGATGGTTCAAGGAGGAAATTTTGAATCTCATGGCAGTGGAATTACTGTAAAAACAAGCACTGGTACACCTGGGAACAATTTGAGCAAATAACCCCACTGGTAATGGCACTGTATTATTAGAAAAAGTACAAATGTGTTTGTCCTCAAAAGAAAGCTCATTTTCACCATTTCAGGTACTCGAGCACAACTAATACACCACAAGGCTAAGCTTACACTGACATGAGTGGTGCACATGGCTGCAAGTCGCTTGTCTACTGACTACAAAATAAATAAATCACACAAGAAATAAAATAACTTAACCTAACCTAGACTAAGACAATGTAGCATCATAAATCAAATACATCATAGCACAATATAATTAGTATATCTTGAGATCAAGGTAAGCTTTCATTTTATTTTTGTATTAAGAGAAGAAGCTTTTGATGTTATTAAGACAATGTGACCACTTATTTTCTCTGCAAATGATTCCCCTTAAGTCAACTGCACTCAACATGAATGATGACTTCATGGGCACAGGTCTTTGGCTTATAGCCCTGATGATTTGAGAAGGAACTTTTGATTCTTGTGGCAGTAGGATTTGAGCAACAATTTGAACAAATAACCCTGCTGGTAACAGCACTGCATTGACATACAAATTGTAAACTTGCATGCTTATCCTCAAAGGAAAGCTTAATAAATATATAAGCCAACCAGGTGAGAGTACTGCAGCACAACTGATGCACTATGAGGCTAAACCCACACTTTATGACTTATTGATACAAGTGGTGCACATGGCTGCATGTGGTTTTGTCTACAGACTACTAAATAAATAAAATATAGAATAAATCAAATGACATAACGAAACCAAAGCTAACCTAACCTAGACTGAGATGATGTAGCATAATACATATAATAAAGACATAAAGACATAAAAGATTAGTGCAACTATGAGCCACAAGGGCCCTTCTTGGTTGCACTCTGTACACTGAACCAGTTGCCCACCAAATCCGTCAATCAGCCCCACTGTAATACTGAAAAGCAAGCCCTCTATTCCTATAATGATTGTTTATGCTGTTTTTAAAGATGTTCGATGTGCTGCTACTGACAATGTTTTCTGGCAGCTGGCTTCAGTGTTCTACTACCCTGTTTGTGAACAAAGTCTGCCTTAACCTTGTTCTGCTGTGGTTAACTTTAATTTTGAATTTATTACCTCTAATTGCATCATTTCTGTTAAATTCAAACATTTCCCCAAGATATCCCCTCTCCAGACCATGGACAAATTTAAAGACCCCGATGAGATCTCCTCTCAGCCTTCTATATCTAAGTGAAAACATTCAATTTCTTTAATCTTTCCTCATATGCCAGGTTGCTTATACCATTAACCATTTTTGTAGCTCTCTTTTGTACTCTCTCTAAAAACCAACAATCTTTTTCATTGCTAGGAGACCAAGCTTGGATGCAGTATTCCAAATGTGGCCTGACATATGCACAGAAAAGCTTCCTGGTGACTTCCTCATCAGGAAGTCATCAATGCATTTGATAATATATTATGACATAATATAATATCTAACCTAACTGGAAAACCAGTATCATCCATTCAATCAAATCAAACAAATCCATGAAACAAATTTTGGGCCCTGACATCATCAAATACAACATTGACAGCTCTGCATTTATCGGTAACACAATCTCAAGGAACTCATGGCCTTGATGGAAGTTTGGGAGTTCTGGAAGTATTCCTCCCCTGGAATAAATGTCAAAGTAATGCAGAAGCACAAGGTTTTTGGCATCCAAGAGTATTGAGTGTATGAAGTGTTGAATTTCTTCTTGAATCATGTTTGTGACACACCAGTTATTATATGTGATGGGCCATATTTGTGGAGTGACAACTATGATTTATATTGGCCAAAGTGGGAAGTAAACATTTACAGAGAAAAGTGATAGCATTGTTTTAAGAACATAAAAAGCATGGCATTAAAGAAATTCGCCCAAATCCAAACTTACTTTTATCTATATATACAGTATAATATAACATAAACCTAACCAAACCTAACTGGAAAACCAGAATCCTCCCAAAACACTTTTCCACCATTACATCATCAAAGCTTGCAGACATTACTATTGCTGCTGCTAATGTGAACAGCATTGCAAGGAACTTCAAGTCTTGATAAAAATTATCAGATGCACTTAGCTGGAAATATTCATTGTCTGGAATGAATATAGTTTGTTTATTGGGTGGTTCATGGCACAATGTATGCACATTCACTGCTAATTGAGCTGCCCACTGTTTCACCAGTGGGCAGCTGGATTGGGATATGTCCTGAGCTGCACTAGTGAACCTGGGACCTTTGGTACACATAGCTAGACACCATAACCACTCAGCCATCCCCACCCCTCTGGAATAAATATCAAATGAGTCCAAAACCTAAGACTTGAATGTGATTGAGTATTGAATAAAGTGCATGAAGTGTTGAATATCTTTTTTGTCATGTTGGTGACACACCAGGAATGGATATTTATACATGATGAGCTATATTTGTAGTGAATACTATGATCGTATATTTCTTTTCCAACTGCACAGTAATCATTTGCTATGAAAACTAGTAGTTGCAAAAACAAGTGCTGTGAAAATAAGTAGTAGTAGTCATTTCCACAATAAAATTCTCCATATTTGGAAAAAGAATTCAAAAGAATCAAAATTTACCTTGGTCTCCAATAATACTGATGAGCTATATTTGCAGAGGGAAGATTATGATCATGTACTTATTTCCTTGGTAACTGAAAAGCAATCAATAGCCTATTTTACAGCAACAATTTGCTCTCCCATCTAGCTGCTTTTCATCCTTCCAAGTTAATCCTTGCTTGGACTAAACATTCCAGATAGGAACTAAAAAAGTACATTGAAGAACATTCATTATAAATATAAATTGGTTTGAATAAATTATTGTAGCTTTTTCATTGAAAAAGTGTTTTTTGGTGGTGAGAATAAAATGGTTTCAGACTGATTGTTTCAGTATAATTTTCCTTAAACCATCCTATATTCTGAAAGCAATATCCCAATAGACCACAGGTAACAAATCAGTTTGTGCATGAACATCCTACTTGTGGGGTGTGTTGCAAACATTTATTAGTTGTGCTGTGTGAGGATCTCTGGAGTATCAGGTATGGATTTAAAAACTTGGTTGACATTGATTAAGTATACTTTTGTTGTTATGTTCTCTGCCATTGATCAGGGTGTTGGCCAATAACCTAATCATTTGCTAATTTAACCATAGCTCCAATTTGTGATCTGACAGTCATTCATTGGCTGCCATAAACAGTAGAGCTGAGTGCAATCTGCAAGTAAATGGGAAAGTGCATTGCAATTTCCTGAGGTTTGTAAGCTGAATTTTACTTATTTCAGCAGCATTGAGAGCAGGGTAAAAATAATGGTGTTTTGTAAGGTATGAGATGTCAAAACAAGTCAAGTAGGATGTTAAAATTTTGTCACGGAAGAATGTTAATAAAAAAAAAGTTTCATAATTTAAACTCAATTTTTAGCCTTTGGGGGATTTCATGAATGCATGCTTATGCAATTTGTGGGACATCTAATCATTGTTGGAAAAACTGGCATCTGTTGGGTATAATAATATTTTGATCTGATTAAAATATAGCCTTTCAGTACTTGAACCTCAATTTTGAGCCTTGTGAGTGCACTACTCATGAATGTTCATGCTTTCTATGCAATTTGTGGGACGTCTAATCACTTTGCTTCATATTGTGTTGTAAAATGTTGTGCATCACCATTCCTTATCAAGAACATTAACATGACACTTATAAATGAGATACTGTTAGAAAGGAGACTTCATAAGCATGCACCAAGTAGCAGGAGGTTGATGCTTCTTGGAGAAAGATGTGGATGAGCATTTAGAAAGTGGTACTTTCCACCCTATTTAATGAATAACTTATCACTGTGCTACTATGATACACAACCACAATACAACTTCAAAAGGTAGTACAACAAATGGTACCTTTTTTATAAGCACACTCTTAGTGTTGCACTAGAAACATCTGCAGAAATGGCAGCATGTGACATCATGCCACATGCTATGTTTTTGGTCAATTTGTGTCAGTATAGGCAAGAATGAATTCAATATTTAATCTGATATTCTATATATTTATATTAATAAATATTTATTATTAGATATTTGTGCTGGAGTGCGTCCAATCAAAGGTCATCATGTTTAACAGACAAGTTTTTTAAAGACACAATGAGCCCATTCTATGCAAGTCACTTTAGATTTCCTCAGTGGTTTCGGAGCAAGCAGATTCTCCAAGGCAATGACACCAAGAAACCAATGCCATTTGTGAACTTATGGGTGACTGTCAAATATTTTCTGGAAATGTGTGCAAAGATAAATCATGCTTGAAATATAACTGCATTTAGGGTTCATCAGTGTCAGTGAAGGATCTGTAATACTTGTTCCAATATTACTCTGACCAATCTCATGCTTGCCTGCACATGATAGCTGTAGATTATTGCTGGGGTAAGCAAATCAGACCCAGCTCTATTTTTCAGCATTCACTACTTTTGTGCAGCACAGAGGATGGTGCTTGGGTGTTAAGTGCATGCTAGTGGTGTTGTGCCTTGCATCAGCTGTTTTCAGGGGTACAAGGTTTAAATTGATTTCAGTGCCCACCATCTCTGCCAGGGTAAGAACATTTTGGTGGTTACTTTTATAGTATTTGTTTGTCTTAAAAAGTGTTTTGGGAATTTTTGCAATGGTTTCTTTATAATACAATGTTTATGAACATGATTCAAAGGATACTACTACTCATTTTCTTGGGAAATGCATATTTCTTGGTTCATCATAGAGATAAATCCCATAATGTGCCATTTATGCCACACTACTGTTCTTTGTGCCATAATTTATCCATCCCTTACCTGGAACTCCTCAGACGTGACTAAAGGAAAACCAAACACTATGCGTGCTTGATTCAACACCAATTTACATAAAAATGCTCATTTCTGCCTCTGCCACATAAATGGCATGCCACCATCATTCCAAAATAACACTGAAAGAAACTGAACATGCTGCACCATTCAGTACTGACATATGGGTGACATCACAATAAACATTGTGGTTGTGTTATTAAATCAAAATATATAGGTTTATATTGGTTTAGATGAGAGTAGATTATATTATGTTAGGTTAGGCTAGGTTTTCCTGCTTAATTATTAATTCTCATAGCATTTATTGGAGGTCTTAAGGAAAGACAGGACACAGCAGAAGCTGGCTCATCAATATAACTTGTGTCTGCTCACTAGTGTGAAAATTGTTTCAGGGTGTGTGGGTACCATACAACCCAGTACCATACAACATAATTTAACTTTGTTTTCAGGATAACGAGGCAAGTTTCAACTTTTTTAGATGCCACAGGGTTCTTCCAACTGGAGTTCACTGTCCTAATTGTGCCAAAGCCTGCAGGTTGCACCAGATAACTCATTAAGGTATGTAAACTGCTTGCAGCATTAGCCAATCAAAGCCTCAGTGCTATACCTATGGCATCATCACACCATACCAATGTGACTATGAAATCATCTTTGAAATTGAAAAGGAAGCATTTCCCAAGAAAACAAGTGGTCACATCTTCCAAATCACGTTCATAAACATAGCATTCTGAGAAAAAATTCAAAAAACCTTTTAAGACAAATTTACCACTTTTAATTTATGAATTTCATCATGCCAGGTCTTCTCCCTCTTCTTGTTCCTTAGACCACTTGACCTGGGAGCAAATTTCCACTGTAAAACCGGCTAATGGGAGAGAAAATGAGTAGTCATATCTTCTTAACCACGTTCAAAAACATTGCATTAAGATTTGTATAGAAGAAGCAAGTTACCTACCTTGGTCTGCAATAATACCAATACCCACAGGTGTAGGTAGATAGCATACCTACCTACCTTCGCTACCCAGGTAGGTAGGTACCTAGGTAGGTACCTACCTACCTACATACAAAACTAGGAATAGTAGGTACTAGCTAACTACTACCTACCCGTACCACCTACCATCCATTATTGACCTGTTCCTTTCCAAGTAGGGTATCTTCCTTCACGTTAATACACAACCTATATTACGTTAATATGATAATGCCAAAACATCTGCCCCTTACTCAAAATGCTACTGACACCACAAAGAGCGGTCAGTTTCAAGATGGACGGCAGGAACCTAGTTAGAGCAGAATATTGCATTCTTTTCTACAGTTATTGAAATTCCTCCCTGTTACTTTGGCAATGGTCGATTTTCTTTGAACCTGTACAAATATTAATGCAATGAATTATAACGTATACAATCAACACTTGTGTTCATTGCTGTGAGCATACATCAATGCAATAAAAGACCATTTTTTGGGTACTCACCTCTTTACTACCAGAACCGGTTTCGTATAATCCTCAAATAAGGAGGATATTGTGCCTGTTATCCTTCATTTCGTAGGAATTTGGGGTAGTTTTCACTCTCCCAATGGGGAGGATATTAGCTTGAGGGTATGTTGGTATATATCGCAGTGTTAAAATAATGGTTTTTCGTTAGGTGTGAGATGTCGAAATATGCACAGTAGGATGTCAAAATTTGTCATGGAATTAGTGTCATTTCAAATCATTTTTATGTCTTTCAGACTCAAATTTGAGCCAATGGTGTACTCATGCTGCACCTTCATTCGTTTTTTAGATTCATAATTTGTGAAGCTATATTCGGGATAACGAGAAAAAGCCAATGCTATACACTGGTGATGTATGCCATATCGCATTATCGATAGTCCCTTTACATGAAATTGCATTGCGAAATGTTAGTGTATTATCATCCCTTACCGAGAACATGATCATGTTACTAACAAACGAGGTACTCTTGGAAAGAAGACACGAAGACTTAATTAGCACACATCAAGAAGCAGGATGCCAATACTTCCCCGGAGGATGTTGAATTAGTGTTGATAAAGTGGTATATTCCACCATATTTTACAAATAATTTGACACTGATATATCATCATCGTGGTAGCTTTGTGGATCAATGTAGCTTAGTCAAGGGTTTTCCAGTGTACTATGGAACAAATTGCATATAATTATTGCCAAGAATCATATGATTCGTTGAAAGAAAATGAAAGTATTCAGAATACTTTCATTATTTACGTTCATGAGATGCAAATGGCATCCAGCAGTCTTCCTACTTCTAATTTTCATAGTGTACATTAAGTTCAAAATGACAAGGAGCTAAATAGCCATAAATATAGCAGTCTTTTGGCTCCATTTGGGCATATATTTTGCAAACTTACAGTATCAGGAGCTCAGTTCAGGCAGTGGTGTTCTATTATGTACTTTTGAGGGGTCAAGTGCCCCCTCGATGCTGGTTTTACACCTGTCCCAATCATTTCAACTTCTAACACGAAACCCTATAGAGGGTGCTTCTCGTCAATCAAGTTGGGCTCTTCCGTTGCCCTCCCTCCCCAAGGATTCTCAGAAATCAACGCCGTGGTTTCAGATGTCGAGGAGAATGCGTGCATGATTTTTGAAAGCATGTTTTGTTTCGTGAATTCTGCACAGTACGCGAATGGCCATGCGGTAACTGAGGGTGTTGGGCTCTTAGCTGGGTGGCATAGGAGTGGGTACCGGGTGGTAACTGGGTAACAATTGTCGCCGTATTAATACCTACCTAATAAGTAGGTAGGTACCTACCTACCTAGGTACCCACCTACCTACCTACCAAACTAGGAATAGTAGGTACTAGCTAACTACTGCCTACCCGTACCACCTACCATCCATTATCGACCTGTTCCTTTCCAAGTAGGGTATCTTCCTTCACGTTAATACACAACCTATATTACGTTAATATGATACCAAAACATCTGCCCCTTACGCAAAACGCTACCGACACCACAAATAGCGGTCAGTTTCAAGATGGACGGCGGGAACCTAGTTAGAGCAGAATATTGCATTTTTTTTTTATTTTTTTTAAAATTCCTTCTTTTTTTTTTGAAAATTTTTTTTTTTTTCTAAACTATAATAAAAATAATATTAATTAATTTAAAAAATAAAAAAAAAAATTTTTTTTTATTTTTTTATATTAAAAAAAAAAAAAAAAAAAACCATTTTTCGGGTAAACTCGCCTCTTTACTACCAGAACCGGTTTCGTATAATCCTCAAATAAGGAGGATATTGCGCCTGTTATCCTCCGTTTCGTAGGAATTTGGGGTAGTTTTCATCCTCCCAATGGGGGAGGATATAAGCTCGAGGGTATGTTGTTCAAGGATGTGTAGTGACGTTGGATGGTCGGGGCGCTGGGGTCGCGGAAACTGCTAGTTGTTTTCAGGTATGGACTTTTAGTGGTAGCACTCTACCAAGCAATGTTGTTCTTCGTTTTCCCTTCTGGAGTACAAAATATTTCATTTAGTCTAGTCACAATCCTGGAGTACAAAATGTATTGGTATGCATGACACCAACAAACTCCAGTTTTTCCAACACTGGAAGTACATGAAGGAACTTTTAATATTCATAAGAATCGTTTTCAGTATTGTTTTCAGTTTTTCCGTGCAAAACAACTTTCTTGGTCGTGAGAATAAAACTATTTTAGACGGATTGTTTTAGTATAATTTTCATTAAACCATCATATATTCCAAAACAATAGTCCATATATATCCAATAGTCACGCGGTGTTTGTTGTGCCAGGTGTGCGTTGGGCCGGCTCCTGGTGTATGGTGCGTATTTGTGAACTTCGTTGACATGGATTAAGTATACTTTTGTTACCATTTTCTCTACCATTGCTCATGAAGTTGGCTTACAACCTCATCCTTCGCTAATAATTTAACCACAGCCAATCTTCGTGTCTGAGGCAGAGCTGTGTGTTATGCGTCGGTGGCGAATGGTGCGCACAAACTCGAAATGGCGCAAAGGTTGACCGGGCCATGAAATGTATTTTGGGGTGCTTTACATTTGAGTTACTTGGGAATGATTTGAGTGATAAGTACCATGAACATATACTGTCACAGCATAAATATTATTCCTTACCTCAACCACTTAACTTGAATGTTGGGTTCTCAGTACTTCATATCAATGCAAAGTCCCTCAAGAATAAATTAATCTTATTATTAA
Organism: Imbricaverruca yamaguchii; assembly: GCA_034440575.1. NCBI lineage: Eukaryota > Metazoa > Arthropoda > Thecostraca > Neoverrucidae > Imbricaverruca > Imbricaverruca yamaguchii. The sequence goes on from JAOTOL010001580.1 coordinate 17,471, forward strand.
TTATAATGTTATTAATCTTCTAGGAAATTTAGAAGTTGATTGGTCAGTTATTTGTGTGTCAGAGACATGGTTGAAGAAAGATTTAGAACAATACTTTAGTCTAAAAAATTATAATCTCTGCATCTAGTAGAAAAGAAGGTGAAGGTGGAGGTACAGCAGTATATCTAAGTAATAGATATGAGGCTAGGGAAAGAAAAGACCTGGAGAGTGATCATTTTGAGACAAATTTTCTTGAAATCAAAATGAAGTTTGATGTACCAGCAGAGATTCCTATTGAGGGAAATATATAGACCTCCAAGCTTGAGCCACACTTTATTTATGGACTACTTGGAGAACATGCTTCACTCATTGGAAAACACTACGTGTACAGTGTCATAGCAGGGGACTTCAATTACAATCTTTTGAAATATCACTGATAAACCTACACTTAGTTTTATGAATATGTAAAATTCCTATGGATTTTTCCCAACCATCTTAAAAGAGACCCGGATTTGTGATAATTCTGATGATGTTTTGGATAATATATTTATAAATGATGTTAATGGCTGGAATAATTCAAGAATTCTACTTCGTGATTTATCAGATAATTTTCCAGTTTTTCTTTATCTGTCATTAATTCAAAGCACAATTATAACAAGACATTCGGTGACGGTCTTTGATAGGAATAAAATCAGTGCATTAAATGATCACCTCATGAGTACCTTGGAAACCTTTTAAGATGAGACTGATGTTAATCAAGCATGTAACAAACTTAAGGCATATGAATCAGGTATGAAAAAATCATGTAAAACTTTTACACCCAGTAGAAGAAAGAATCCACTTAAACCATGGGTAACCCCTGCACTTCTGTGTTCAATAAATACAAAACATATACCATATGCAAAATATATTAGGAATATTATTTTACTGAATGAAAATAAATACAAAAGGTATAATAACATGCTTTGCAGTGTGCTTAGGGATGCGAAACGATTATATTACAAGAGGGCATTCCAGGATAGCAAAGGTGGTGGCAAAAACATGTAAGTATTTGAATGAAAACACCTGATAAATTTAATGCATTTTTTTCCAATGATATGTAGTGAGTTGTAAAAAGATACCTGCAACACATCAGTCCATTATATTGTCTTACACAGCCTAATTATGCAACCATTAGCACTATACCTTCTGCTAATGATGCTCAAATTGAAGACATTATACATCTTGAAATCCTGTTAGTGGAGGTATGGGCAACATTAGTACAAAAATTTTGATTGGGACATCTATAAGTATTTTGGAACATCTAACATATTTCTTTAATCTTAGTCTGAACACTGCAATATTCCCTAATACATTAAAGTCTGCAGTTATAATTCCTGTATATAAATCAGGGGAAAATAATAAATTGACTATTCATAGACCAATCTCTTTGCTACCAATAATTTCGAAAGTACTGGAAAGATTAATACACCTTTGGGTACCATCATTTCGAAATGAAAATAATATCATGCACCCATTGCAATTTGGTTTCAGAAAAAAACGGCGCATACATACCAATTGCTCTGATGCATAACGAAGTAACTAAATCCCTTGTAAATAATAAATCAGTTTGTACTCTGTTCCTAGATTGAAAAAAAAAGGTTTTTGACACCATCCGCATCAGCATTTTGTTACAAAAATTGAACTTTATTGGTTTTAGAGGAAATATATATAAACAGTTAACCTCATACCTATCAAATAGATCTCAAAGAACCAAGATGCATGATGTCATCTCCCAACCATTACATATCACAAAAGGTGTTCCTCAAGGTCCGATTCTTGGACCTCTTCTATTTACTCTATACATTAACGATCTCTGCAATGTTTCCAATTTGGCTAGCTTTTACCTATTTGCAGACGACACTGCCGTAACTATTACAGGTAATGATCATTCTGAATTACAATGTAAAGTAAATGAGGTAATACCCAAAATAATTGCATGGTTTCATACCAACAGATTATCTATTAATGCTGAGAAGACTGTACATAAAATATTTTACAGGAATCCATGTGATCTTCATGTCAAAATAAATACTTCCAGTATTACAAGGCTGTATAAAATATAAAAGCTGTATAAAATATTTAGGTATATTTATTGATGATTGCATGACATGGAAAAGCCATATAGATGCCATCTCTTCAAAACTTGGCAGGAATATTGGAATTATAGGCAAGTCTAGGTACTTTTTATCAACTTGTGAAGTGCTTCTTCTGTATAATTATTTAATATTGCCATATCTAAATTATTGTGCTGTTGTCTGGGAGAGTACGTACCACTCTAAGCTCGACAAGACTATTAACACTCGGACGTCCGGCGGTCCGCGCCAACTTCGCATGTCCGGGGGGGGCAGATGTCTGCCCCCCTAAGATCTCTGGAACTATGCTAGCTAGCGACAAACGGAAAACGGTGTTGGATAGCTGGTGACTGTCTCTGTCGAAAGTGTTTCGGTCATTTTTTTCGCTCAGGTCAACATTCATGCCAATGGGCCATCATAGGTCAAATTCGACCAGATCAGGTGGGACTCAGATATTGACACATATCTCAGGACCTGTAACAGATAGAAACAAATGGCGAACGCTATTCGACAGTCCTTGAAATGCGCTATGGACAATAGGCGGTGTAATTTAAGATCAGGTCAACCGAAACTCAGGTAAAGGTCAAGAAGTCATGACCTCAGGTCAGGGCCTAGGGAGGTCATGTAAGGTATCAATCGATACGTCTTGATGATACAAGCACAATGACGGTAATTACAACCTTCTAGCTCAATGCAGTGCGATGTAATGCGCATAAACGTGTAGTGATCTCAGGTGACCTCGGAGACCTTGGTGAGGTCACTGAGCAAAAATGTCGGCGGTAACATTGAGCATAGCTTCCATCTACATGCCACAACAGTTGTGAGATCAATTCCGAGCGCAAATATGTAACTAGGAAACATTTGTATATTTTACCATAGCCCTATAATGGGAAAGCCATGGCAGCGACCTGACCTCAGGTCAATGCTACTGAAAAACCCGAGACATGTTATGGTCTCTGATGAGATCAGGACGTGTTATAAATTTGAAATCAATCGCACAATTATTGTGGAAGTTATGCCACCTAGAACCCCGAGTGTAGTTGGGTCACTTCGCCTGACCTGGTGACCTGACCTGAGATGACCCAGAGCCAAATCTTTCTGAGGATATGCGGAAAAGACCAATGAACAGCTATCCTAGGTTTGGCCCTTCTAACCTGATTAGTATGGCAGCAAATTCGGAAAAACCGCAGGGGGAGATATCTGCCCCCACCCCCCGGACGTGCGCGGGTTAAGCTGTAGAAGCGTGTTATTAGGATTGTTGATAAGAAACCTTACTTATACCATACAAATTAATTGTTTATTAAACATAGAGTTCTAAAGTTTCTGGACATAGTTGATAAGCAATGTATTTACATCATGTTAGGTTTTCTAAATCAATCATTACCGGCACCTCTTTCTAATATGTTTCAACTTCATGAACAAGGTGGCCTCATAGTTAGACAACACTCTCAAATGCCCTTTTCTGATATCAATTATGGAATGTTTTCATTACCCTTTATTGCACCAAAAGCCTGGAGTAAAATATTCGATGGTCCTCCTCTCGCGTCTTGGAGAGCCTCCTCTTACATCCTGGGGCCCGTTTAACATGGCATAGGGCTTCCTGTCATGCTCCAGGAGCTTTCATTTTCTGGGGTCTCCCTTATCGTATTGGGGCCTCCGTGCTAATTTTTGCCACTTTTAATTTCTTGGGCCTCCTACCCTCTCCTAGGTGACTGCTTTTTTCAAATTATGGGCCTCCTAATGGAGACCCATAATTTGGAGAATCTTCATTTCGTCCTGGAGGCCTCCTTTTCGTTCGGTGTGGCTCCCTTTCTTCGTGGGGCTTCATTGTCGTCCTTGGGGTTTCATTTTTGTCTGGCCCTCATTTACGGCCTGGGAGTCTCCTTTACGGCCTGGGGGTTTCCTTTTCGGCCTGGAGGCCTCCTTTACGTCCTGGGGGCCTGCTTTTCGTCCTGGTGGCCTTTTTTTCCCCTGGGGGCCTCATTTCGTCCCGGGGGCCTCTTTTCGTCCTGGAGAGCCTCTTTTCGTCCTGGGGGTCTCCTTTCGTCCCGGGGGAGCCTATTTTCGTCCTGGGGGCCTCCTTTTTGTTCTGGGACTCCTTTTCGTCCTGTGGATCTCCTTTTCGTCCTGGGGGCTTCCTTTTCGTCCTGAGGGCCCCTCAAATTTCAGGAGGGGCGGCGCCCCCCGTCTCATAGCAGGGGCCGAATGCCCCCGCCGCCCTTGCTGATGCAGAGTGATATGCTCATATCACTCACACTGGCGTATCCTCTCTGTATCCACAGGCCCTATCATACTTTATACAAACCACTTAAACCAGAAGTTCACCATCATTACGATTGAACTCCTTGTTAGCAGGATTTGTCTGAAGGAAAGTTTGATGACTTTGTATGGAATTGGGGTACAGCTTGAGCACGTAGCACATCTTGATAAGCATACATCATTGTGCAATGGCCAAGCTCCTAACCACTACCTTACCAAAAAAGATCATGTACTGAGGCAGTGAGAAATTATTTGTGAAATAGGGTGAATACACTACTTAATGAACATAGAATCAACATCCTTCCAAAAGATGTTTCAACATGTCTTCTCAGTGTGAAATTTTTCAAGAAAATGGGTGGAAAATACCACCTAATGAAAGCTCAATCGACCTCCCTGTCTATGGCTTTTGTGACATCCTTGTTTACTAGCTGCTGATTATGAAAGCAACATGAACTCAACTGAAGACATCCTGATGCCCTTCAACAATTCAAATATGCCATAGTTGGGGTGCACCAATGACCTCTGATCAGGAAATTTCCTGAAACCGTATCACAGAGCCTCTTCTGTTTCAGATAGTCTTCCCAGTATCCTGAAACCCGGTATCATCCAGCACTCCTTAAGTCCTTATTCAGCAAGCAATGAAGCCCTGCACTGAATACAATATGCAGGCTTATCAAAGTTGCTCAGTGATAAGTTATTTCACTTTCTGAATATACCACTTTCTGAACACTCAATCGACATCTTTCTCCAAGAAGTATCAGCATCCTGCTCTTTGATATGAAGTATTAATGTCTCCTTTATAACGGTACCTTGTTTATAAATAGCATGTGCATGCCCTCAATATGGAATGGTATTACACAAACATTTTGCAATGCAATTTCGGGTAAAGTGATCACCTATGTGATATGGGATACAATACCAGTTCATCATAGTTATTATTATCCTTATCCTGATTTACATCTTTTCTTAAATTATGAATCTTAAAACAAATTATCAAGGTCCAGTCATAATCACCTGCACCATCAACTCAAATTTTAGTCTGAAAGACATCAAAAACATTTTAAATTACACTAATTACATATCAAATTTCGACATCCTGCTATGCTCATTTCGACATCTCACACCTAATGAAAAACCAATATTTTAACCCTGTGTCTTCTTGGTGGATGTTTGCTAAGTTTTCATGTCCCTGATCCAAGATCATGATGCCAGGCATCCTGTAGCACAATTACAGGTGAAAGGATTATTTGTGATGTGCTGTTATACAATACCAGTGTGTAGCACCAGTATTTGCATCATCATTAACAGTATCCCCAAATCGATGTCAATATCCTCAAATTAGGTACCTCTTAAAACATGGAAAACAGGTAGTCATATCCGGACACCCTGCCTGGTGTCCTGCACTCGATTCCCGCCGGTGACCTTGGAAGCGGCGGCACATCGCTGGGTGACCGCGTGCCCGCCGGCATTGGGTCAGCAATGCCAGGCGGCCTATCGGCGAACTCCGGCCGCCACCCTCGCCGGCGCAGGCGCGGCAGGCGCGCGCCTGGCGCGAGGAAGCGAGGGAGCAAAGGCGCCCAACGCCGACAGAGGAATCTGTGGCCAGCTCCAAGTTCAAGTTCAAGACTCAACATTTGCTTGCTGAACATCCAAAGCATTAAGCCAAAATTACTGGAAATGTCTGAAGTACTACATCGCTACAAGTATGACGTCGTATGCCTGGCCGAAACCTGGCTGAAGCCTGCGACGCCCAACAGATTGCTGCTGCTCCCTGGGTACCAGCTGTACCGGGCCGATCGCCCCGACGGGCGAGGGTACGGAGGAGTGGCACTGGCCGCCAGTGAAGGTACCAACGCGTCTCCACTGAAAACCACAACGGCTGTCAACCATCCCAACAGCAAGCTGGAGACGTGAATGTTGGTTAAACCAGACAGCAAGCGCCAATTCATCATCTGCACCGCATATCGTCCACCGCATATCGTCCACCGAGACTGAATCTGACCGTCTTGAAAGCGCGGACTTTGTAGACCTAGAAGCACAATTCCAGCGTGTGATTGTTGACTATCCGAAGTCCAAACTTTTTATTTGCGGAGATTTAAATTGTGACTTGCGGAAACCAGACTCGGGCCAAGGTAGGCGTGTGCTGTCTAATTTTATTTTTGATTACTCGTTATTTCAGTGTGTGACCTCGCCCACCTATTCAACTGGCTCTCTCCTTGACGTAGTTATCACCAACTGTCGTGACATTGTGCAGCATTGCCGTACACAATTTTGTCATTTTAGTCCGCATAGATTCGTTCGTTTTTCAGTCGATGTGCCCAGATCCAGACCGAGTGGCGCCACCGTTCGCACGCGTTGCTTTCGCCGTACTGATCCGAATGCTTTGCTTTACGATCTTTGTTTGGCTGACTGAGTTCTGTTTTTAATTCTCCCTCCGTCACGCTCAAGTGAGACTGTTTTCTGAACATCTTTTTACCCATCATTGACATCCATGCTCCCATCAGGACTGTTAGAATCAGGAACCCTAGCGCCCCGGTCGTATCAGATGGAACAAAAGCTCTAATGTGTCGCCGCCGTGGTGCGCTGACCGTTTATGGGCACCAGTCCACGGAGTACAGGGACGCCAACCGAGCTGTACGATCGGCGATTAGATGTGTTAGCCGGAACGACGTTGAGCGGAGAATCCGTGAGGATGGGCAGAGGTCAATGTGGCGCCATATCAGGTCATTTGTCGGCGGCAAGCAGGCCATTCGTAAGCTACCCGACAAGACAGTTGATGACCTTAACCGATTTTTTGTCCGCGTGGGCCCGTGTGTGGCTGACGAGGTTAGGAGTATGGGAGCGACGCCGAGTATCTCCTGCCGTTTGCCGCGTGTCGGTGCCTGTGCGTTCACCCTGGAGTCGTTGTCGCTATCTCAGCTGCGAGCCATCGTCTTCGGGATGAGCGGGTCGTCGGCCTGTGGCGATGACGGCATCAGCATCCACATGTTCAGGGTGTGCTTCGACTCGTTAGGTGGGGTGCTCCTGCATTTGGTCAATTCCAGCATAACCCAATCCGATATTCCTTATTCTTGGAAGCACTCCCTCGTCCATCCCATCTTCAAGTCCGGTGATCCCTGTAACCCTTCCAATTTCCGTCCTATCTTCATCGTCCCAGTCATTGCGAAAATTGTAGAGCGTGCCGTCCACCAGCAACTGTACCTGTCCGATAACCACCTCCTCTCCCAAACTCAGCACGGCTTCCGTCCTCGTCACTCGACGGAAACCACTCTGACCTCCATATCTGACCAGATCCTATCCGCATGTGACCATGGAGAGGTGTCCCTTCTCTGCCTGCTGGATTTGAGCAAGTGCTTTGATGTGATAGATCACTCAAAACTCTTGTCAAAATTAAGTCTCCACAGCATCGATACTTCCTGGTTTTCGGCTTATCTTCAGAACCACACCCAGAGTGTCAGCCTTACTGATAGTCTGGGTGTCATCCACAAATCTGCCTCGTTGCCCAACAGCATCGGCGTTTTTCAAGGATCATCTCTCGGACCTCTCCTCTACTGCGTCTTCGCCAACGACCTCAGCCTGTTCGCCGAAGGTGCAGTAGTTGTTCAATACGCTGACGACACCCAAATTTTGGTCAGTGGTAAGAAATCTCAAATTCAAAATGTTGTCACTCATATGGAAACAGTTCTGGCCTCCCTCGATATCTGGTTTCGAGCAAATGGACTGAAAATTAACGTAGCTAAGACACGGCTGATGATGTTGGGCAGCCCACAAAATCTGCGTGCCTTACCGGATGTCACAGTGAAATTTCGCGATCATCATCTACCCACCATTTCGGAATGCAAAAATCTCGGTATTATTTTCGATCGCTCTCAGCTGGGACTCGCACGTCTCAGAATTGACTCGGCGTTGTTTCGGAGTTCTGGGTGGTCTGTCGCATCTGAGAGGGCACCTTCCACCTGCCGTCATCTCCGCGCTGGTCAATGCTCAGATCTTCTCGCAGATCCGCTACTGTATTTCTGTGTATGGTACCGGAGGCAAAAAGAACCTATCTCGCATCCAAAAAATTATAAACTACTCGGCTAGGGTAATTTTCGGCCGCAAAAAGTTTGACCACGTTTCGGATCTGCTGAGGAGGCTGGGCTGGCTCAGCGCGGAGAACCTGGCGAGTTATCACACACTTCGCCTCATACACAAGGTGCGCCTCCATGGTGAGCCAGAGTCACTGGCTCACGATCTCACCACCATGGCGGAGATTCGTGACCGGACCACCCGTCAAGACCACAACTTGTATGTCCCCCGGTCCCGCACCGAGATGGGGGAAGAGACGCTTTAGTTCCAGAGCGCCACACATGTACAACTCAATGCCACCTGAGCTGACGCGACTTCCCGTGTCGATCTTTGGTCGCCACCTACGGGAGCATCTACTTGACGTGCCGCCCGTGCCGGACTGATAGACTGCTCGACTTGCTGTTATTTTTTATATATATTTTTTTATAGTTTAACTTGTATTCTGTGATTTTGACCCTCTTTTTTACCTTTTGTGCTGTGTTGTTTTATCTATTTGACGCGATGTCGTAATAGCCACAAGTCAATTGTGGATGACCTCAATACAAGTCTGTGTCTGTCATTCATAGAGTGAATGTCAGTATTGGGTTATACAATTTAGGAGGGTCATCAAAATACTGGCATTACATGGCAACATCAATATTTTCATTGGTTTTACTACTGGAGTAAGGACGACTGGAGTAAGTATGTATGTGTTTTTTTTTGTAGTGCAAATAGCCAATATTGTGCAAACTTTTGGCAAAAAGTCCAAATTAAATGACATAGGAGGTCGCCAAAGAGGCCCGACGCACCACGAATGCAATAAGCACCCTGGCCGAGGCGACACAACCCGAAGATCATCAGAGACCAACTCAGGCCAAGAACATTGGGACTAGCAGTTGTTGAGTGCAGTTATGCCAATGGGACGGTTATGTCAATGAGCAGTTATGCCAGTGATGCCAGTAAGCAATTGGCATAATGAGTTATGCCAACTGCTGTGCGTCCGGACGTGACGGCAGGGTGCGCACCCGTCTGGCGCGGTCACGGCCACCATCGCGTACCGCACGCTCATTTTTCTCCAAACATTTCAGGAGCGTGTTCTGGGCATGGCGTCTGCCTCGCCGGTGGCGGACGCGGAAGCGTTGCCGAGTTTTGCCTCTGTGAAGGAGTTGGTGAGCGGCGTGTGTACGGACAGCCGTCTGGAGCGGCAGCTGGCGGGGCTGCCGGCCGCCGCCGGCGACGAGTCGGCCGCCGTGGCCGACTGGCTGCGCTGGTGCCGCGCCCGGCCCGACGTGCAGCTCGCGGAGTCGGCCGTGCCAGACTCGGTGCTGCCCGGTGCCTCGCTCGTCGACGTCAAGGTGGGCTGTCGCGGTCGGGAGGCGGACGACCGGATCTACGAGAGCAGTGCCGAGGTGTGGCGTCGCGTGGCGCGCGGGAACTGCGCCCTGCAGCTGACAGGTGCGGCCGGTGTGCCGCGCCGGCTGGGCCTCGTCCGGGGGCTGCGCAAGTTCAGCGGCGGCATGGGTGACGACTGCGGCGACTGCAGTCCACAGGCCGACTCGTGGCGGCGCTACTTCCTGCGTCCGCCCGAGACGGTCCGCCGACTGCTGCTCACGCGCAAATCCGACGGCCAGGTGGCGCACCTGAGCGCCCGCTGGTTCGGCGGCGCCTTCCTCGTGTGTGTTGGATCCAAGAGCGTGAGTCTGGTGACGCGGCGCGCGGCGGACGTGGCGCTGTACAGGGCGCCGCGCTACGTGGTGGCCCGCCAGGCGGCGGCCACCGTCTGGCGCCAGCTGGAAGCGCTGACGGCCGCGCGCCGCGCCGCCCTGCTGGCGTTCCTGCACCACACGCGCTTCACGGCCGTGCAGGAGCTGCTGCAGCCCAACCACCAGTTCGTGGAGAACCTATCGACGCTGACTGTCGCCCAGCTGCGCTTCATCGCTTGGACGCCGCCGCTGGCCGACGACGCGGCGGCGTCGCTGTACGCCTGCCCGCCGGAGCTGGGAATGCGGCTGGCGGAGTCGTTCGGCCTCAGCCCGGTCGAGTACTCGGTGGTGGTGGGTGACGTGCAAGAGCGGCTACCGCAGCTGATGGCCGACGTCAGGACGGCCCACGGCTATGAGGGCCAGGTTATGGTCTTCGTCGACGAAGACGGCATCGTCATCGGCCTGCTAAAGAAGAAGACTGCCTGGTACATTCTGCTCCGGGCGTTGAGTAGTAGGGTCATCTGGGGACTTAGACAGTACAACTTTGTCGACATGGTCCGAATATTACACGAGCGGTTTCAGGAGATTCAGACGTGGCTGGGCCTGCAGAACGGTTTTGTTGATAATTGGCAAGAGCTGGCCATGGCGTTTGCCTCATGGTGTCGGTATAATGGTTTCAAAGGTGTCACCTTGAGCACTATGCTGCCGCCGCTGTGGGACACGTTCCTTCGGCAAAGCGGGCGTACGGACCGGTTTGATGTGGTACTAACTCAGTAGCTGCTGCCTGCCTGATCATGGGCACTAAGTGATCATTACAGGCGGTGCGCCCTCCAGCACAAACAACTAACCACTGTCCGGCCAACGTGAATCACGGACGCTGTCCCAGTACAGAACAGCATTGGGGTGTTGTAGCACCAGCACGGACTGATGACGCTGGTTGGTCTCAGCAGACTAGCGGTGTTTGTCGCCTTCAACGCGGGCTTGTACCCACCAATTGTTGCCGGTAGTGGGAGACATTAATGACGGTTGAGTGCCTCACTATTACATAGCACCGGTGGTGGTTGTCGGCCTCACTATTATGATATCGGCTGTGGCTGTTGAGCTCACTATTTTGTGGCAGTGGTTGTCGGCATGGATGTAACCACGGATTTGACATTGGTGAGGGGGACAAACCCGAGACGTGGTAAGATTGAACAGGATGGAGGGACCTAGTCCCGCCTTCGAGTGCAACCCGCCCCCTCGAATTTTTTCAGCCAGAGGCGTCCTTCAGGTGCTGTCACAGTAACGCCGCTCCAAATAAATGGAACGAATAACGCACGACAATTCCTGGATCGAACGAACGCCCACATGACAATTCCTGGATCTTCCCCTGATTACAACATTTCTCTCGGTTATGAACTCTGGCTAGTTATATAATTGTGCGCATTCGCGTGTGGCTTCTCTGAAAAATTTGACAATTCCCGTTGAACTATTAAGAGGAAAGCGGACAAACTGAAAACAAGTTTTGTGTTTGATATGTCCGGAACAGCAATGTAGCAGCGTAAACCAGCGATGAGAGCACCGTCCGAGCAGGTTACAACGGATTTTGGGGGAACCCCTAGTCATATATGATACGAGTGCTTGTTATCACAAAGGCTGCAAACAAAAATATATTTGATTCTTCTATTCTTATTGGACGCGTGTATATCGACTCATGAGTCGATTTACACATGCCTGCTTCTCTGTGTAAAGCCACTCATGAGTCGATTTACACAGAGACTGCCTCCTGTGTATATCCACTCAGATCTGTCGTGATTTACACAGAAGCGCCGTCTGGTGTAAAACCACTCATGAGTCGATTTAAGCAGATGGCGCTGCCTGTGTATATCGACTGAGATCTGTCGTGATTTACACAGGGATGCTCTTCTGTGTAAATGACGATCCATCGTGATTTACACAGAAGGGCCGTCTGGTGTAAAACCACTCATGAGTCGATTTAAGCAGATACCGCTGCCTGTGTATATCGACTCAGATCTGTCGTGATTTACACAGATATGCAGTTCTGTGTAAATAACGATCCATCGTGATTTACATAGAACTTCACCGGTCTGGTGTAGGACCACTAATGAGTCGATTTAAGCAGGGATCGCTGTCTGTGTATATCAACTAAGATCTATCGTGATTTACACATATATACTATACTGGATGCAATGGTGCTGCATCGTGATTTACATTGAAGTGCCATTTGGTATAAAACCCACTCGCAGTCGATTTAAGCTGGTAGCGCTGCTTGTGTTAATCAACTCAGATTATCGCGATTAGCACTGGCGGGCGTCCGACTTTGCCGACTTTTTGGGGAGTTGTTGAGTACCCTGAACCCCCCCCCCCACAAAAAAAAATCGTTTAGCATGGGATCACATGCAATGGATCCAGAGTAGAGTTCAACAGCTGGGCGCGGGTGAATTAAAACGTTTCTCCCATTTCGGAATAAAATTAATGATATCATAACACCTAAAGTCGTTCAGTCTCTGACATCAGATCCTCCCCATGAGCGTACCCTGTCTGTCAGAAAGTACATTTTAGTGCGCAATTTGGACAAAATTCACTTCTTAAGGGGAGGGGGCAAGACCTAGTTAACCCTTCTTTGGATCCACCAGTGAATGGGTCCCCACAGTCCTCCAAATTACCTTCATATATACCACTCCAACCGAACTGAACTCATGTGGTATGGTGCGTTGGTGTTAAGCAGACGCACGGTGAATCCGGTGATGTCAGATACCGACCATACCATTAGAGCACTAGGACGGGTTGTTATATGGTGATGTTATTTGCATAAAGCTGGGCAATACCAACCACGGGCTTCGATTTCTGAACGCTATTGGGAGGAGGGTACAATGCATGAAAGCAATGGACTGGCCAATTGATTGGGGAAGGGGGGGCAAACTACATATGGCCCCATGTTAAAGGTTTGCATTACTGGGGGGAGCAACATGGGTAACCTTCCCCTCAGAAGTACATAAAACAGCATGGTATCAGGGAAATTAGATTGACAGTACAGGGGAGCATAGCAGAACTGAGTGGAGACGGGAAATTTCACCGAAGATAGCTGTGTCAGGATGGATACGTCTCGCTAGGGATGGTGTGGAGATGAAGTGAGGGACCTACCTTACCTCGCCTACGGGTAGAACCTACGACGTTGTAATCAGGGGATTGCCTCTTGGTAGACTGGTGGAGGTTCCTATCGCGCTATCGGGCCCTATTTATTGAAAACTCCCATTGCTCTGAACCGTCACCATCACCGAACAACTGAAACCGCCGAGTTCTGCAAATTACAACCTGCCGTGTAGCATCTAGGCCTACCCAGTCTAGATGCTAGAGTATTTTCTTGGCCGCAATCAGATCTGTGAGACGCTGGAGACCTTTGTGGCCAGTCATGAACCCTTGGATTTAGGGCATCCCAACGGGTGGCACAAGCTCTGCTGTTGTTGCAATGGCAGACAGTCATCCCACTAGTGGAATGCCTGTCACTCTCCCAGTAGCATGCCTGTGGGGCTTCTTTCCACGTTGCTGAGGCTCAGTTTTGGCACTCCCCAATAAACCGCAGACTCCGCAGCCCATAGAAAGGCCTTCTCCCATCTTCTCGTCCCGTCCCGACCTACTTCCTGGAACTTCGCAATTGTGGTATTTATTTGGTATGCAATGGCCCTCCGCCAATGCAAGAGCTCCAGATCAGAGAAGCTGTGGAGAGTTTCTTGGGGCCACCAGTGTTGCCACCCGTTGCACCTCGATCGCGGGCCTACGGGGCGTGCAGCTAAGGCACAGGGACTGCAATCAGCCCCCTGGCGTCTCATCGTTATTAATCGATAACCCAGGTGGGCTGATGGAACGGCAACTCCAATTCCATGCGATTTACGATTTCCATGTGTAGCTACACGTGAACCCCAAGGGCACACTTTAGTGGGGATACTCCACTAGAAGGGTAAACTTCGACGTCCGCATTTTCAAGCTCCTGGGCTCGCCACTGAATCAAGTCTTCAATGATTCACTACATGAAATATTCGCCATATTAATCACGTGATACTGCATACAGCCATTTGTATTTGTTTCTATGTAGTATGGCTAATCATACCACTATTAGACACAGGAAAACATACTATGTAAGCACATCGTAAACTATATCATAGTTTACGTATGATATACCATGCATCGTAAGTACGTCGCCACTCATGTGAACTATATGATACATATGCATGTCATTGGAAATATACTAGTGTAAGTACATGGTAAACACCATAGTAATTCCCCCCCAAAAAAAAAAATGGATGGCAGCTATCTGGACGAACACGCCAGCGGACTGCAGGGTCACACAGGACCCAAAGCCACTCATGTAATATATATCATGCATATCCATGCAATTGGAAACATACGACAACCTAAGTACATGGCAAATACCATGGTAATTTCCCCCCCCCAAACAACAAGAATGGATGACAGCTATCTGGGCACCCAAGGCCACTCATGTAATCTATATCATACATATCCATGTCATTGAAAGCAGGGCTGCAGTTTCTTCTTCATTTGTCTGGACAGGCATGAGTCTTTAGTAATTGCAAATATCACACCAGGCATTAACAGGATGAGTGGAGAGAAACTTACTATGCTGATAGAGATATTAATTATTTGGGCTTAAGGGCGCGCCGACTACAAGGTCAGTTAGCGCCCGTTGATATTTAGATAACTGTTATAAACTGTAGTCCTGCTTCATGGATTAATAAGGCCTTTATGGACTAGACAGCGCGTTTCGTGACTAGCTTGTCAGGTCATTCTTTCCATGAATGAATACCATGTATAAACGCATGTCTGGACTAGTAGGTTTGGCGTGCACACATCACAACAATGCAGCCATTATAAGCTCGAAATAGACACTGCACAGCCGAGAGCACCTGCAGAAGCGGAGTCTGGGACCGCTCATGCACCCGGTCTGTGTCATTGCACCCTCCAATGGGCACGGGTGTAAAATGGCAAAACGCGGTGTTGGGCAGCAACGGTGAAACTACCGGTCTTCCGGATTCTTCGTATGGTGACACGAAATATCCAGCGAAGTTCCCCGAAGACGTTTGGATCATCTTCCGTGGCTGGTAGACCTGCAAAACATGCGAAAATAGGCATTACCAAACCAGCCCGAAATGCAACAATTTATGTAGTTGCATATTCATGAATCCCGCAACGAACCACAATCGATTACTTTTAGCATAACAATAGTATGCATACCAGTATTATGCATGAGCAATTGACCACTGGCAGAAGAGGTCGCACAGCCACTACTTGCAGTTCTTTTTCTTTGTACATTCTTTGAACATGTTCGGTCATAGGCATAGAACGGTGAAGGTGAACAAGACTTTAAGGAAGCTCATCATCTGAAAGAAATGATGTGAGGTCGAAGTAAGGACCACCTACAGCACTGGACATTCTATCATCTTCAAATGGCCTGCTGCCTGCATATTGGGGATCTGCATCAGGGACATCAGCCAATGTGGCATCCAATTCCTCAGCAATGACAAAGGACCTGCCTCCCTGAAAACAATCCAGGACCAGCGTCAGCTTCTTTTGCCAGATCTCCGTGTACCCGACCGGATAGCTCAGCTCCTACAGATGCTATTTGTGCAGTTATAGTTTGGAGCTTTCGGAACCATTGTCGCTCAGTTCTCGGAGTGGGAGCCTGTGGAAGGGGACGTGACGACACACCTGCAGTTGAGGCAGTGCATGGTACAACCTGGACATGCAAATGGTCAGTTGCATAAGACAGGAGCCACTTGTTGCCAATGAGGTCCTGTGAAAACATCGACATTCTTTGTTGTCGAACTGCGAATGTGCCGACAAGGCATGGAGTACTGTTGATAAAACACGCACCCACATCCCGTTGAACTGACATCCACGTGACAAAACCGTCGCATGCAATCCAGCGTCCATCTGTGGCGACACTCAAGGAAGCCCAACCAGCAAGTTCCAACTCCCCCTGATCAGCGAAAGAGCAAACGGCGTGACATGACGCTCGTAGTCTCCAAGTTCGCCGTGGCGAGATGTCGGGCGCTTGCCGATTGCCGAGTGCATTTCAGCATTCCTGTCGGCGCGGATAGTGCTTAGTACAAGATACCCAGACACAGAATTTGGCAGGGTGTCCTGGGCCTTGCACAGACTTTAGCTTGCCATGGAGTGACTCAAGATGGTTGTTGGTGAAGACACCAGACATGTCCCCCTAGAGAGCCCTCGCACCCACTGATCCCTGATTTCGTCCCAGTTGTCCCTAAGGTAACATTCTGTGGAAGCATGTCCAATATCCTGACGAACACGTTGATACTCTGCCTCTGATCTGGATATACAAGCTGGTGTAGAGTCCGTAGAAATCGATCCCTCTCGGTCTTGGTCATTGAGACTGAGCTCTCGCCGAAATGTCTGCAGCACATGGAATGTGCACAGGAACAGGTTGCAGTCTGGGAACACTTCCGCAATCGCTGATCTTTCTGCGCGGTCTTTGTCAGTGAGCCACACCTGAAAATGGGATGAGTTTTAACTACATTCCAGTACTAAAAATTGTACATAGTACATAAACCAGAACCAATAAGTTGAATTTATTCAAAATGTTGGGATGCAGTGGGAGCTTGTAGAACGATTCCTTCTGTACACTCTATAAGTGCAATACTACATTCTTTTTCTCTATACCTCTCAACATTTTGTGATGTAGCTGCACTCCCAACATAGAGAGTGAGAGGGAGATACCAACATTTACCAATTACCAGGAGATAATGGGGACAGATAAAAAGATAGTCGCAACAGAGGTGTAAGCGGCGATTTCCTGTTTGAACTGGGAAAACTGGCCTGAATGTCTGAATGTTGTTCGCAGAATAACATTGTTTCAGTTTTTAGAATATTTAATAGCATAAAAATGGGAAGCGAAACGAACCATTACACATAGGTATGAAGTGGTTTGAAGTCCTACACCATGTTCCTACGCCGGCAAGCACTATAGCCAGGGGACGAATGGCCAGGTTCCCCCGGCGGGTCACAGGGTCCCCTCCAAGCTCCATCGGCGGATGTAAAGGGGCCATGAGCTGACGAAAGGGGCCTGGGCTAACTGAGAGGGTCCCGGGTCGATGAAGATGGCCCTGAGTCAACGGAGAGTGCTCTCGGGCAAATGTTGGGGTCATAGGCTGGACCGACGTGAATCGCTTCTAGGTCGATGGAGGGGGACCAGAATCGCTGGAAGGATCCTCGAGCTGACTGTGAGGTTCACGAGCCAATTCAAATGGCCTCTGGGCTGACTGTCAAACCAGAGAAGGGGCTGATCTGACAGAGAATGCTCGAACTTCGGGAAGGGGCGCCGGTCTGATAGAAAAGCCCTGAGCTGTTGCAGACCGTCCCCGAGACGAAGGAGAGGACCCGGGGGCGCGATAATGGACCACGAAGTGCCCCTAGGCCGAGGGAGATGGCCGTATCCGTATAAAGGGCCTCTGGACTGATGAAGGAAGCCCACTGTGCTGAAAGAGAGCCTCCAGTCGGACGGAGAGGGTCCTGGGCCGTGAACGAGGGGACCTTGAGCCAAAAGAGGGTCCCAGGTCAGACGTGCAGGACCGCTGGGTAGGCCTTGGCTCACGCCGACGGAGAGGGGTACGGCGATGACAGAGGGTCCTGGGCCGTGAACGAGGGGACCTAGAGCCAAAAGAGGGTCCCGGGTCAGACGTGCAGGGCAGTCCAGGGATGACAGCGGGCCTCAAGCCTATGAGGAGACTCCCGAGCCACGAAGACAACCCGGACTTAGAACTCCCGGTGCGACGAAGAATGCTTCCAAGCCATGGAGGTGCTCCGAACTGTGAAAGAGGCCCGCGAAGCAACACATTGGTCGTAATATGACAAGCAACGCATATTTGTGTCGCTGGTGTAGATTCATTCATAAGTGAGCGTTCAATGTATGCAAGTATTTTTTATTTCTCTGGTGATATTAGCTCCCTTTACGGACTCAAACTAAGCATCCTGCCCCATGTCTTTCCATAGGCGTGGCCAGGAAAAAAAAAGAAGACCATTGTGGTTCATTATCGATATTCCGCTTGGACATTCACATACTGGGGCGAAGCACAAGGTGATGCATAAGGGACCTAATTATTGATATTGCTATGTAGACACATTTCTGCTGTAGCACTCAGGCAATACGCAAAAAAATAATGATATAACATATCTACAGTAAGACGGGTGTGCCTTTAAAAAAAACTACCTCAGTTAAGGAAAAATATGGGCCACAACCAAATATCTGGGGTCGCTCACCTATCCCCCGACCCAACTCAAGCTGTCTTACCTTGCTGTTCTGAAGCTTATAGGCGTTATGTCCCTGGCGTTATTAAAATATACAAGTCGTTTTTACAAACCGATTAATAACGATTAAAATACACCTATTTCATTTCTTAGTGATGTATTTGACGTAATTTCAGCCACTTAGGACAAGATCTTGGATCTATTCTGCGTAGCAATTATAAGGTCACTTTTACACTGCAGAATACTCGCACAACAAACGCTCACTAATAATCATCCAATATGAAGTCTGTAGACTTCACTGCAGACTTCACTAAAGTGAAGTCTGCGCCAGCGGACTTCACTTATTACGTCATCATGATGTCATCATAGATGACCGAACGTTGGTATTTTAATACAAGGTACACTAGATACTCATGCAGGTGTGTGCACCATTTGAGCTATCTATCTCAATTGGTTCCGTAGATATTTCGCGGAAGCAAAATGAGTGGAGCGGAATGCTCCCTTCCCTCTAGCAGGTATAACCTCTGACATTCTTGGGTTAGGCAATATTTAAGACAATGGATCTTCCCCATATGATCCAAATTTTAAGCTCTTTCGACTAAGACCAAAATCGCCCCGGTAACTAGCATACTTTGTCCGCTATGATTTATGGCCAGTTTTCCCCCTCGAGTTATCACAGTCTGCAGCGATGCGGCGGGCGCCTCGTGCTGTGCGCACGTGCTGCTGCTGAGTGTGCCTCTGCGGCTGAGTGTGCCTCTGCGGCTGCGCGCCAGGGGAAATTCGGTGATGACCTCGGGTCGCCTTCAGTTCGTGTTCAGGCGTTGTCCAGTTGCCTTGCGTGCTTCGCTCCCACAGGTCGCTTCCACTTGTGAGTACCCGGAGACAGCCAGTTTTTCTTTTTCTTGGGTGACACCCGTCACTCTTTTCTTTCATTTCAGGGGTGACACCCGTCATTCTTTTCTTTCGTTTCTGGGGCCGACACCCGCCACCCCCCACAATTTTCCTCCGTCGTACTTCCTTTGCCTGTGTTTCTGTGTTCTTGTTTGTTTAGATTACATTAGGTAGGGTTTCTTTCCCGATGGGGAAGAAACGCAAAAAGGACACTGACCCCAGCTCGCCACCGGACTCCGATTCAGAACCCCCTCCACTGACCACACCTGCTGACCATCGCTCAACCCCGGACTTGGCCCCTGATGCTCCCTCACTTAGCCAACTCGTCGATGACCCGCACCGAAATATCGCTTTGGACGACGCCATGGAAGCCCTCTGCTCCTCGCCGACCTCTGCCCGTCCCAAGACCACGACTTCGCCTCGAAACCCAGACCAGACCATCATTCTTCACGCCGCTGACCCTTGCTCGAACCAGACCACACCCTCTCCACATGAGCCCATCCAACCCACCGAACCCTACCTCGACAGTGCTGGCTTGTACGTAGTAGTCGAGCCTGTCGAGGAATCGGTCTCCTTTCGTCGTGTCAACGTTTTCTGGCCGACTAAACAGCTCCTTGCCATCTGCTCCTTAGCCAATCCCGACATTGAAGCCCCAGCCAACGGAACCATAGTTATCAAGACCCAAACCCGAGCCCAGACCAAAGCCCTCCTCCGTACCACCACATTTTGTGGGAAATCCGTCACCGTCACTCTCCATTCAAACCGCAACACCTCCAAGGGCACCGTCTTCGCGCCGGAGCTCCGCTTTATGTCCGAGAAAGAGGGGCGGGGATGGCCGAGTGGTTAAGGTGTCGGGCTATGGGTACCAAAGGTCCCTGGTTCGACTCTAGCGCCACTCAGGACATTTCCCAATCCCGCGGCCCACCGGCGAAACAGTGTGGGCGGCGCCATTAGCCGTGAATGTGCATAAAGTGTGTCGTGAACCAACCAATAAACAATGTCCGAGGAAGACATTCAGGCGGAGCTCAGGCCTGAGGGGGTGACCCACGTCCGCCGCATCACTTCCTTTAAAGACGGCCAGAAACGAGACACGAGCCTCCTTGTCCTTACCTTTAATTCTACCACTCTTCCCAAAACCCTCATCGCCGTATACCTTCGCTACCAAATCCGTGTCTTTATCCCAAATCCTCTCCGCTGCTTCAATTGCCAGCGCTTTGGGCATGGCAGTAAGAATTGTCGCCAAACAGCCCGCTGCCCAAAGTGTGGTGAACCGCCTCATCCTGACCACCTGCTCCAAGCCTGCCCAATTCCTTAACTGTCACACATCCGACCACCTAACCACATCACCCCTATGTCCAGTTTGGCGCAAGGAGAAGGTCTGCGCTATCAAGGCCACGACTGGTGTGTCGTACCCCCAGGCCCGTCGGTCAGTCGAGGCCACCACCCCGTCGAGCAAAACTTATGCCCAGGCTGCCACTGTTACTCCACCCACACGTCGCGTGATCACTAGTTCTACTTCTATCCAAACTGACATGATCCCCGGCTTAGCTCCACCCAAGAAACTGACACCGCTGACCACACACACAAAAAAAAACAATGCTCCCAACACAGACCACTCCAGCTCCGCAGTCCCAAGCAACTTCATCAAGAAATCCCAGAAACCGCAGCCATTCGGCTACAGGGGAAATGCGTTCCACTTCAGTGGGCCGCCGACCGAGCCCGACGCGTCCAACGCCGGCCGGCGGCCACGTGACCTGACCGACTCAACCCAGCAGATGTACATCCCCGCGGCAGTGACCGGCCGCCGTGACCTTGCCAAGGTCACCGGTCGGCCGGATGGCTCGGGTGGGTCCGCTGGAGCGGATCGCACCCAACCCACATGCCAACCGAAACTGCACTCCTGGCTCCGACAAGCACCGAAAGGTGCAGACAAACATTAAAACTTTTATTTCCAATGTCTACACTTCTGCAATGGAATTGTCGCAGCTTAATCTCTAAATGGGCCGAAATGATTTTTTTTTACATCTTAACTCCAATTCTCATCGCCCTTCAAGAAACATGTTTTTTGCCCACCGATCAGTATAATTTCAACATTTACAATCATTCACTGTACCGCCACGATAACGTCCTTGGACTTCACCGGAGTGGAGGTACAGCCCTTTACATCAACAACGATTACACACATACACAACTTCCACTTAATTCTCCTTTGAAAGCCGTAGCCGCAAGTCGTAGCCGTAGCCGCAAGCGCATTCATGGTAAAAACATAGATGTATGTTCGCTATATATTCCAACTTCTATAGACAACACAAACATATTGACACAATTAGACAACCTCTTAGCACATTTCAAACACCCGTTCATTTTACTTGGCGATTTCAACGCCCATAGTCCAGCGTGGGATAAAAAACGTACACAGCCAGATGCTCGTGGAAGCATTATTTAACATTTTTGGGCATACACAATTTGGTATTGTTGAACACTGGAGAGCTAACTTTTTTCATCTCGGACACAACATGAAACTGCAATAGATTTAGCGACTTGTTCTCCGGTTCTATCCAACGATTTTGATTGGACGGCAGACACCGACACTCACGATAGTGATCATTGTCCAATCAAGTTAGCACCAAAATTTTCGACTACGGCAGATACCACACCCAGTTTTGTCCCATGCTGGAAAATTTCGAAAGCAGATTGGACCAAATTTCAGGAACTTTCATATAATCAATACAACCCGGATATTTCTCCCGTCGAAAACATCAACTTGTTTACAAATACACTTTTCGAAGCAGCCTCCACAACTATTCCACTTACAAAACCATTCACAAAAAGGAACCCAGTCCCATGGTGGTGTGAGGAAATTTCCAAAGCCATTGTAGTGAGAAAAGGAGCATTTCGGAAGTATTTACGACATCCCGATCAAGAAAGTTTAGTCACCCGTAACCGTGAACGTACGAGAACCCGCCGCATCATCCGCAATGCGAAGCGCCGTTCATGGTCCTCATATTTACAGCAGCTCACCTTTCAAACACCTTTAAGTAAAATATGGCAATTAATCCGACGTTTGTCCGGACGCGTCCCTTTTAAATCTCTACCGGCCCTGAAAACACACAATCTCGCCATTACAGACCCACAAACCATAGTAAATACCATAGCTGATACAATAGCCCACAATAGCTCCGATGAGAACTACCGTCCACATTTCTTAGAACATGCACAACACACTTTTCATATCAACCTCGACCTCTTTAATTCCGACAATACTAAACACTACAATGCTTCTTTTTATCTTTCTGAACTGGAGAATGTCATTTCTTCCGCCGGGAGCACTTCAGTAGGGCCTGACAAATTACATTATTCTTTCTTTCGACATTTATCTGACCACACCAAACAATGCATCCTGGACACATTTAACTCATTATGGTCAAATCACATATTTCCTGAAACATGGAAAAAATATGTCATCCCAATTCCAAAACCCGGTAAGGACCATAGTAACTCATAATTGTTGACCAATAGCACTCACTAGTTGTTTAGGAAAACGTTTTGAACGAATGATTACTAAATGGCTGGCTTGGCACCTGGAAACAAATTCCCTACTGTCTCCATTTCAATGTGGTTTTCGTCGAGGACGCAGCA
The DNA here is from genome assembly GCA_034440575.1 of Imbricaverruca yamaguchii. NCBI lineage: Eukaryota > Metazoa > Arthropoda > Thecostraca > Neoverrucidae > Imbricaverruca > Imbricaverruca yamaguchii. The sequence continues at coordinate 40,386 of JAOTOL010001580.1, forward strand.
CAATAGATCATCTAATTCGATTATAAACTGACATTCGCCTAGGTTACAAAAAAAACATGAACACAGTTGCAGTATTTCTAGACATAAGCAAGGGATGCGATATGGTTTTCAAACCCGCATTACTATTCAAAATTCAACAACTCTGTATAAAAGGACATTTAGCACATTATTTAGTAGGTTTTGTATCTGGTTTTCGACAATTCAGCATCAGGTGCCGGTCAGCCATTTGCGATCTACATTTTCTCCAGAACGGCATACCACAGGGAAGCTGTCTTTCACCAGTACTAATTTAACATTATCATCAATAATATTTTCGATGACATGCCTCCAAATATATCATATTCACTTTTTGCAGATGATAGTGCAATTTGGTGCTCCGGAAAGAAATGATGACTAATGTTTATTTCGCTTATAAAACGCACTTAACAGAATACACGAATGGTCATTGAAGCACGGTTTCATTTTTTCGGCCACAAAATCAGCAACACTGATATTTAGTAAATCGACTCCCTGCCCAAACCCAGACACACCGCTTCACCTCGGGGACAACCACATACCTTTTGTAACTTCATTGAAATTTCTAGGCATCATTTTTAGACCGCAGACTTTCAATGCATAAACACTTCGAACATATCCGGAACAAGTGCTTTCACCGACTCAATGTATTTCGATGTATCACTTCTTCATCACTTGGAGCCGATCGCCGTACACTTCTTCTCTACAAATCTTTAGTTCTACCCATAATAGAATATGGATCCGTAGTATATACCGGTGCCAGCGCATCATCTTTAAAAATTATAGATACCATTCAAAACAAATTTATCCGTATCGCACTTGGCGCAATGACAACTTCTCGAATGAATTATCTACACATAGAAGCAGGAATTCCACCATTAAACATCCGAAGAATGGAACAAACACTTAGGTATGCCGCAAAAATTCAATTGAAAGAACATCATCCCACACATGCATCATTACAAGTTCTCCCAAATTTACATCAACTATTTAGGTCCCGCCGAAAAGCGAACCGGCCTTACCATAGCTTCACGCATCAAAACATGTTCTACACAACTTCAATACAATATTCCACATTACCTCTCTTCCTCTACCAGCTACACCACAGTAGCAGATGATGGATCAACATATTTTTTATGTCGCCACCACTCCAAAATCACAACTTTGTCCTGAATACGCCAAAAAAAAATTTCACCAGTTTCGCTCTCGTTATCGCCATATACATTTTATTTTTTTCCCACGTATCAAAAGACGCCAATCTCACTTGGAATGCCATAGTTTCAAACACACAAACAAAACAGCATCGCCTACCAAATGGAACCTCCATTTTCATCGCAGAATTGCACTCCATTCTCGTTGCCCTTCGTTATGTCTACAACTGTTCAATTAGTCGTCCCATACGCAGTGTCGTCATCTGTTCCGATTCCAAATGTTCTTCAATCGCTTTCTTCACTTTTTTCTTCACACCATTGCCATATTTCCATCTACGATAACCTTCAAACACTATCTGATGGGCGTGAAGGTCCGTTTCCTGTGGGTGCCCAGTCACTGCGGCATCCCAGGAAACGAAGAAGCTGAGAAATTAGCCGAAGCATCATTGCACCTACAAAACATCACAGAAATTCAACCACATTTTGAAAGCATTAAATCATCAATACAACAGAACACACGGCGTTTTTGGAAAGAAAACTGGACACAAAACACAGATCATACACAATTATGTTTCATTAAAACTGTCGTAGATACCTGGATCACATCATACAAAAAAAACCGACACGACGAAAGTCTCATCACGTTTACGCATCGGCCATACTTATCTTACACATCGATATATATATATATATATATATACACGGCTTCACCTCGACCTTCATGCCCATCATGCAACACCCATCTTACAGTTCCACACATTCTCCTTGATTGTCAGAAATACCGCGGCCCTCTAAAAATACTTACAGATTTTTGCCATACACACAAAATTCCCTTCACTCTAGCAACATTATTGGGGGATGATCATCCATTTCTCATCAAATTACTTTTCATTTTTCTACGCAACACGAACCTGTTCCAAGATTTATGAGTTGAGTTATATCGCATAACATAATCTACATTTCTTATTAATGGCACGAAATGGCCTGAGGAGGCCGAAGTGCCCAACACAACAAAAACCAAATCGGGTCGCCTTGGCGAGGGAGCCGGGGACGGGCCCGGGACGCGAGGGCGCGAGGTTGTGCGTGCGATGCGCTACCCATCAGTGGCCGGGCCGAATACTGATTTAGGTTGTGCCTCAAATACAGGAACTGAAGCCAGGATACTCGGGTTCGCAAGTGAGCAGTAAAACGTATCCTACACAACTGAGCCTACACTACGGACCCTACCCTCGGAGCCTACAATACTAATATATCATACAATAAATATTAATATATATATATATATATATATATATATATATATATATATATATATATATATATATAGCATAAAGCATATGCCTAACGCCCATTAGCCTGTGATTCTCAATTAAACAGGCGCAATTTAGTCCAGCAACTAATCGACCTGTGAGTGAATCTGAATTCAGCCAGTCTGCTCGTTGAACTGCAAATGCTTGGCCAACCGATGAATGCAAGGCGGGAACAGCGTAGACCAGTTTTTCTCACTTCATAGCTGCAGGGCAAATTGTGACCAATGCCTCGGACACTTGCCCGTCGTGAAGCTGTCACGCGACGCATAACTGAAGCGGCGCAGTCTACCAGGAATTATTGGCGTGGAGCGGCACAGCCCGCGTTCCTACCCGCCAGCCATAGTTAAGGGTCCCCTATAACATTTCACTGCAGGCCAGTGTACCTACAAGCCCGGTGGAGAGTCCCTTATTGAATACAAAAAATGTGAGTTGATAAATTATTTTGATGGGATAATCTGATTTATGCATATAAGCGGAGTAGTGGTGGGATGAGGATTGGTAATGTATGGGGACTGGGAATCATGCTAGTGCATACACTATTATCTATCCTAGCCCATCCCAATACCTTGTGTACACATATGTGCACCAGATTCTATTTGAACGCGCTAATTCGTCGATCACGACCAAATTCTTTGTTTTCGAAATATTTTGTCATCTCCCCCCCTCCCCCCACTGAAAATATCCTAAGATGTGCCGTGGTGAGCACTATGCAAATACAGCAATGCCAATGGTGGATACAGGCGGTAATTGGGGGCGTTACCCCGATAGAGATGTGGCGCCCCAATGCCCATACCTACAGAAACCTCGAGTACTACTCACACCACCGCACCTTCTCTTTCTATTTTTCTTCTGCTTTTCCTCTTTATTATTATCTCGCTCGTTCCATCCGTTTATTTTTAGCTTCCTATTCCTCACTCTTCCTCTGTCCTTCCTATCTGTCTTCTCTCCATTTCTCTGTGATCTGTCCCATTTCTCTCTATTCCCTTTCATTTTCCATCTTCACCTCTATTCTATGTCTCCCATTCCCTGACCCAGTCATAGCTGACCGGTGTATCCGAGGTACCGTTTTCAGCGCAGATAAGGAGCGGGGAGTGGCGCCTTCACGCCGGCCGCCGACTCCGAGCCGGCCCCGTTTTGGCCGGCCAGCACCGTTTGGGGCGGCCAGCACCGTTACATCCGGAGGTAATCGGACTAAATCGCATTCAATCGGACTAAAGCATTACGCCCGTGCCCGCCTGCGACGTCGTGAAATGACCTGTTTGGCAGGGGTGTGACTCTCTCTACCTGTGGGCACCTCGGGGATCATAAAGTACCTGGATGTGGGTTGTCCACAGCGGTAGGTACTTCAAGCGACATTTTGACATATCATTCTGAATGAAGCCAGATTTCACTATTGCAGTCGCCTGCCGAATTAGTCATACCTACAGATCAAATCATCACTATTTGTGCTTTTCGGAAGCTCGTCACAACGCGAAATCTTCACAATTTTCTGTCCCAAATTCATCATCCCCCCCCCCCACATATCAAATCGACGACCAAATAGCGTAGATTTGGCACTGCTTCGTCGCACCTTTCTCTTTAGTGGCGTAGTCATGTGGGTGGGCACAGGGACACGGCCCTTCTCCGAAATTTCATGAAACTTTGTCACGTATTGTTCTCTTCTCAACATTTTTACCGCATTGAGGGAAGAAAATTTATCTCAACCAATACGATAAAAAAGTGGAGATGGACCCGACTTGAGGAGTAACCTTGTCCTAAATTAGCACGCGCCCTGGAGGGCCTCGGAAAATTACGCGCACTGGAAGGGGCGGATTCCGCCCCCCTACGATTTCGGCTCATACTGAAGCTAGAGCAACGAAATTCAGAGGGTGGATGGGCACGACAGTGAACTCTTTGGCGTGCAAATTTCATGACCTTAGGCCAATATCTTCACGGTCAAATGAGGTCAAAATAGCAAAATTGTATGATATGGCTTGGCTTGTCATTGTTATGGATCGCTGTGATTGTTTTTTAATGCTCCAAAATTGGCATTAATGATGTTTTAGACATTACTGATGATGCAATACAGATGCCAGGTCCGCCATTTCATCTCAGGTCACATATATAGGGGCACTTTAGCAGGTCATTACCTGCTCCAGTTACCGGAACCGGGCTGCCCACTCGACTGCTCCGTTGGGCGGTTCGGCAACGTCGGCTTCGCGAAGAAAGGAGTAAAATGCATGAATAAAGTTTGGAAACGCTTAGGCACACAATGACAAACAGTATATTTCGGGATGTGTAGGGAGTAACATGCAAAGTGACATCAATCGCATGACAGTCATTTGCATTTTTGACAACATTCCAGTTGACCAAGTTTGGTTCTATTTGTCTGTCACGAACTTGACCTGACTTGATATCGGCGATCTAACATGACTTTTAAATTATATAGCATAACAAAATGCATCAAAGAAGTCGCTAGTGTTGTCAAGAACAGTTCCCTTTTGCCAATATACGGGGAGGGTGTCAGCGCCGATTTTTGTGGTCTGGCGCTGCGAATTATTTTTACTAGCTTGAAAAGCTGTCAGCCGAATTTCATTTTTCTTACTTTAAGCAATGCGCCGGTCATTTCCAAGTAGGTGCGCAAAAACGTGGCGTATGTCGGCAGGGACAAGATGGAGTTAAGTACGAAAAATCGGAGGGGTGGGCGGATTTCGTCATCCCCCTCCATGGCGTGACCTGTCATAAACTTTACCTGACTTGACCTCGATGACCTGACATGACTTTGAAACAATATAGCATAACAATGTACACAACACAATTCGCTAGTTTTGCCAAGAACACTTCCTTTTTGCCAATATATGGGAAGCGCATCGGCGCCGACATTTGTGGTCTGACGCTGAGAAAATTTGTTGATTTTAGCGACACCTAACTCGAACAATTTTCTGTCGATTTTCATTTGTCGTACTTTAAACAACGCGCCGGTCATTTATAACCAGGTACACAAACAATGGCGCATATCGGCCAGTAAAATCTGAAGTTATCTACGAAAAACCGGAGGGGTGAGAGGATTTCGCCCCCCTCCAGGCGCATGTTAAGAGTTCGAAAGGGCAGAGCTGTTCGTCTTCATGAAAGAACAGCATGGTCTGAGTTTGGTGGTAATATGTTGCAACTAACACGAATGACGGCTCTTAAAAGATTTTGGAGCATTCCTCTTTTTGACCCATCACAGTTTAATGGCCGACGATCTTGGCATGAAATTTGTCCAATATATGCAAAGTAGCTGGATACTGAGGTGAAAAATGTCGTGTCCCTGTGCCTACTCATGAGGCACAGGGAGATGAGGAAGGTGCTTCCGGTGGTCTCCCTCGGCCTGACGAGAGTACATTAGCACAATGCCATTGCAGTGATAAATAAGAGCTAGATATGTTTGTCTACACTTGCTCCAAAAGTGCATTTGTACCCTCCACGAATTTCATGAGCCCTCAAATGTTTCATGACGCTAAATATACCATATTTTACATCAGGCGACTCCCAAATTGGAAATAGTCGTCCAAGGTTTCATTGGCATCGAATGAGTCCCGCAGGAAACATTGCATGTATTTGAATGGGTAAGAAAAACTGTGGTATATGCATGGGTGGTATTAGCCTGTGAGTTGGAATACCACGCCGAGTACAATGTCGTACGAAAACTGACATAACAAAATATATTTTTTACTGAAATATTCCATTTTTGTCGGAAAGGAAACACAAAGGTCCAAGGTAAGCATTCACTTATCAACAGCTGATATATATTATGTGGTTTTCGGGAAACAAGAAAATGCTCCAGTGGTCGGGTCTACCCCGCCTCCCCTACGCAGCGTCGGTCAATTCAGCAGGCATGGGGAATTTTGGCCTCACATGAGCACTCCATTAGTGCACACTGGCGGATCCAAGGGGGGCCATTCCAGCCATAACCCCCCGAAGCGCCTCAAGGGGGTCATGTCTTTTGTCCCCCGAAACCAACTAAATTAAAATACGGTAACATTGAAAATAGCGCTCCGGGTGAAAGCATCTCCAATTTAAAGGTATTTTAATAACTGTTTGGAAGCCCAATATGGTAGCATAGTATATTCTGACGCATATCGATGGTTTTATGCAGTTTAAGTTCTGCTTACAGCAAAAGTTAACAAAATCAGCAGTTTCATTATTCCTTAGTGAGATTGTATATATCGCCTTGAGTCGGATAGCTTCATGCATTTAGTTTAGCCAGTAACGGGCAAGCAAACCCGAGCCAGATTTGGAAAGCGAAATTTGAACAGGATGTTTTGTGCATATGTCCAGTTAAGTCTAGTTGAGCAGCATGTTTCGTATGTTGATGTGGGTCGATAAGATGAAGAGACAAACTGTGTTGGTTGATTTTTTTCTCAAGAGGAGTAGCAAGATGAATGTAGGTAAGAGTATTTATATTCTGAATAAGAGATAACTGGTGGGTTCGCAGGTAAGGGAGATTCGGGTGGTAGGACCGGGCCATCAAACTTTAAGGGTTTCACTGCAGTTTAAGGCAGACATCTATGAGACAAGTTTTACCCATATTCTCCAAAGAGACAAACATATAGGTTAGGTTAGGTTTGGTTAGGCTGGGTTAGGCTCAGTGTTGGATTTTCACTTCTCGGTCTTTGATTCGGATGGTATAATTTTTGGCTTGCCAAAGTGTGGAGTGTATAATCTTCAGAAGCACTATGTAATGGAGTGTATACATTCTATAAATAATGAAGTGTATACATTCTGAAGAAAAAAAATCAGTGATGTTTTTTGAAATAAAAAATAAAACCTGGGGGCCTCGGTAGCTTAGTTGGTAAAGCGTCGGACTGGAATCTCGCAGCCGGCGACATTTCCAGAGTCTGCCCACGACCAATCGGTGTGATAGGTTGGCGACGCTATACATCCTTCCGGTTGAATGAGTCGTAAAATATCCAGATTCTTCTTCTTCAAGAATGAAACGCCTTCAAATAATTTGTTCGGTTCCTATCTTAGTGTCCCACAGACAACCAGATGAGGGTCAAAACACATCGTCGTCTGAAGTCATCCACGTCACGTGGATGACTTCCTGAGCCAACTTCCTGAGCAATGGTAGGGAAAATAATCCCAAAAGGATACTTAATCGATGTCAACCAAGTTTATATATCCATACCTGTCACTCCTGACATGCTCACATCCCACAACTAATACATATTCACAACACACATCATGAGCAGGACGTTCGTGCACCGACTGATATATGCGAGGGTCTAAAATGTTATTTGCCAACTATTGGGAGATGGATTTTGGAATATAACATGGTTTAAGGAAAATTACACTAAAGCAATCCGTCTAAAATCTTGTATTCTCAGGAAGTTTTCTTTTTTCACAATTGTTCCATAATGCGTGTAGTCTTCAGAAAGTGGAGGTGTTCGTGTAGTGCTGGATGGTCGTCGTTGAGGAGCGTGGTGAGGTTCAGTGGGATATTGTTCGTTGTGCAGTAGTTTGTTATATGTTGTCTTTGGTTGTTGTATCTGGTGCAGTGTATGAGCATGTGTTTAGGCAAATGTGCAAAATTTATAAGTAGTCAAAAACGCAAAAAGAGAAAAATGTCTCTTCCACGTTTTGTTGCATCCATAAAGATGGTCAAAGGCTGAAAGTTTCATTAAAATATCTGAATCTGTTAAAGCGTGACTACAGGTTCAACTTTTTGGATGTGAGCTCACTTGACCTAGATTAACTCGTTGACCCTAGATGAACTGACTTCAAAAGTTTGACATCACATGCTAATTTGATGTGGAAAAAGGTATGCCAAATTTCGACGCGCTGCTCGGCGCCGTTCGTTCACTATCCACGAGAAACCTGAGGGTGTGGTTGAAGACCCCCGGTACGGCGCGGGTTCAGGTGTACACAAAACAAGTTTTGCACATTTTTACCTCCATGAAGCAAGCATATAGGGTCAGGTTTGGTTCAGCTTGGTTAGATTAGGTGAGGTTAGGTTTATATTTTTGGTTGAGAAAAAAATTATTAAAAACTTGAAATAGTATATTTTCCCAATACATTTATTTTCTGCAAGAACAGATTAGGTTTGGATAGGTTGTGATCCATTCTTAGTTTCTTTTTTTAGATTAAAACCAAAAAAAAATGTATTTCAATAAATTCTGACATGCAATGTTAGGTAGTAAATTCATGCTTGAAGATATTTTATGAATCCTTGGAATATACCTTTCCGATACAATGCTTATTAATTAATGTGACTGACACCGATTAGGACCACTCGTTTTCTGTGTAATTGTTTTCTTTACCGTTTGTGGGCAAAGTAACACCAAAAAGAGGTTTTGAGTTTGATAAAAAGCAATGTTTAAAAAATAAACTAAAAATGGAACAGAACCTAACACGCTCCCTGGAGGGCCTCAGAAACTTACATGCACTGGAGGGTGCGGACTCACCCCATCCCTCATAATATCTCGACTCCTATTACAGCTGGGGAAACGAAATTCGCAGAATGGATGGATACGGTAGTGAACTCTATTGTGTGCAAATTTCATGACCTTAGGTCAATATTTTCAAGGTCAAATGATGCAAAATGTCAAATTTTTATAGTTTTACATGGATTGGCTTGTCATTGTTATGGATCGCTGCGATTGTGTTTAAATGCTCCAAAATGGACACCAGTGATGCTTTGGACATTACTAATGATGCACTACAGATGCTAGACTAGGCATTTAACCTCAAATCACCTATATAGTAGCACTTTATCAGGTCATTACTTGCTCCAGTTACCGGAACCGAGTCACCCGTCCGACTGCTCCATTGGGCGGCTCAGCACAGTCGGCTCCGCAAAGAAAGGAGTGAAGTACATGAATAAAGTATTGAAATGCTTTGGTACACAATGACAAGCAGTAGTTTTCAAGATGTGTATGGAGTTATATGCAAAGTGACATCAATCGCCTGACGGTCATTTGCATTGATGTCAACATTCCAGTTGACCAAGTTTGGTTCCATTAACCTGTCATGAACTTGACCTCACTTGACCTCGCCGACCAAACATGATTGAAACTATATAACATAGCAATACACATCAAATAAATCGCCAATGCCGCCAAGAACACTTCCCTTTTGCCAATATACGGGAAGCCCGTCAGCGCCGATTTTTGTTGTCAGGGCTGCGATTTTTTGTTTTACTTTAAAGTCCCTAACTCGAAAAAAATTACGATTTCAATTTACTGGCTTTAAACAACGCGCCCGTCATTTCTGAGCTGGTACGCAAAGAATGGCGTAAATCGGCCAGTAAAATCTAGTCATAAATCCGCGGTAGCTTAGTCGGTAGGGTGTTGGGCTTTTGACGGCAAGATTATGGGTTCGAGTCTCGCAACCAGCGGAATCACCGAGTCCACCCGCGACCAATCGGTTTGAGAAGTTGGCGGCGCTATATGACCTAGCAGTTAATTGCGTCGTAAAGGAACTCAAGGTTCTTTTTCTGCTTCATGTGTTTGCTTTTTCCAATATATGTCTTGCGTCGTGCTTTCTCGATATATCGTTTTAATACGCACTCTGTTGGACGCCGGAATATATATATTCATGTACGCAAAATGACGAACGCAGTCGATAAGCCCAAAATGCACATTCACCTCCACCACAGAGTACACAACCGAGAAACAATCGGCAGTGGGAGAGAGGGCCTTCCTCAATCTTGGCAGTATCGTATTCCCCAGATGTATGCTCTTCGTATTAAAGTCTGATTGATAAACAACTTGTGTTGCCGTCTTTATGTCGTGCTGTACTGCAAAATGCGTGATATTTCAGTTTACGCGACGCGAATAATGAAATAATACTTTACAATGAAAATATTTCCTTCAGTTAAAAATAGAGCACATGTAATTAAAAAAATGTATGGTATTATGTGGCAATTTTCCATTCCACCCACAAATTAAGCTGTTATTAAAGTTGCTTCCGAGCTGGTCTGGCATTGAAATTGCTGTTCCCACTGCATTATTGCCTGCATGACAGAAGTTTTATTTACATGGCGTCAGCGACGCAGCCAATTCATTTCGGCTGAAGGTGCCGAATAACGGTGTGCGAATATGGGTAAAGCCACGGTGGGGGATGGACGGGGATGCTTCCCCAATCTTGCAAAGTTCCGCGTTAACCTTTGGCAATGCATGCTAATCGAACCGAAATCCTCATGCGGGCACCTAAAATCCGTCTTAGCGCTTACGGGTTCCACAAAGTTGTTGCCGAATCTAAATCGAGCCTTCATGGTGCGAAAAATGTGATTTTTGGTTTTGCACCGGCACTCCCGAAAGTTCAGAATTGTCATCGAAATATTGTAGCCAACGTCTGCTCCTGTAAAAGCAATGCTTGTCACAGTCCTGGTGATGTGTGTTCGCCGTGTATCATAAGAGGCGTGGAGCTGAGCTTAGAACTGGTATCGCTCTGACTCTAGCGCCGGTCCAGTCATTTCACTGTTCGGCAGCATGTACAATTGTTGGTTTTGTCACCTTGATAATCATGTGCTATTATTAGATGCACACCTCGAGGAGCAGGGACTAATGTCGGTCGGCGTGTACTAGTGGGAGGGGAAAGGGCAACCGTTAGTTATTAGCTCAATATTTGCGATGCACTGCCGTAGTGCCACAAATGATTAAATTCAGGGGGTTCTGTTTCCTGTCCCACCCCCGATGGTCCGCTGCCCGTTTCAGGAATGGACTGTGGGCCTGGACACTCCGTACTTCCTACTGATCCCTGGCTTATTATAAGTGCCCAACCACCAATTTAAGGTGGCCGAACCCCAGTCCTGCGGAATATCTGCGTATTGCCCTACTAAGTATGAAAAAGATCGTCCCATGTGAACCATGTCTTAATTAACTGTCGCTTATTAGAACTTCCCACGACGCGCACAAAAGCTGCCGGCCACCAGCCTCGAACCGGCTATCTCCGAGTCGGCAAACTAACGCGCTACCAACTGCGCTACCCACGCCGAGCCGCCCGGCCAGCTTAAGTTAAATAGTGTATGGATATGGCATGGGTCTAAATAAGACCATTTTACACAATAATTAACACGTTCGTGTGAAAGACTTCCATGATTATCGAAATACCATGAAACAAGCTTTCAGATGACTTATAATTTATACCACTCACGTTTACTCGTTAGTCAGGAACGTACGCGGAAAAGTACCATTTCTTGCTGTCATGAAAACCTGCTGAACCCAAAATCAGCGAGGACTAAAAAACAGACACCATCTCACCGACACGGTTTGACCGACACCATCTCGCCGACATGGACCGTCTCAGCAACCGCTGGCTCGATCTTCATGAAACCTAAACCAAACGATCGCCAGTGTGCCAGAGGCGTGCGGTTTGGACTTTCGTGACCTTGGGTCAGGTCAAAGGTCACCAAATTGAAGAAAAACATAATTTTGGAATTATTGACATGGCTGATCTCGGCAACCGCTGGTTCGATCTTAATGAAACCTTCACCAAACGAACGGCCGTATGCCGGAGGCGTGCGGTTTGGACTTTCGTAACCTTGGGTCAGGTCAAAGGTCACGAAATCGCAGAAAAACCATAATTTTAGGCTCACCGACATGACCGATCTCGGTAACCGCTGAGTCGATTCAAATGAAACCTTCACCAAACGAACGGCCGTGTGCCGCAGGCGTGCGGTTTGGACTTTCGTGACCTTGGGTCAGGTCAAAGGTCACGAAATCGCAGAAAAACCATAGTTTTAGGCTCACCGACATGACCGATCTCGGTAACCGCTGTCCAAACCGCACGCCTGCGGCACACGGCCGTTCGTTTGGTGAAGGTTTCATTGAAATCGACCTAGCGGTTACCGAGATCGGTCATGTCGGTGAGCCTAAAATTGTATTTTTCTGCGATCTCGTGACCTTTGACCTGACCCAAGGTCACGAAAGTCCAAACCGCACGCCTGCGGCACACGGCCGTTCGTTTGGTGAAAGTTTCATTGGAATCGACCGAGCGGTTGCCGAGATCGGTCATGTCGGTGAGCCTAAAACTATGGTTTTTCTGCGATCTTGTGACCTTTGACCTAACCCAAGGTCACGAAAGTCCAAACCGCACGCTTCCGGAATACAGCCGTTCGTTTGGTGAATGTTTCATTGGAATCGACCCAGCGGTTACCGAGATCGGTCATGTCGGTTAGCCTAAAATTGTGTTTTTCTGCGATTTCGTGACCTTTGACCTGACCCAAGGTCACGAAAGTCCAAACCGCACGCCTCCGGCACACGGCCGTTCGTTTGGTGAAGGTTTCATTAAGATCGAACCAGCGGTTGCCGAGATCCGCCATGTCAATAATTCCAAAATTATGTTTTTCTTCAATTTGGTGACCTTTGACCTGACCCAGGGTCACGAAAGTCCAAACCGCACGCCTCTGGCACACTGGCGATCGTTTGGGTGTAGGTTTCATGAAGATCGAGCCAGCGGTTGCTGAGACGGTCCATGTCGGCGAGATGGTGTCGGTCAAACCGTGTCGGTGAGATGGTGTCTGTTTTTTAGTCCTTCCCAGCGCCCAGATGACGTCGCCGGCTGCCAATGGACATTGACAGGGGCCAATGCAGATTACCTAACTACCCAGATACAAACCTAACTGCTTATTACAGACCTTCCTAGGTGAGCAGCTAGTTACAAAAACAAAAATAATTTTTGCCATTCTTGGTTGCACTCTGTACACTCAACCAGTTGCCCACCAAATCTGTCAATCAGCCCTCCCTGTAATACTGAAAAGCAAGCCCTCTATTCTTTCAATGATTGTATATGCTGTTTTTAAAGATGTTCAATGTGCTGCTACTGGCAATGGTTTCTGGCAACTGGTTCCAGTGTTCTACTACCCTGTTGGTGAAGAAAGTCTGTCTTAACCTTGTTCTGCTGTGGTCTTAACCTTGCAATTGATGACCTCTAATTGCATCATTTCTGTTAAATTCAAACATTTCCCCAAGATATCCCCTCTCCAGACCATGAACAAATTTAAAGACCTCGATGAGATCACCTCTCAGCCTTCTATATCTAAGTGAAAACATTCAATTTCTTCAATCTTTCTTCATATGCCAGTTTGCTTATACCATTAACCATTTATGTAGCCCTCTTTTGTACTCTCTCTAAAAGCCAACAATCTTTTTCATAGCTAGGAGACCAAGCTTGAATGCAGTATCCCAAATGTGGCCTGACATATGCACAGGAAAGCTTCCTGAGGACTTCCTCACTTCTGTATGATACATACAATAACACAGCTGACTAGTACCAATTAGCATCAGATGTCAGCAGCTTCCCCTCCCTCCCTGGGGCAACTATGCATCAGCTTTTGAATTCAGGATGGTGGTAAATCTACAATAAGTAGTATGCCAGTAACTTGTACAACATAAGATGGCATGCCTTACTGTTCTTTTGCACAAAATCAATACTAATTATTCATGGAAGATGAAACTAACCATAAATCAAAACTAATATTCAATAGATGAATATATTATCTCTTGATTCAAAATGTCAGTTCAAGGATGATACATTTTTTGCGCACATGTTACACATAAAGCTAATTTGAATCAGATGCACTGCACTGACATTAAACTTCCTGGAGTTAGGGTCAGGTAGAATGGGTTGTTCAAGGTTGGAGTGTTTGGTCAGTATGCTTTTATGACATTTTGGAGAGGCAGTGAAGCATGCCATGAATGCTGCACCTTCTATTGGTGTGAATGCAGCTATCCAAACGCCAACAGTGATGTGTAACATCCTCACTGGTACAAGTTTTTGATGCTTGCTTGACTTGATACTTTTGGGTGATCAATGTGATATTTCACTTGCATCAAGCCCCCAGGCTGGTACCGGATAGGTCTGCCATTGTGCTATTGGACCAACTTTTGGTACAAGTCGAGTGAATGTGTGCATGCATGTATGTGGATTGCTGAAAAGCACCAGTTTTAATATTTTAACCCAGACACTGAGGCAGTGTTGGAAAAACTGACGTTTGTTGGTGTCATGCATACTAATACATTATGTACTCGAGGATTGTGACTAGACTAAATGAAATATGTTGTACTCCAGCAGGGAAAACGAAGAACAACATTGTTTGGTCGAATGCTACCACTCAAAGTCCATACCTGAAGACAACTAGCAGTTTCAGCGATCCTAGCGCGCCGACCAGTCAACGTCACTACAGATCCTTGAAAGGCAGTACAAAGCGTACCGAACATGCTCGTCGGTGTTGCGCTAAAACCCGTAAAGGGCCTTGCTAAACCCGTCAACGCACAACTTGCGGCGCTTCATATGTGAAAAGACGCTATATTTGTGTCAAAGTCAATAATTAATCCAATATTTATTCAATATTGATTAAATATTTATATATTTAATCTGACATGATATATTTAGAGTAATGAATATCTTTTTAATATTAATTTTCAGATACTTGTGCTGGAGTACTCGCCAAGAAGTACCAGAAATCCCTAGTTGGCAAATCTGGGGGTACTTGGTATCGCCGGAGTAAATACCGGAGTAAGTCTAGTTTGGCCAGTAAGTGCATTGAATGCGCATTCGAAGGTCATTTTGTTAAAGGGGCAACTTTTTTTAGACACAATGGGCCCGTTCAATGCAAGAAAATCACTTCAAATTTCCTAAAATCCTCCCCGGAGCAAGCAAGTTCCCCGAGGCGATTACACCAAGAAACCAATGCCTTTTGTGTACTTATGGATGACTGTCAAATTTTTTTCGGGTAAATGTGTGCGAAGATAAACATGCGCCTTCAAATATAACCGCATTTTGGGTTCATCAGTGTCAGTGAAGGGTCCGTAATATTTGTTCCGAAATTTACTCCGACCATCCCCTATTCGCCCGTCCCATGTTCAGTTGTACTTCTAGTGCTGGGGTAGGAAATCCGACCAACTCTATTTAAGATAAAAATAAAACCGCCTATGAGCGGTTTTACAGGGAAAATTTGCTCCCCCGTCTAGCAGCTCTGGATCCTTCCAAGTCGATCCTTGCTTCAACTAAACATTCCAGACATGAACTAACGAAGTACATGAAGGAACTTTTAATATTCATGAGAATCGTTTTCAGTAAAAAAAAATTCAGTTTTTCCGTGCAAAACAACTTTCTTGTTTGTGAGAATAAAACTATTTTAGACGGATTGTTTCAGTATAATTTTCATTAAACCATCATATATTCCAAAACAATAGTCCATACATATCCAACAGTCACGCGGTGTTTGTTGTACCAGGTGTGCGTTGGGCCGGCTCCTGGTGTCTGGTGCGTATTTGTGAACTTCGTTGACATGGATTAAGTATACTTTTGTTACCATTCTATCTACCATTGCTCATGAAGTTGTCTTATAACCTCATCCTTCGCTAATAATTTAACCACAGCCAATTTCCGGGTCTGAGGCAGAGCTGTGTATTATGCGTCGGTGGCGAATGGTGCGCACAAACTCGAAATGGCGCAAAGGTTGACCGGGCCATGAAATGTATTTTGGGGTGCTTGAGATTTTGGACAACGGAACTTTGCAATAATTCAAATGAATCGCGGGTGAACTCGTCTCATTAGTTGCGAGACTAGTCCTTCGGAGGAAGTGTTTGTTGAAGGATGATCCTGGTTGTGTGATCCGCCCAAGATAGTGAGTGCGATTCATCCTGAGCTCTGCCATGATAAATGTTATTGGTGTATTCACATCGCATCATGCCTATTTATCATAAATATTTGTTTGCGAACTTTGGGAATGCATCACCCATCTACACTCAGGCAATATCTATCCAATCTGCAGATATCATGGGTATATTTTTTGGTGTCATTGCTAAGGCAGCTAGTTTTCTGAATTGCTTATAATTAATTCAATCTTCTTTTTTTTAAACATTGAGCATGTGTTAATCTACCATCATGTTGACATGTGAGAGAGCATGCTGCCTGGTGATGTTATTGTCATTAAATTGTAAATTTCTGCCTGGGGAGGGAGGGGTGTCATGGACAACTGGTGTTCCTGAAGTTCACTGCTGCAGGGATAGTTGATAACTTCCCACACATGGTCCTGGCAAGTGTTCCTTTCACTTGCAATAGAATCCTTTCTCCTCTATCATCTTATCTAGGCATAAAACTATCTAGATTTGTTTGTCAAACTATGCTTCTTTATGGTGTGAGCTTTTCCTCTAATTTCCTTTTTCCATTCTACTTTCCGATCATTCATTGTCCATTTTTTTGTTCCAGTTCACTGTTCATGCACAATTATTACTCCAAGTTTCCCATTTCCAGAACTAATCACCATTTCCAGTTCGCTCTTTCCCTGAGTAATGAGGGCTCAAACTCCAACTACATTGGAGTTACTAGGTAATGATTTGAGTGATAAGTACCATGAACATATACTGTCACAGCATGAATATTATTCCTTACCTCAACCACTTAACTTGAATGTTGGGTTCTCAGTACTTCATATCAATGCAAGGTCCCTCAAGAATAAATTAATGTTATTATTAATTATAATGTTATTAATCTTCTAGGAAATTTAGAAGTTGATTGGTCAGTTATTTGCGTGTCAGAGACATGGTTGAAGAAAGATTTAGAACAATACTTTAGTCTAAAAAATTATAATCTCTGCATATAGTAGAAAAGAAGGTGAAGGTGGAGGTACAGCAATATATCTAAGTAATAGATATGAGGCTAGGGAAAGAAAAGACCTGGAGTGATCATTTTGAGACAAATTTTCTTGAAATCAAAATGAAGTTTGATGTACCAGCAAAGAGATTCCTATTGGGGGGAAATATATAGACCTCCAAGCTTGAGCCACACTTGAATACACACATATTTATGGACTACTTGGAAAACATGCTTGACTCATTGGAAAACACTAAGTGTACATGTGTCATAGCAGGGGACTTCAATTACAATATTTTGAAATAACACTGATAAACCTACACTTAGTTTTATGAATATGTTAAATTCCTGTGGATTTTTCCCAACCATCTTAAGAGACCCGGATTTGTAATAATTCTGATGCCGTTTTGGATAATATATTTATAAATGATGTTAATGTCTGGAATAATTAAGAAATTCTACTTAGTGATTTATCAGATAATTTTCCAGTTTTTCTTTATCTGTCATTAATTCAAACACAATTATAACAAGACATTCAGTGACAGTCTTTGATAAGAATAAAATCAGTGCATTAAATGATCACCTCATGAGTACCTTGGTAACCTTTTAAGATGAGACTGATGTTAATCAAGCATGTAACAAACTTAAGGCATATGAAACAGGTATGAAAAAATCATCTAAAACTTTTACATCCAGTAGAAGAATCAACTTAAACCATGGGTAACCCCTGCACTTCTGTGTTCAATAAATACAAAAAATATACTATATGCAAAATATATTTGGAATATAATTTTACTGGATGAAAATCAATACAAAATGTATAATAACATGCTTTGCAGTGTGCTTAGGGATGCGAAACGATTATATTACAAGAGGGCATTCCAGGATAGCAAAGGTGATGGCAAAAAAACATGGTAAGTATTTGAATGAAATTATAAACAAGAATGAATTGCAAACAGTTCCTCCAATGTGCTTTATTGATAACTCTGGGGCTACCTGTGTAAATGAACAAACACTTGATAAATTTAATGAATTTTTTTCCAATGATATGTAGTGAGTTGTAAAAAGATACCTGCAACACACATCAGTCCATTATATTATGTTACACAGCCTAATTATGCAAGCATTAACAATATACCTTCTGCTAATGATGCTCAAATTGAAGACATACATCTTGAAACCCTGTTAGTGGAGGTATGGGTAACATTAGTACACAAATTTTGAGTGGGACATCTAGAAGTATTTTTGAACATCTAACATATTTCTTTAATCTTAGTCTGAACACTGCAATATTCCCTGATACATTAAAGTCTGCAGTTATAATTTCTGTATATAAATCAGGGGAAAATAATAAATTGACTAATCATAGACCAATCTCTTTGCTACCAATATTTTCGAAAGTACTGGAAAGATTAATACACCTTTGGGTACCATCATTTCTAAATGAAAATAATATCATGCACCCATTTGCAATTTGGTTTCAGAAAAAACGGCGCATACATGCCAATTGCTCTCATGCATAACCAATCAACGAATAAATCCCTTGTAAATAATAAATCAGTTTGTACTCTGTACCTAGATTGAAAAAAAGGTTTTTGACACCATCCGCATCAGTATTTTGTTACAAAAATTGAACTTTATTGGTTTTAGAGGAAATATATATAAACTATTAGCCCCATACCTATCAAATAGATCTCAAAGGACCAAGATGCATGATGTCATCTCCCATCCATTACATATCACAAAAGGTGTTCCTCAAGGTCCGATTCTTGGACCTCTTCTATTTACTCTATACATTAACGATCTCTGCAATGTTTCCAATTTGGCTAACTTTTACCTATTTGCAGACGACACTGCCGCAACTATTACAGGTAATGATCATTATGAAGTACAATGTAAAGTAAATGAGGTAATACCCAAAATAATTGCATGGTTTCATACCAACAGATTATCTATTAATGCTGAGAAGACTATATAAAATATTTTCCAGGAAACCATGTGATCTTCATGTCAAAATAAATACTTCCAGTATTACAAGGCATAGCTGTATACAATATTTAGGTGTATTTATTGATGAAGACATGACATGGAAAAGCCATATAGATGCCATCTCTTCAAAACTTAGCAGGAATATTGGAATTATAGGCAAGTCTAGGTACTTTTTATCAACTTGTGAAGTGCTTCTTCTGTAAAATTATTTAATATTGCCATATCTAAATTATTGTGCTGTTGTCTGGGAGAGTACCTACCACTCTAAGCTCGACAAGATTATTAACACTCGCACGTCCGGCGGTCCGCGCCAACTTCGCATGTCCGGGGGGGGGGGCAGATGTCTGCCCCCCTCCCCCCTAAGATCTCTGGAACTATGCTAGGTAGCGACAAACGGAAAACGGCGTTGAATAGCTGGTGACGAGCTCTATCAAAAGTGTTTCAGTTATTTTTTCGCTCAGGTCAACATTCAGGTCAATGGGCCATCATAGGTCAAATTCGACCAGATCAGGTGGGACTCAGATATTGGCACATATCTCAGGACCTGTAACAGATAGAAACAAATGGCGAATGCTATTCGACAGTCCTTGAAATGCGCTATAGACAATAGGCGGTGTAATTTAAGGTCAGGTCAACCGAAACTCAGGTCAAGGTCATGAAGTCATGACCTCAGGTCAAGGCCTAGGGAGGTCATGTAAGGTATCAATCGATACGTCTGGATTATACAAGCACAATGACGGTAATGTCAGCCTTCTAGCTCAATGCAGTGCGGTGTAATGCGCATAAACGTATAGTGATCTCAGGTGACCTCGGAGACCTTGGTGAGGTCACTGAGCAAACATGTCAGCGGTAACATTGAGCATAGCTTCCATCTACATGCCACAACAGTTGTGAGATCAATTCCGAGCGCAAATATGTAACTAGGAAACATTTGTATATTTTACCATAGCCCTATAATGGGGAAGCCATGGCAGCGACCTGACCTCAGGTCAATGCTACTGAAAAATCCGAGACATATGGTATGGTCCCTGATGAGATCAGGACGTGTTATAAGTTTGAAATCAATCGCACAATTATTGTGGAAGTTATGCCACCTAGAACTCCGAGTGTAGTTGGGTCACTTCGCCTGACCTGGTGACCTGACCTGAGATGACCCAGAGCCAAATCTTTCTGAGGATATGCGGAAAAGACCAATGAACAGCTATGCTAGGTTTGGCCCTTCTAACCCGATTAGTATTGCAGCAAATTCGGAAAAACCGCAGGGGGCAGATATCTGCCCCCCCCGGACGTGCGCGGGTTAAGCTGCAGAAGCGTGTTATTAGGATTGTTAATAAGAAACCTTACTTATACCATACAAATGAATTGTTTATTAAACATAGAGTTCTAAAGTTTCTGGACATAGTTGATGAGCAATGTATTTACATCATGTTAGGTTTTCTAAATCAATCATTACCGGCACCTCTTTCTAATATGTTTCAACTTCATGAACAAGGTGGCCTCAGAGTTAGACAACACTCTGAAATGCCCTTTTCTGATATCAATTATGGAATGTTTTCATTACCCTTTATTGCACCCAAAAGCCTGGAATAAAATATTCAATGGTCCTCCTCTCGCGTCTTGGAGAGCCTCCTCTTACATCCTGGGGCCCGTTTCACATGGCATAGGGCTTCCTGTCATGCTCCAGGAGCTTTCATTTTCTGGGGTCTCCCTTATCGTATTGGGGCCTCCGTGCTAATTTTTGCCACTTTTAATTTCTTGGGCCTCCTACCCTCTCCTAGGTGATTGCTTTTTCAAATTATGGGCCTCCTAATGGAGACCCATAATTTGGAGAATCTTCATTTCGTCCTGGAGGCCTCCTTTTCGTTCGGTGTGGCTCCCTTTCTTCGTGGGGCTTCATTGTCGTCCTGGGGGTTTCATTTTTGTCTGGCCCTCCTTTACGGCCTGGGGGTTTCCTTTTCGGCCTGGAGGCCTCCTTTACGTCCTGGGGGCCTGTTTTTCGTCCTGGTGGCCTTTTTCCCCTGGGGGCCTCATTTCGTCCCGGGGGGCCTCTTTTCGTCCTGGGGAGCCTCTTTTCGTCCTGGGGGTCTCCTTTCGTCCCGGGGAGCCTATTTTCGTCCTGGGGGCCTCCTTTTTGTTCTGGGACTCCTTTTCGTCCTGTGGATCTCCTTTTCGTCCTGGGGGCTTCCTTTTCGTCCTGAGGGCCCCCTCAAATTTCAGGAGGGGCGGCGCCCCCCGTCTCATAGCAGGGGCCGAATGCCCCCGCCGCCCCTCCCCTGGTGCCGACGCCCCTGGTCTCAAAGGCTTATTTTTTCAGCGAGTTCAACTACCGTATTTTCCCTTGCTGATGCAGAGTGATATGCTCATACCACTCACACTGGCGTATCCTCTGTATCCACAGGCCCTATCATACTTTATACAAACCACTTAAACCAGAAGTTCACCATCATTATGATTGAACTCCTTGTTAGCAGGATTTGTCTGAAGGAAAGTTTGATGACTTTGTATGGAATTGGGGTACAGCTTGAGCACGTAGCACATCTTGATAAGCATAAATCATTGTGCAATGGCCAAGCTGCTAACCACTACCTTACCAAAAAAAAGATCATGTACTGAGGCAGTGAGAAATTATTTGTGAAATAGGGTGAATACACCACTTAATGAACATAGAATCAACATCCTTCCAAAAGATGTTTCAGCATGTCTTCTCAGTGTGAAATTTTTCAAGAAAATGGGTGGAAAATACCACCTAATGAAAGCTCAATCGACCTCCCTGTCTATGGCTTTTGTGACATCCTTGTTTACTAGCTGCTGATTATGAAAGCAACATGAACTCAACTGAAGACATCCTGATGCCCTTCAACAATTCAAATATGCCATAGTTGGGGTGCACCAATGACCTCTGATCAGGAAATTTCCTGAAACCGTATCACAGAGCCTCTTCTGTTTCAAATAGTCTTCCCAGTATCCTGAAACCCGGTATCATCCAGCACTCCTTAAGTCCTTATTCAGCAAGAAATGAAGCCCTGCACTGAATACAATATGCAGGCTTATCAAAGTTGCTCAGTGATAAATTATTTCACTTTCTGAATATACCACTTTCTGAACACTCAATCGACATCTTTCTCCAAGAAGTATCAGCATCCTGCTCTTTGATATGAAGTATTAATGTCTCCTTTATAACGGTACCTTGTTTATAAATAGCATGTGCATGCCCTCAATATGGAATGGTATTACACAAACATTTTGCAATGCAATTTTGGGTAAAGTGATCACCTATGTGATATGGGATACAATACCAGTTCATCATAGTTATTATTCTCCTTATCCTGATTTACATCTTTTCTTACATTATGAATCTTAAAATAAATTATCAAGGTCCAGTCATAATCACCTACACCATCAACTCAAATTTTAGTCTGAAAGGCATCAAAAACATTTTAAATTACACTAATTACATATCAAATTTCGACATCCTGCTATGCTCATTTCGACATCTCACACCTAATGAAAAACCAATATTTTAACCCTGTGTCTTCTTGGTGGATGTTTGCTATGTTTTCATGTCCCCTGATCCAAGATCATGATGCCAGGCATCCTGTACCACAATTACAGATGAAAGGATTATTTGTGATGTGCTGTTATACAATACCAGTGTGTAGCACCAGTATTTGCATCATCATTAACAGTATCCCCAAATCGATGTCAATATCCCCAAATTAGGTACCTCTTAAAACATGGAAAACAGGTATAGTCATATCCGGACACCCTGCCTGGTGTCCGGCACTCGATTCCCGCCGGTGACCTTGGAAGCGGCGGCACATCGCTGGGTGACCGCGTGCCCGCCGGCATTGGGTCAGCAATGCCAGGCGGCCTATCGGCGAACTCCGGCCGCCACCCTCGCCGGCGCAGGCGCGGCAGGCGCGCGCCTGGCGCGAGGAGGCGAGGGAGCAAAGGCGCCCAACGCCGACAGAGGAATATGTGTCCAGCTCCAAGTTCAAGTTCAAGACTCAACATTTGCTTGCTGAACATCCAAAGCATTAAGCCAAAATTACTGGAAATGTCTGAAGTACTACATCGCTACAAGTATGACATCGTATGCCTGGCCGAAACCTGGCTGAAGCCTGCGACGCCCAACAGATTGCTGCTGCTCCTTGGGTACCAGCTGTACCGGGCCGATCGCCCCGACGGGCGAGGGTACGGAGGAGTGGCACTGGCCGCCAGGGAAGGTACCAACGCGTCTCCACTGAAAACCACAACGGCTGTCAACCATCCCAACAGCAAGCTGGAGACGTGAATGTTGGTTAAACCAGACAGCAAGCGCCAATTCATCATCTGCACCGCATATCGTCCACCGCATATCGTCCACCGAGACTGAATCTGACCGTCTTGAAAGCGCGGACTTTGTAGACCTAGAAGCACAATTCCAGCGTGTGATTGTTGACTATCCTAAGTCCAAACTTTTTATTTGCGGAGATTTAAATTGTGACTTGCGGAAACCAGACTCGGACCAAGGTAGGCGTGTGCTGTCTAATTTTATTTTTGATTACTCGTTATTTCAGTGTGTGACCTCGCCCACCTATTCAACTGGCTCTCTCCTTGACGTAGTTATCACCAACTGTCGTGACATTGTGCAGCATTGCCGTACACAATTTTGTCATTTTAGTCCGCATAGATTCGTTCGTTTTTCAGTCGATGTGCCCAGATCCAGACCGAGTGGCGCCACCGTTCGCACGCGTTGCTTTCGCCGTACTGATCCGAATGCTTTGCTTTACGATCTTTGTTTGGCTGACTGAGTTCTGTTTTTAATTCTCCCTCCGTCACGCTCAAGTGGGACTGTTTTCTGAACATCTTTTTACCCATCATTGACATCCATGCTCCCATCAGGACTGTTAGAATCAGGAACCCTAGCGCCCCGGTCGTATCAGATGGAACAAAAGCTCTAATGTGTCGCCGCCGTGGTGCGCTGGCCGTTTATGGGCACCAGTCCACGGAGTACAGGGACGCCAACCGAGCTGTACGATCGGCGATTAGATGTGATAGCCGGAACGACGTTGAGCGGAGAATCCGTGAGGATGGGCAGAGGTCAATGTGGCGCCATATCAGGTTATTTGTCGGCGGCAAGCAGGCCATTCGTAAGCTACCCGACGCGACAGTTGATGACCTTAACCGATTTTTTGTCCGCGTGGGCCCGTGTGTGGCTGACGAGGTTAGGAGTATGGGAGCGACGCCGAGTATCTCCTGCCGTTTGCCGCGTGTCGGTGCCTGTGCGTTCACCCTGGAGTCGTTGTCGCTATCTCAGCTGCGAGCCATCGTCTTCGGGATGAGCGGGTCGTCGGCCTGTGGCGAAGACGGCATCAGCATCCACATGTTCAGGGTGTGCTTCGACTCGTTAGGTGAGGTGCTCCTGCATTTGGTCAATTCCAGCATTACCCAATC
Source organism: Imbricaverruca yamaguchii (assembly GCA_034440575.1). NCBI lineage: Eukaryota > Metazoa > Arthropoda > Thecostraca > Neoverrucidae > Imbricaverruca > Imbricaverruca yamaguchii. The sequence goes on from JAOTOL010001580.1 coordinate 64,849, forward strand.
CGATATTCCTGATTCTTGGAAGCACTCCCTCGTCCATCCCATCTTCAAGTCCGGTGATCCCTCTAACCCTTCCAATTTCCGTCCTATCTCCATCGTCCCAGTCATTACGAAAATTGTAGAGCGTGCCGTCCACCATCAACTGTACAATTACCTGTCCGATAACCACCTCCTCTCCCAAACTCAGCACGGCTTCCGTCCTCGTCACTCGACGGAAACCGCTCTGACCTCCATATCTGACCAGATCCTATCCGCATGTGACCATGTAGAGGTGTCCCTTCTCTGCCTGCTGGATTTGAGCAAGTGCTTTGATGTGATAGATCACTCAAAACTCCTGTGAAAATTAAGTCTCCACTGCATCGATACTTCCTGGTTTTCGGCTTATCTTCAGAACCACACCCAGAGTGTCAGCCTTACTGACAGTCTGGGTGTCATCCACAAATCTGCCCCGTTGCCCAACAGCATCGGCGTTTTTCAAGGATCATCTCTCGGACCTCTCCTCTACTGCGTCTTCGCCAACGACCTCAGCCTGTTCGCCGAAGGTGCAGTAGTTGTTCAATACGCTGACGACACCCAAATTTTGGTCAGTGGTAAGAAATCTCAAATTCAAAATGTTGTCACTCATATGGAAACAGTTCTGGCCTCCCTCGATATCTGGTTTCGAGCAAATGGACTGAAAATTAACGTAGCTAAGACACAGCTGATGATGTTGGGCAGCCCACAAAATCTGCGTGCCTTACCGGATGTCACAGTGAAATTTCGCGATCATCATCTACCCACCATTTCGGAATGCAAAAATCTCGGTATTATTTTCGATCGCTCTCAGCTGGGACTCGCACGTCTCAGAATTGACACGGCGTTGTTTCGGAGTTCTGGGTGGTCTGTCGCATCTGAGGGGGCACCTTCCACCTGCCGTCATCTCCGCGCTGGTCAATGCTCAGATCTTCTCGCAGATCCGCTACTGTATTTCTGTGTATGGTAACGGAGGCAAAAAGAACCTATCTCGCATCCAAAAAATTATAAACTACTCGGCTAGGGTAATTTTCGGCCGCAAAAAGTTTGACCACGTTTCGGATCTGCTGAGGAGGCTGGGCTGGCTCAGCGCGGAGAACCTGGCGAGTTATCACACCCTTCGCCTCATACACAAGGTGCGCCTCCATGGTGAGCCAGAGTCACTGGCTCACGATCTCACCACCATGGCGGAGATTCGTGACCGGACCACCCGTCAAGACCACAACTTGTATGTCCCCCGGTCCCACACCGAGATGGGGGAAGAAACGCTTTAGTTCCAGAGCGCCACACATGTACAACTCACTGCCACCTGAGCTGACGCGACTTCCCGTGTCGATCTTTGGTCGCCACCTACGGGAGCATCTACTTGACCTGCCGCCCGTGCCGGACTGATAGACTGCTCGACTTGCTGTTATTTTTTATATATATTTTTTATAGTTTAACTTGTATTCTGTGATTTTGACCCTCTTTTTTACCTTTTGTGCTGTTGTTTTATCTATTTGACGCGATGTCGTAATAGCCACAAGTCAATTGTGGATGACCTCAATACAGTGTCCTAAAATTACTTCACCATTAACTGTGTGGATGAAGAAAGAAGTTGCTCGGAAATGATGAAAGATTGGAAGAAAATAAAGGATCTCCACTTAAGGATTAAAAAAGCAGAATGCCTTTCACTTCAGTCACATGCATTTTACATTATTTAGCACTTGTGTGATGATGACTGCCCACACATGTGGCAAAACGGTAAAAACCTAAGACAAAGATGAAATAGCACAATTCCATTAACTGTGAATTTCCAGGCCACATTCTCAATTATTTTACACTGCCTCAATAAAAGTCTGTGTCTGTCATATTCATAGAGTGAATGTCAGTATTGGGTTATACAATTTAGGAGGGTCATCAAAATACTGGCATTACTTGGCAACATCAATATTTTGATTGGTTTTACTACTGGAGTAAGTACGACTGGAGTAAGTATGTATGTGTTTTTTGTAGTGCAAATAGCCAATATTGTGCAAACTTTGGCAAAAAGTCCAAAATTAAATGACATAGGAGGTCGCCAAAGAGGCCCGACGCACCACGAATGCAATAAGCACCCTGGCCGAGGCGACACAACCCGAAGATCATCAGAGACCAACTCAGGCCAAGAACATTGGGACTAGCAGTTGTTGAGAGCAGTTATGCCAATGGGACGGTTATGTCAATGAGCAGTTATGCCAGTGATGCCAGTAAGCAATTGGCATAATGAGTTATGCCAACTGCTGTGCGTCCGGACGTGACGGCAGGGTGCGCACCCGTCTGGCGCGGTCACGGCCACCATCGCGTACCGCACGCTCATTTTTCTCCAAACATTTCAGGAGCGTGTTCTGGGCATGGCGTCTGCCTCGCCGGTGGCGGACGCGGAAGCGTTGCCGAGTTTTGCCTCTGTGAAGGAGTTGGTGAGCGGCGTGTGTACGGACGGCCGTCTGGAGCGGCAGCTGGCGGGGCTGCCGGCCGCCGCCGGCGACGAGTCGGCCGCCGTGGCCGACTGGCTGCGCTGGTGCCGCGCCCGGCCCGACGTGCAGCTCGCGGAGTCGGCCGTGCCAGACTCGGTGCTGCCCGGTGCCTCGCTCGTCGACGTCAAGGTGGGCTGTCGCGGTCGGGAGGCGGACGACCGGATCTACGAGAGCAGTGCCGAGGTGTGGCGTCGCGTGGCGCGCGGGAACTGCGCCCTGCAGCTGACAGGTGCGGCCGGTGTGCCGCGCCGGCTGGGCCTCGTCCGGGGGCTGCGCAAGTTCAGCGGCGGCATGGGTGACGACTGCGGCGACTGCAGTCCACAGGCCGACTCGTGGCGGCGCTACTTCCTGCGTCCGCCCGAGACGGTCCGCCGACTGCTGCTCACGCGCAAATCCGACGGCCAGGTGGCGCACCTGAGCGCCCGCTGGTTCGGCGGCGCCTTCCTCGTGTGTGTTGGATCCAAGAGCGTGAGTCTGGTGACGCGGCGCGCGGCGGACGTGGCGCTGTACAGGGCGCCGCGCTACGTGGTGGCCCGCCAGGCGGCGGCCACCGTCTGGCGCCAGCTGGAAGCGCTGACGGCCGCGCGCCGCGCCGCCCTGCTGGCGTTCCTGCACCACACGCGCTTCACGGCCGTGCAGGAGCTGCTGCAGCCCAACCACCAGTTCGTGGAGAACCTATCGACGCTGGCTGTCGCCCAGCTGCGCTTCATCGCTTGGACGCCGCCGCTGGCCGACGACGCGGCGGCGTCGCTGTACGCCTGCCCGCCGGAGCTGGGACTGCGGCTGGCGGAGTCGTTCGGCCTCAGCCCGGTCGAGTACTCTGTGGTGGTGGGTGACGTGCAGGAGCGGCTACCGCAGCTGATGGCCGACGTCAGGACGGCCCACGGCTATGAGGGCCAGGTTATGGTCTTCGTCGACGAAGACGGCATCGTCATCGGCCTGCTAAAGAAGAAGACGGCCTGGTACATTCTGCTCCGGGCGTTGAGTGGTAAGGTCATCTGGGGACTTAGACGGCCCTCCTTTGTCGACATGATCCCAATATTACGCCAGCGGTTTCTGGAGATTCAGACGTGGCTGGGCCTGGAGGACGATTTTGTTGATAGTTGGTATGAGCTGGCCATGGCGTTTGCCTCATGGTGTCGGTATAATGGTTGCAAAGGTGTCACCTTGAGCACTATGCTGCCGCCGCTGTGGGACACGTTCCTTCGGCAAAGCGGGCGTACGGACCGGTTTGATGTGGTACTAACTCAGTAGCTGCTGCCTGCCTGATCATGGGCACTAAGTGATCATTACAGGCGGTGCGCCCTCCAGCACAAACAACTAACCACTGTCCGGCCAACGTGAATCACGGACGCTGTCCCAGTACAGAGCAGCATTGGGGTGTTGTAGCACCAGCACGGACTGATGACGCTGGTTGGTCTCAGCAGACTAGCGGTGTTTGTCGCCTTCAACGCGGGCTTGTACCCACCAATTGTTGCCGGTAGTGGGAGACATTAATGACGGTTGAGTGCCTCACTATTACATAGCACCGGTGGTGGTTGTCGGCCTCACTATTATGGTATCGGCTGTGGCTGTTGAGCTCACTATTTTGTGGCAGTGGTTGTCGGCATGGATGTAACCACGGATTTGACATTGGTGAGGGGGACAAACCCGAGACGTGGTAAGATTGAACAGGATGGAGGGACCTAGTCCCGCCTTCCCTCCCCTCCCCTCCCCTCCCCGCCCCTCCCCAGAAACAAACTTGGATTTTGGCCATTTATTTTTCAATGCCACTTTCAGACACTTCAATTCAATGTTAAGCGTATTTAAAAATTTTCAGATTTACCATTGTTAAAAGTGATGTTTTGGGGACCAAATGTTCCACGAAAATTAGCAAGTTTCACTACTTATCGCTACCTATGAACGTTTAGTTTTATGTCGTACGTGCCTGACCAGATTTCACGATCACCATAGAGCAATGCTGTATGTTAAACGTTGCCCTCTTGTAGCAGGAAAAACATAAAATATCGGGCTGGTTTTATGGTAGCAAATATGAACATGTAATTTCCTTTCCATGCTTTCCTGTTTTACGGCGACACATTTCGTTGCAGTGACACGCAAGGAGGTTAAAGGGTCTGGCACTGAGAGAACGTACCCCCACGTGGAAGGTGGCGTCCCACAGGCCCGGAAAATGCGTCCCTCTGAAAAGGTTCCAGCGTACCTTCTCGAATTTTTAGCCTCAGGCGCCTCTATGAAATAAAGACACCTTTGGCAGGAAAGGCGCCCTTTGGGGAATGGCCGAGTGCAACCCGCCCCCTCGAATTTTTCAGCCAGAGGCGTCCTTCAGGTGCTGTCACAGTAACGCTGCTCCAAAGAAATGGAACGAATAACGCACGACAATTCCTGGATCGAACGAACGCCCACATGACAATTCCTGGATCTACCCCTGATTACAACATTTATCTCGGTTATGAACTCTGGCTAGTTATAAAATTGTGCGCATTCGCGTGTGGCTTCTCTGAAAAATTTGACAATTTCCGTTGAACCATTAAGAGGAAAGCGGACAAACTGAAAACAAGTTTTGTGTTTGATATGTCCGGAACAGCAATGTAGCAGCGTAAACCAGCGATGAGAGCACCGTCCGAGCAGGTTACGACGGATTTTGGGGGAACCCCTAGTCATATGATACGAGTGCTTGCTATCACAAAGGCTGGAAACAAAAATATATCTGATTCTTCTATTCTTATTACACTCAAGTATCGTAAACAACCCGGACCTTCAACACCTTTGAAATTATTTCGATATCTCAACATTCTGATACCGTACGGCAAGCCACGTCAAATTACACCTACATAATTAAAATTGAAACGATAACTACGAAACGCGAGGACTCTGGAAATTAAACTAATCTTTGACCTTGAGGCTTGATCTGACATGTCCCGGGTTGAAATGTTAATCCGGAGTTTCCCACAGGCTATCTTGATACCAAGCATGGGTAGTTGTGGGCGAAAACGAGAAAAAAACGTGGGGCAACCGAAGAAATGAGTTCGACTATTTATTTTGAAAATTACTGTGATTTCTGAACAATTTGATAGAGTACGACACGGCACGTCGTATGACTCCACTTGATGAAAATTGAAGACAACGATGAGGCGCGAGGATTTAGAACCATGTAAGCTAACCTTCGGTCTTGTGGTTTGACATTGACATGTCCCGATTTGAAATGTTACTTGAGGTGCACCACGTGAAATTGCTTGGTACCAAATGTGGGTAGGTTAGGGCGAAGCAAAAAATAGGCGACCAAAGAAATCGGTTTGACCTTTAACATTGGAAATTAGTTATATTTGGTAGCATTATAATATGGCGCAGGCCACGTCGAGTGACACCCACTTGGTGCAAATTAAACCTACAGCCACGAATCGCGAGGACTTCGAAAAATGTAAACTAGCTTTTGACCTTCAGGTTTGACCTTGACATCTCCCGGTCTAAAAATGCTACTCGAGGTTTCACCATGGGCTGGCGCTTGATAGTGCATCCGAGTAGGCTTGGGCGAAAACCACAAAAAAGGTGAGTCGACCGAAGAAATCAGCTTGAATTTTGATCCGTCAAGATTATTTCTCAATTCCAACTTTCTGATACTGCACAAGACAACACAGGCTATTGTTTGATACTAGATTTGGGCAGGTTTGGATGAGATACGGGGAGACGACGGAAGAAACCGATTGCGTTGAACCTTCACCGTTAAAGTGGTAATGTGAGACCTATGTAGTTAATTCCAGCGCGTTCAGTTCAGGCAGAAGCATTTGTGGTAATTGATTCGAAAGATCATAAACCCGTCGCTGAATGCCGATGCCGATGAAAATGCGGCTCTGGTAAACTCGCCGCTGAACACGAATACGATGACTGCCCATCAGGGTGGGAAACTTACTTTCCGGGTTTGGAGTCGGTGTGCAAACAGATTTCTTCCGGAGTACATTTTCATGGACATTATTTTGTATGCATGGAATCTATTTGCCAGTAACCGACGGGAAAATCATATGTACCTAGTCGGTGTCTACGTAATATGCATAAGTAATACACATCATTTTTGGTCACATCAAAGTATAGAAACAAAGTAAACAATGGACGGCACCGCAAGACAGGGAGTTGTGATGATCAGCTCAGCTTTGTCTCTCGTAACTCACAGGAGCAATGCGCTTTCCTTTCACTGTTGGTCTTAGTACAATGCTAGCCAAATGGAAAACAAACACAAAATAATTCACGCTTCACCCTCAGCTCATAACACACACCTACCTACATACGCAGCCAGTTTCCTGCGCGCGATACGGACCGGACGCCAGTACCCCACGGCCCACACGCGACAGTCGGAAGCGATGGCCATGCGCAAACAAGGTCTTGTGTTTGCAGTATGGCACTGTTAAACATGTGTTCAAAGTTGCTAATGGTTATGACGTCATTTAAAAAATACCTTGCATTGATTGGTTGAAAGACAGTTCAGAACAGAAAATGCTCACGAACCAAATTTCGATCGGCGGCCTCCGGGACTCCAGAAGTAGTCTCTTAAAATGGTCAGTTTTTCATACTATATGGTGGCTCGAAAGCAGGTTTCTGGAGACGCATCAGCCGAATTTGTAGGGACCGGCCACTATTCAGTGCGCAGGCGCGAGGTTTGGCGCGTTGTGGTCGGCATTTCCGCTGGTTGTGGTGTGGTGTGGTATGTGTTCAGGTTTGTTTGTTGTTTGTGTATTGGTTGGTTCACGACACACTATGCACATTCACGGCTAATGGCGCCGCCCACACTGTTTCGCCGGTGGGCCGCAGGATTGGGAAATGTGAGTGGCGCTAGAGTCGAACCCGGGACCTTTGGTACCCATAGCCCGACACCTTAACCAGTCGGTATGTGTTCAGGTGTTGTCTGTGTGCTTGATGGTACGAAAAGTGGCTAGTTTATTTGGTAATCGTAAGTAGAATAACATGATTGGTGGATATTTTATTCAATCTTGTATTAGTTCTTTAGTGGTATCTTTGTTCCTTCTGCATGTTTGTGTCGGAGTACATGTGGAGCCCATTCTATCTAGTATAAGTCCGGAATGCAAAAATGTTTTAAGAGATGAAATCTCTTAAGAAGTGTCTTAATTCCCACCCTGCTGCCCATGACTTCCCTCAATAGTCTTCACGGTGTCCAAGGAGACGCAGAGTAACATTTGTTCAAGATATATAAATGTATGAGCAAGGCAATGTAACCTGAGACGTGTAAAGCCCTGCGATAATGCAAATTTGTTGCCCAGCAGAGCACAATTTTCCACCCAAGCGAAAACAGAAGATGGTCGAGGTTCATGTTATTCAGGAATTGGCTGAAGCAAATTTTTAACATTTGCTGATTTGCCATTCCGATATTTTGTGACGACAGATAGTTTGTGAAGCCAGTTGATTGGCGCGCCATTAGCCGTGAATGTGCATAAAGTGCGTCGTGAACCCCGTTGATTGGCTAGATCGGCTTAGAGTATTTTTTGTGATCCTCTTGGATATATATTTTCACTTTATAAATTATTCAGTCGAATTTTGCCGCCGTGATACTCAGATAGCTGAGGCTTGGGGGAATGGAAAAATTGAGGGAACAAATCGCCACTTTTCATAAATTGGGGGGGGACATGTCCCCTCCCCCCATCCCCCAATGGTTACACTCATGGCTGTCTACTTCATTATTGTGTGGCACTGGCAGTGATTGGCGGCCTCACTATTGTGTGGCACTGGCAGTGGTTGTCGGCCTCACTATTCTGTGGCACTGGCAGTGGTTGTCGGCCTCACTATTCTGTGGCACTGGAAGTGGTCGTCGGCCTCACTATTTTGTGGCACTGGCGGTGGTTGTCGGCCTCACTATTCTGTGGCACTGGCGGTGGTTGCCGGCCTCACTATTCTGTGGCACTGGCGGTGGTTGTCGGCCTCACTATTCTGTGGCACTGGAAGTGTCTGTCGGTCGTGTGACGTGCCACACAGAGCAGTCGTGTCATGTGGGCGCGTCCTACGAAGCCACCGGCGAGATCCAGCCAGAAGGAATGTGTACGTCTGGTGGCGTCCCTGCGCAGGTGCACTAGAGGCGGTTCGTGTGCTTCGGCAACAAACTACTCACCCCCATGTGTGTGACGCACGCACGCACGCACGCACGCACGCACACGGGTGTGTGTGTGGGGGAGTAATCATAAAATAAAATGACTGAAGTCCAAGGACTTTCGGAAAAGTGGAGCGGGGAGCCCTAGGAATGTTCGGGAGCCTGTTCAGATGTTCGCCCCCGGACCATATCATGGCTACCCCACTAACCTCGGAAATATCAATGTACATTTTGAAGGTGCAGGCAATCAGGTACTATCTGATTGTATCCACCATCCCAACATCTTCCACCGATAGTAATAAACCAAAGCAAACTCACGGGTATCAAAATATTATATCAGGAAATATTGGACGATAAAGCCCGCCTATGGTACGTTACGCCATACCTCGGTCGTGTACCCATGTTCTCAGCAGTAGTGCCAGTTTAAATGCAAAGCTTCCCACTTCACATAGTATGTGGCCATTTACTTTTTTCTCCGTTTTGCATGCGCTGGGCAGTAATCGCAAAAGATATGGTTCAAAATATAAGAAGTCATACGAAAGGGTTCGTTTCGCTTCAATTTCACACACTTCTGCCAACATTGCATGCTACATTCGTAAGGTCATCACATCCTCAAAAAATGTGCCGAGACACATTCGTGGAAGGCATGAATCAGAATTTAATGCTGCCAAAAGAATGAGCCCTAAAAGCGTTACGGGTTATCTCATAGAAAAGGCAAACGCTGCCAACAAAATTCGCTCTAAGCAGGCATTGCCAACCCACGAACCCGTTACCGATCTTGGCGATGATGTCATCATGTCATTGCCCGTGGTGCCAGATACCGGCTCGGACTCACATCATTGCGAAACGAGCGATACACACGCCGATGGTATCGTTTCCCCACGTGATAGTATATTCGACCCATGTGGTAGTATCCCAAGCCCATGCGATAATATGCTCGGCCAGGATCTCGATAGTAATGAAGCTGAAGTTCAGCCAAGTCGAGGGCGGATTGAATCCCCCATACATGAAGTCTTCCCATCGACCTCTGGGGATAAATCTCACGAAATTCAGTCGCTACCAACATGCGATTACCAAACAAGCACGGGTGGAGGCGTTCTGAATGATATTCTTTCGGAGCTTCGTAATTTATCTGCCAGGATTAAGGGCACCGAGGCCAAGTTCGTCTTCCGCGACGACTTGCTGAAACAGTTAAATGACCTACAACAGAAAGTCTCCCCTGAGGCGGTAAAAGCTCGCGATGCATCTGTTGCCGAAAGATGTCCTTGGCTGCTTCGTATAAGTACTAGTTCTGGATCATTAGCCTTCTGCGCGACTTGCATGCAGAACAAGAATATCGTAGTAGGAATGAAGGGAGGTACAAAGGACTGCGCTGGATAGAAAATGGCATTCCTCTGAACAGACGCAGTCATCTGGTGAAAAAGCATGCCGATGGCTTAATACATGAAGCATGCACACAAGCCCTACGAGATCGTGATCAGATTCAACGCCAGTTGGCCTTAGATTTAAAGAACAAACGTTGCCTTGATGAAACGTTGACGATGGATGCGCTAATGGTAATTTATCACACATCATGGGCCACTCGTATGCCGCATTTGAATCACAAATGAATAGAATGTTCCCCAGCATGATCACCACGAAAGAAGTGTTTTCCAAAGTTGACTGGGACGTTCACTGAAAGACTGCGGCTGCAGCTATAGACACTTTTTTTCACTGTATTTAAAGACCTGCTTTGCCGGTATTTAAAGTCACCCAATCCCGCTACTGGACGGTATCGGCATTTTCATGCGAGTGCCGACAAAGTTACACCAGATAGAACTTCTCGTCAAGTTATCAACATCAGATTCATAGACGCCGATGGCAGCCCAGTTGTGATCAATCTCTCAGTTGATATGATTCGAAACAGAGCTTCCGAGGAGGACTCATTGGAAGGAATCACTCACGAGTCCGGTGCCATCGGGTGCTTGGAGCATATTGCGGATGCTCTCACGACATCAGTGCTTGACTTGTCACCACAGCTAGTTGGCACCATGTGCTTTTCCATGAGCTCAGACAGAGAGGCAGTCTACGCGGGACTGCAGAGAGGTGTAGCAGCCAGATGGAGATAAAAGTTTCACAACCAGGCGTTTTTGCATTTGCTCGATAGACCCCATAAAGTAGTCATGGTTTGGTTCCGTGCCCAAAACAAGTGAATTTTCGTGGGCTGTGGTATTCCTTTGTCCAAGTATTGCCAAGATAGTGGGGGCCATTAGCAGATCATCGAAACTGATGCGTCTGGCACGGCGTATTGATCAGTCATTTGCATCTCTGCATAGAACTGTGGAAACACGGTTTGTTGAGTACACAGTCTTGTCTATCAATTCCATAACCAAACAGTTCGGTCAGGTTGTCATGACAATAGAAAATGATGGCCGACATGAAAATGATCCAGGTAAGCTTAAAACTCTAGAAGCACTTTGTGACATTGACTTCATTCCCACAGCCTTAGTGTTGACTTACATGCTGGATATTGCCAAAAAAGCAAGTAAATCTGGTCAGAAGGCGACTTATTCTTTGTGGGATGACCGCAAAACTATTTCCGAATGTCGCAGGAGTCTGAAAGAAGCATGCGATAATCGTGATTCGAACCCTTTGTTGCTGAAGCATGGTTCAGAATTATACGCGGGCAGTTTCAACGGGTTCAACTTTGAGGAAGTGGGCATATTGGCCAGGTCTCATAAGCGTCGAACTCGAACAGGCTGTGACTATCGCTCCACCTTGGTGGAAGCTCTAAATCGAGCCAAAGATAGGCAAATGGAGCTTGCCCAAGCCCTCTTTGTCGAAGGTGATGATTTTTTAGACGTGACTGAAGTGGAAAATGTAATGACACATTTGACGTTGCGGCATATCCATGTCATGACAAATCGGCCCTGAGACGGTTTAGAAACGAAGAACTTCGTGAGGTAGTCCATTACTTTTGTTCTTGAAGTAACATACGTTTTCCTAGAGATCATTGCGATTCTTGTCGGCACGAAGTCGACTGTATATGCGTTGAAAACCAGTTCATCGTCTTTAAAATGCGTGTCGCTGAGCACATTCAGTTGAGAACGCAGTGGTACGCGGGGTCAAGTGGCGTCAAAGTACTTGATGCGACATCTGTGTTACGTGATTTTTTCAGTTTCTTCCGAGCCGCACGTCGATATTCCAGATGTAATTGAACTGATCGAGATAGCACTACTCATGTGCCAATCCCAGTCCGATACTGAGCGGACAGGCAAACTCGTAAAGGACCTCTCGATGCAGCGATTTTGTGGAAAATTAAACGAACTAAAGTCCATAGAAAAAGACAGATGTGCAAAAGAAGTTTTTATTCGTGAGCTGGGAATAGAGCCGCATGATATGCCCATTGATGATTTAAAAAAGGAATGGTCGAAATCACATCGCCGTATGATCACGAAAACCGGCAAAACAAATCCGTCGTATCTTCATAGAAGTTGCTTTCCGAGGTTAAGTTTATCTCACCAAAGTTATGGAACAAAGGACAAAATGATGGTCCCCCAGCAAGTCATGAAGCATCCAGTGACGGAGGCGAAGATTCCCCGGAGGCGGCATGTTACGATGACGCTCTAGATGACGTCGCGTGTGTTGCAACAGCAGGACAGCTGCTCGGAGCTGGAGTCGTCGAATCTAGCCAGCTTGCTGTTGTTACTGACACCGGTATATCTGGAGTTGTTCCGGCAGCTCAGCTTGCTACCAAAAAGAGACGGGGATCAATTCTTGATTATTTTAAAAGGCACATAACACCACAGTCGTCTAACACTCCTTCGTCTGAGCTTGATGTCTCTGTTTCGGAAATTGTGAGTGTTAGCGATCCTGGCGTGCCATTGGAACAAAATTTTGAAATGGTCTCAAAACAGTTCGCACTGTTAGATCAGCCAGAAAGAACCAATGAAGATACCAACTCTGCGTTGTTGAATTATGATGCGGGTGTCTCGAGTGCTGTCGTTGAGGCGGCAGATGTCGTGTCTAGCAACGAACAACTACCGAAACTAATATGTGTAGCTTGTGGGGCTGCTCTTTTCCGTGATGTGCGAGATCCCAAGGAAATAGATGCAACGACTGCTACCTCATAACAGTTTTGCAGATACTTCCTTTGCTCAATATAACAGCGGAGCATTGCCACGACGGCTTTGCGTCATCTGTGATAGATTCGATGCGGGCTTGTTACAGCTATGCAGGTATTTATGATCCTCGGGAAATAAAACTGAAGCTCTCCGAAAGATACAGCCTTTTTGACAATGAACATCAGCAGGATGCCTCGGAAGCATTGACATGCATCTTGCAGGCGTTATCGGATGGGGGAGCAAACGTTACCAGCTTGATGATTGACACCACCACCAAAGTGCAGTACAGGCACTGCTTGCATTGCTCTGAAGCCAGAGAAAGTCGGTGGCAATTGTCACTTTGTTGTGATAAGGCAAACACCGTGGATGCGTGTCTAATGCAGCATTGTACTCAACAGACAATTGATGGTTATTCTTGTGGTAATGCCCATGTGAAAAGCTCGGAGGATTACATGCGATATGTATCAGGTCTGAACCAGAAGTTATCGTGATGAATATACAACGTCTAAACTACGAGAAGCGACAACGGAACGCATTCAGATGTAAACTGGATGGCCTTCGTCTGCCCCACGGAAGCAAATCATATCAACTGGATACTCCATGCGATACTCCATGCGATACTGGTGATACTGGTGCGATACTCCATCAGGGAATATCTCGCGACTCTGGCCACTACCAGTGCCTCATCAGGAAGGGGCCTCAGTTCTACAAGTGCAATGACAAAGTGGTTCAGATTGTTGAGGACGAAGCAGCTCTTAAGCTGCTATCTGTTGACGCGTGCATTTTGATATACCGGAGAATGCGATCCTGGCATTAACAACAATTATAAATGAGGAAACCACTCGGCTGTTTGTTGTCGTCGGTCGCTATGCCATGCACCTTGAATCAATTCCCACATAAAACGGCCTATATTGACAACATATATCATATGAGTATTCATATCTGCTGCATGGTCTACAAGAGGCGTTGCTGGACCCAAACTATAACACCGTGAGTGGTATTGTCATTCAGTGGCGAGGGCCGAGCAGATTTCGCAGGTTTCTTGAAAGCCTAAAAGGGTACCAAAGAAGCAGGCGCTGCCTCGCATAACCTTCAGGAAAGGATGTGTGGCTTACTCGGCTAAGAATGGCAACCGAGTAAAATGCGCTGCCTTGACAAGGTGACTAAAAGGTATCGTGACCTAGTCATGTAGAAGAAACGGAAAATGGCATCCCGTTAAAATGCGCGGCCTTGCAACAACTGTAACAATTGGCAGACAGGCTTGCTCAGCGTTCTACAAAGCCTAAAAAGGGTACCTGAGCAATAAAGCTCAGTGCCTGACCGAATAAGTATAACCGATGATGAGTATAAGTATAAGCTGCATGACCGACGCAATCGATGCGCCCCTAATCTCAAATAATTAACTAAATAAACATGCGGGAGAGGCATTATTCCCTGTAATGCCCCACCCACATGGCTGTCTATGAACAGTATTCGGTTCTTGGCATATAAAAATTGTCATTGTCGAAGAAGCGGTTCACACGCCATATGCATCCTGATCTTCTGCAAACCGCAAACATTTCTATACGTTCAGCACCAATGATGTTGCCGCTGCACAAATGCGTTTTCATTGATCCTTGGTGGTATAGCCAAACAAGGCAAACCAGCGGTTCTTCAATTAATTGGTTTTTCGTTGACCGCGTAGTGATCCTCAGCAAGCTTGAAAACAAACCGTGGCCAAAATGGAAGCGCGCATCTTTGCTGTTTTGCCAAAGAAGGAAATAAATGGCAGCACGTTCGAAATGCTGGCAGTACATGTCCGTCGATATTTCAGTGAATTGCGTTGATTCTTCTCTTTTTGTGATAGTTTTACGGCGTTTTTGTGTTTAGACGCTGATGGTTTATGTCGTATCGGTTACATTTAAAGGTATTTGTAACATTGGACCGAAAAGTTGGAGCGTTGCTCTCGTCTCATCGTAAATGCTACTTTTTCAGGGTGGCGGCCAGCGTCGAAGAGGGGAGAGGGACGACGGCCCCTCCCGCTCGCCGCACCGCTGGGGTGGCAGAGGGTGGGCGAGAAGTGGCAGCTCCTCGCGTGAAAGGCGCCAAACATCGGGTGTGGTGGCCATGGCCCACCGCGTCCTGATGTTCGGCAGTTCCCATGCGATGAGCTGCAATTTCTCGCGGGGCCGCGACTGCAAAACCCGATGGGGCTCATTCGCCATCTGGTTCCATGCAATGGACAATTCCAGGAGCGTGAGGGGTAGGCGCACTGGAATGATGCCAGATGATTGACAAGAGATGCGGGAGGCTGCGGCCGACCTTCGCCACACGAACCCAGGCTTTGTCGCCATTTGGATTGGCGGAAATGCCCTGGTCCAGAGGGAGGATCCTGACTCCCGGCGTCGGCGCCAGCAGACCGGTGCTCCACCACCTCCAGCAGCTGCTCTGCCGGATGCTGCTGGTAAAGCAGCGCACCTGGCTCTGCAGCTCCAGTACTTCCTGGGGTTCATCTTGCCTCTTGCCGGGGGCTGCTGCGGAATGTGGTCCCCATTGTCCCGGGGCCCGTTCCGCCGCAGTCCGGGGATGAAGCGGTCATTGCTGCTTTTCGCGGTCTCTCGGATTCGTACAGAGTGGCCGCGAAAAGTTACAATGCCCTCTTCATTGATGTGGAGCGCACCCTGAGGACCGCCGTGCGGATGCCAGACGAGATGGGCTGCGACCGCCCGGGCTTCACCGTCCCCGCCGATTGGTTCGCCGGCGATGTTGCCGGCAATCCACCTCCGGTGGACGGTGTAGCTCCTCCGCTCCCTGTGGAGCTGTACGCGGATGACGGGGTGCACCTGGCACCGCCGTCCTACGTACATATATGCAGGGAGCTGACCCGGGTGATCGAGCATTGTGTCGTATGGCAAGCGCGACGATCCCCCGAGGGTGAGAAATGAGTGCTGTTCTAAGCATAGGACAATTATTTCGTGCAATTAGTCCAGAGTGAGTCGGGCCATTAGTCCAGAGTGGGTCGTGCCATTAGTCCAGAGTGAGTCGGGCCATTAGTCCAGAGTGGGTCGTGCCATTAGTCCAGAGTGAGCATTTATGAGCTGTGATTTGTGATGTAGGCTGTGGGTTTTGAGCTTGCCAAACTTTGGCACACAAGCTTGCTTTCATGTGTTTTAGAAACTCATTGGTCAATGGCGTCACTATTCCACGTGTTACAGTTTAGTGTGGCGGCAAGCGCTGTGTGAAATATTTAAGGTACAATTTATTTGCTGTGACTTATAATCCAGGACATAGGCTTTGAGCTCGCCAGACCTTGGCCCATGAGCTTGCGTTCATGTGCTTTAGAAACTCATTGGTCAGTAGCGTCACTCTAGCAAAATAACCCAATTGTGGTTGACCCACCCAAAAACCCTAATAAACAATTAGCGTCACTATTCAACGTATTACAGTTTGGTGTGGCTGCAAGCGCTGTGTGAAATACTTCAGGTAAAGTTTATGAGCTATGACAATCTAGGCTCTAGGTTTCGAGCTTGCCAAGCTTTGGCCGGTGATCTTTCATTGACGTGTCTTGCAAGTGAGGAACCCGTAAGCTACATTACTGAAAAGGTAGTAATATAACAGGCATGCGCTAGGCACGCATTTGTTTCGTCTGTAGCGTTTCGCACAGGTTTCATCTTGGTATACACGAATGCTGTTTCGCTGTTTGTATTGAACGTGTCTGCATCTGTATGTCTTCAGTCATGTCATGAACGAGTTACGTGTGAAGTTTAGTCTTGTTACAAGTTCAATCAACAAGCTATGTCATGTGAATACAGCACATTGGAAGCTTGTACGTTGTATGGCATGGTCTCCATTCTGCAATCGAGGATCTTTTCGTCGCTTTCGACGTTTGTTTGTTTGCTTGTTTATTGGTGTTTCACGACGCACTTTATGCACATTCGCGGCTAATGGTGCCGCCCACACTTTCGCTGGTGGGCCGCGGGATTGGAAAATGTCTTCAGCGGCACGAGTGTCGATCCAGGGACCTTTGGTACCCAGAGCCGAACACCCTAACCACTCGACCATCCACGCCCCACGCTTCCGACGTGAGCCTCAAGTAGTTTTTCCGAGCTTCAAGTCCTCTATAGACTTTGAATGCTTCTTCGCATCGCATGTACATCATTGTTATGCAGTTGTTTGTTGCCAGAGAGTGCCAACTGCTTAGTCTTTAGTAAAATTCTTAGCCCCATCCGTACGCGTGAGAAAGAGCTGAGCTCTTACCTTCCATAACTCGTGCGGCGGCCAGGCAGCTCAGTTGAAAAATGTAACTGAGTGCATCGATGGGATGATATATTTGGCAGGACTTAGAAACGTTTATAAGCATCAGGTGCGAATTGATAGAAGCGATGATTCTTATCCATTCTGGACTATCCGCAAGGCATATTTTTCCTGACCACTGTGCTCAGGACATCACAAGATCGGCCGAAGCACTCGCCGTGGTCTGAAATTGTATCCAGAACAGTCATGTTGGGATAGGTGTCTCCGCCATCGATCGGAATAGGTGTCTGTTGTAGTCATGTTTCCGGACTCCGCTGCGCAGTCTGAGGAAGGGCGGCGTATTATGCGTTGGTTGCGAATGGTACGCACAAATTCGGAATGGTGCAAAGGTTGACTGGGGCCATGAAACGCATTTCGGGAGCTCTCGAGATATTGGCCACCAATCCGTCTTAAGACAACTGAAGTTAGCAATAATTCCAATGAATCGCGGGTGAACTCGGCTCATTAGTTGTGGGGCCAGTCCCTCGGAGAAGTGTATGTTGAAGGATGCTCCCGGTTGTGTGGTCCACCCAATATGAGTTTGAGTGCGACTCATCCTGAGCTCTGCCAACAGAAATGTTGTTTGTGCATTCACATCACATCAAGCCTATTCATCATAAATTTGTTTGTGAACTCTGGAATTGCGTCACCCACCTACACTCAGGCAACATCTATCCCATTTCCATATATCATGGTTATATTCTTGGGAGTACTTTGGCTACTGAGGGCATTTCCCACTAGATGCATTCCTCGACACAATTGCACATATTCACGACTCAGCTTGCTGACATACTGCTGACTTAGCAGTTAGCTGACTTAGTTACATGTATGTTTGTATGGTACATACAGCATGAAATGTTAACATTTATTTTTAATTCCATTAAAGCAATGCTACCTGGTTATGGACAACTCATTTTTTTTAGTGCAGCAAAATTTTAGGCATGGCTTAGTTTGGCAAGATGTTCATGCATACAAAAATGCTAACATTGGTTTTCAGCCCCACTAAAACAAGGTCAATTGTCAGTAAGTGCATACCTGTTTTTTGTACTCCAGCTAAAAAAAATTGTACTCCACTACCAAGAAAAAAATATGAAAATCCTACACTGCAAAAAGGTGTTCATTGCGTGAGACGAAATGTACGACCCTTGATATACCAGGAGGTGCTGAATTTAGACCAAAAGTAGCGTTAGGGATTATGCTATATTACTCAACGTTTCGGCCAGGGGCCATCGTCAGGAGTGATATTAAAAAAAAATCAATTTTTATATCACTCTTGACCATGGCCCCTGGCCGAAACGATGAGTATTATAGCATAATCCCTAACGCTACTTTTGATGTAAACTCAGCACCTGGTATATTGAAGGTCGTACATTTCGTTTCACGCAATGTCTAAAACCCAGGAGCACTTAAGAGCCATTCTTCGTTGTATTAAACAAAAGGTGTTCAATCCGGTTTGTTTCAGCAGCCAGCAAATATGCGGGACAGCTGGCGATCAAATCAACCCCAGTCCTCTTCATTGGTGCGTTAGAAAGCGTGTAAACATTCAAGAAAATAAGTTCCCTATCGGAACGTTCAGTCGGTTGCAAAGTGTTGTCAAAAGCTTCTCACTTTTGAGTTTGGGGGCAGGCGTCTAGGCTGCCCCCCCCTGTTCCGACGCCCATGATTGTGGATAGTGCCGGAGTAAAAGCGGTGGTCCATTCCCATTGGTCTCAGCACAAATTGTTCAAACTGCTTCAAACAGGTGATCAGCGAGTTGTGGACCGCCGTCCGACCGCAAAACTTGAGGTACGCCAGTCATACACAAGATGGCTCTAGCAGCTCCGAATAGGTTTTCATCTGTACTTAAGTGTCATTTCTTGCCGCCTAGCAACATTAGTCTGCATCAACAATCATTTAGCTGTTTTTTGGGTGGAACCGCGAATGTGGAGAATGTTAAGGACGGATCCAGGAGTTGTGAGGACAGTAGGTGGGTGGGGGTGCACTTGTCTGGAGGGGTGCAATTTCTTCGGGGGTGGGGGCGCTGCGAAAGTACCTGGAGGCACGTGCGTTAATTTCTGAAAATCATCGGAGGAATGCATGAAGGCAATGGTGTGCCGAAATGTATTGGGGTCACGTTCCATAGGCTTCCATTTTTAAAGTTGAAAGTATCAGGGTGGAAAAACCAACAATGAGAGGGTTCCTTAAATATATAAACAACGCCCATGCCTGGACTGCCTTTCAGCCTCTGTCTGAAACGTTTGTGAATATGTACTCAAACACATTGAAAGGGCACCTTTTTCTCTCAGATGGGTGCCTATGTCTGGAAAAATACAGAGGATTGCACTCGAGTTTTCCTGGAGGGGCGGCTCTTCCATATCTTCCAGTTTCCATTCCAAGCTTTCCCGGCCGCAGGGGCGCCATCTTCCGTCGGGGACACATGCCCCGGTGTCCCCCGGAATCCGCCCCTTATAAATGTCAATATTTCATTCAGATATGCTTGGTAACTACGCCAGCGTCAATATGAACACGCAGCTTCTCTGATTTCATTGCACTTCGTTTAGTTTAGCCGGGCTAGATCCCAAGGATTCGTTTGTCGCGCATCTGCTTCCTACGTTTCACATTCATTTCACTGATATCGCACCCTCACGTGGCTTCATCGTTGTCTCATCGTCACCCAAAGGCTGTCGTCTTATATGCTGCATTCTGATATTCTGCTGTCTTTCCCACCCCAGCCTCACCCGATCCTTCCCTGCCATCGTGCACTTTCTTCTCGCCGTCCGACACCCCGTAGCGCAGCCATTGGTAACGTGCGCTATTCGCCAGGCGCGGCAGAGCCACACTGGCACATAGCCTCACAACTCACCAGCTGCGTGGTGAGCCTGCCCTCCCGCTTCCTCCCTCTTTATCTCACTTCCCCGGCGCATCACGGTATCGGCAGCGAATGCGACTATGCAGGGAGACGGGAAGTCTCTAGGGAATGTGCCTCCCACCCACACACATTGGAAGGTTGGACCCCTCCTGGTGGACCGCACCCTCTGGGAAGGCTCGAGTGTACCCCTTCAAATTTTGCAGCTAGAGGCACCCCTTGGAAGACCAATTGGCGCCCCTGAGGGTATGTGCCGCTCCACATCCGACAGCAATTCCTTGATCCGCCCCGGCACTGTGCGCATTCTTAAATTGAGTATGGTGCTAAAATATCAGGGATCAGTGTAGCATCCGAAATAGCACCCAAAAGCCTGATTAAACTAATCTGGAGTCGGAAGCTTGATTTTTACCACCTGGGTTGGCCTAAAATAATTAAGGATATTTGTATAAAAAAAAAAAAAAAAAAAAAAAAAAAAAAAAAAAAAAAAAAAAAAAAAAAAAAAAAAAAAAAAAAAAAAAAAAAAAAAAAAAAGGTTGCCAAACTATATCAGGCATACTTGTGTCGAACATCCTGATATGTGCGAGACATGATGTGGGGATGAATGTCGTTGCCAAACATGCTAAGCATGCCATAACTGTGAACATGAACGGCGCGTTGTTCTGCCAGCTTGATCGTGCTCGGGTCACGTGTCTACAGTGGATGAATACGGAGCCTGCCAAACGTGTCTCTGGCATGGTCCGAACTGACCGTGTGCACAGTGTGCACGGAACTCGCCTCCCACATGTGTGTTGATGTCGTACGGCAACGCGGCTGGCTAAACCACTTCACAGCTGTGTGTAGATTACGAGGTTAGGCGCTTCCATCAGGCTATATTTCTCTCAGACACCCTCTGTTGCCCTCTTTCTCCTGTCCCCGCTGTTGTTGATGTTTTAGCTCAATACGCTAGTCCGTAAGCCCTTTCCTCTGCCTACAGCCTGCCAGCTCATGTCCCTCCCCTCTCTTGCTCAGTGTGTCGCTCCTCATCACCTCCTGTCGTCCCGAGCTTGTCGCTGGTGTCACCTGTCCGTCCTGTCCACCAGCCTGTCACCTATTGAGCTTGCCGACTCAGCCGCCTCCACCCCCTCTTCCACCTTGACAAGCTCCTGCGTTGACGAATCCGGCCATACATGGAAGATCACCAACAGAGGTGCTGTTGCAATGTCCGAAGCTGGTGTTGCAAAAAGAGAAAGCTGGTGCGTAGCGAACTGAATAAAACAAATTTCGATAAAGCTGGCGTTGCAGCCGCAGTACCTACCATGCTGTATTCCCCATCTGTATGATCTGTCGTTCAGTACTGGGGCTGGAGTCGGTCCCACCGCTCCAGCTGAAAAGCTGCAGGCGGTCTCATCGTTCCAGCTGAAGGGTTGCTGACGGTTCTACATCGTTCCATCTGAAGGGCTGCTGACAGTTACATTTCTTCGCCTGAATAGCTGCTGAGGAGCTGGAGACGATTCCATCGCCCCGGCAGAAGGACTGAGGACGGTTCCATCGCTCCGACTGAAGGACTGAGGACGGTTCCATCGTTCCGGCTGAAGGATTGCGGACGGTCCCTTCACTCCGGCTGAAGGACTGAGAACGTTCTCCATCGCTCCAGCTGAAGGACTGAAAACGTTCTCCAACGTTCCAGGGCGTGGTTAGTCAAGATAGGTCTAAACAGGCACTATAAGCGAATATTGGCCTTTGAATCTTCAAGATAAATGAGAGGATGTGATCCAAGCCAAGAGATACCCTTGTGTTTCCGCAGTTCGGGGCTCGTGGCCCGTCTTATTTTTCACACAGGGGAGTTTGCTAATTGGCGTACTTCACGACAATAGCATGCAATACACCTAGTGGATGGTATTGCTCACAAGTGTACGTTTCTGACAATTTTTTTGATGGCTCAATACATGGAAGGGATGGACGAGCCTAAATTAATTGGAAGGCATACCATATAAGCGTGTTAAAAGTTGAAATTATTGCGGGCAAACCCGACATTGAAAGGGGACGGCAAGCATCCTCCCAAACGTATTCAACGCTACCCCGCACAAATTCAGCCGGCCGATGTGCGTTCGCCGATTTGCAGGCTGTCTGCCGAGCGAACAGCATCAGCATATGCAAGTGACGGGGCTGCAGTTTCCCCGGACCGACACCGCTGTAGCTTCAGCCGGCTACCGTGTGCCGGGCGCCCCGCAGTATCAGCCGAGCCGCTCATCGGTCCCATCGCGACGCGCCGAGGCGGCCGTTTTGCATAACGTATCGCCGAGCAGGGGTCTGGCGGTCGGCGGTCGGCGGGCGGCCGGTGGTCGGTCGGTGGTCGGCGGTCGGCGGGCGGCCGGTGGTCGGTCGGCGGTCGGCAGGCGGTCGGTGGTCAGCCGGTCGGCGGGCGGTCGGTGGTCGGTCGATCGGCGGTCGGCGGTCGGTCGGGGTGATCCCGGCGCTGTGGTCGGTGCAGTGTCAGCAGCTGTGCCCTGGGAACCTGTCGACCTGATAGCACGTGCTGTCGGCCGAGACGAGCGCACGGTGCGTGGTGCCGACGGTAGACGGTCGGCCGGCAGCAGCGCGACACTGCTGCACTGGGGGGGGGGGCCTGCTGAAGTTCGCCGCCACCTCCTAGATGTGCTGAGGTGTACGCAGAGTGCTCTCAGCATTGGCTCAGCGGCGTGCAAAGTGTGTGATGCTATCCCTGTGCAATGAATAATCGGATAAAAACGTATATCAACTCGATTGCTGAGAAGGTGTCTTGGAATCGTGACTCATTCAACGCATCTTTCGTAGATCACTCGATGAGCACTGCCTTAATCTGGTCTGCAAATTAGGATTCAAAATCTAGAGTCTTAGTCGAAATTTTCGGGTGACTTCCATGTGCTGACCTCGTTGCCGCGCTTCTCCGTCCCAGACGTTTGCGAGCAAGTTTCCCGATAGTCATCTTGACTGAGGGTTCGCGGTTTTCGTATTTATATTTGAGGGTTCGTTTGTGCATGATTGCAGCTGGCGAAATGTTTCACAAACGACACCGTACAGTTGTCATTGCTGTCGGAATAGCTGAAGCAAAGGGGAATTGGTTGTTTCGATCATTCTCTTTTCCTGTGAACAGCCTGTGACCCAGAGAAACAAACAATTGGTACAACGGATTCCATGCCGAAAAAGCGAGCAACAGCGGACATCCTATAAGCTTCTTAGCGGCCTTTCTTCATTTATATATACACAGTGATGTATTCTACATTTGCGATGTGTGTAGCCGAGTGGTGAAATGACCTGGTCGGGCCTTGTACAAGAGCGGTATCATGACCTGGCCCGGCCTCGGGCAGGAACGATGTCATGACCTGGTCCGCCCTCGGGCAGGAGCGATGTCATGACCTGGTTCGGCCTCTGGTAGGAGCGATGTCATGACCTGGCCCGGCCTCGGACAGAAGCGATGGCATGACCTGACCAGGCCTCAGACAGGAGCGATGTCATGACCTGGCCCGGGCTCGGACAGAAGCGATGGCATGACTTGACCAGGCCTCGGGCAGGAGTGGCCATGACCTGGCCGGCCTCGGTCAGGAGCGGTGCCATGACCTGGCCTGGCCTCGGGCAGGAGTGGCCATGACCTGGTCCGGCCTCTGGTAGGAGCGATGTCGTGACCTGGCCCGGCCTCTGGTAGGAGCGATGTCATGACCTGGCCCGGCCTCGGACAGAAGCGATGTCATGACCTGGCCCGGCCTCGGACAGAAGCGATGGCATGACCTGACCAGGCCTCGGGCAGGAGTGGCCATGACCTGGCCGGCCTCGGGCAGGAGCGGTGCCATGACCTGGCCCGGCCTCGGGCAGGAGTGGCCATGACCTGGTCCGGCCTCTGGTAGGAGCGATGTCGTGACCTGGCCCGGCCTCTGGTAGGAGCGATGTCATGACCTGGCCCGGCCTCGGACAGAAGCGATGTCATGACCTGGTCCGGCCTCTGGTAGGAGCGATGTCATGACCTGGCCCGGCCTCGGACAGAAGCGATGACATGACCTGACCAGGCCTCAGACAGGAGCGATGTCATGACCTGGCCCGACCTCTGGCAGGAGCGATGTCATGACCTGGCCCGGCCTCGGGCAGGAGCGATGTCATGACCTGGCCCGACCTCTGGCAGGAGCGATGTCATGACCTGGCCCGACCTCGGACAGGAGCGATGTCATGACCTGGCCCGACCTCTGGCAGGAGCGATGTCATGACCTGGCCCGGCCTCGTACATGAGCGATGTCATGACCTGGCCCGACCTCGGATAGGAGCGGTGCCATGACCTGATCCGGCCTCGGGCAGGAGCGATGTCATGACCTGGCCCGGCCTCGGGCAGGAGTGGCCATGACCTGGCCGGCCTCGGGCAGGAGCGGTACCATGACCTGGTCCGGCCTCTGGTAGGAGCGATGTCGTGACCTGGCCCGGCCTCTGGTAGGAGCGATGTCATGACCTGGCCCGGCCTCGTACATGAGCGATGTCATGACCTGGCCCGACCTCGGATAGGAGCGGTGCCATGACCTGGTTCGGCCTCTGGTAGGAGCGATGTCATGACCTGGCCCGGCCTCGTACATGAGCGATGTCATGACCTGGCCCGACCTCGGATAGGAGCTGTGCCATGACCTGATCCGGCCTCGGACAGAAGCGATGGCATGACTTGACCAGGCCTCGGGCAGGAGCGGTGCCATGACCTGGTCCGGCCTCTGGTAGGAGCGATGTCGTGACCTGGCCCGGCCTCTGGTAGGAGCGATGTCGTGACCTGTCCCGGCCTCTGGTAGGAGCGATGTCGTGACCTGGCCCGGCTTTGGGCAGGAGCGATGTCGGTGTCGCCAGTTCAGACCAACGCGTCTCATTATCGATAGGCACGTGACCGGGAGCACTCTGGCTAGCATTCCTGTGGTGATACTATGCATAATAAGCATTCCGGAGCTTTCGGCCTGGTAAGGTGCAGGTAATAATATTGAGTTGGGGAAGAAGATTATAAATAGTAAGATATGTGTTATGCATCATTAAAAAAGCAGCCGTGTGCATAATCACCGTTACATGTGCAGTCCTAAGACACCGTATATCATAGCCAGGGGCGGTCCGTGAAACCCACATGAGGTCAGGAAGAAAAAATCGCCGGATTTCAACCAGTATTTTAGTAATTTATATAGTAAGTATATAATAAGTATTCATATATAATTATTTCCACGGTAAGATATGTATCAACAACTTAATTCGGCGCTGCAAAGTGCCAAACCAATCGCCATCGTTCCGAAGTCAGTGGATGTCAACCCTATCCCTCCTGTTCAAATGCTTCCAAAATCGCCAGGAAGTTTTCATATATAAATGGCGGGAAATAAAATAATATATTCATATATCATTGACGTTTTCATATATGTTCATTTCATAACCCGAAATGGCTGGCATACACACACACATATTGTAGATATTATTACATTATATATAATATAATAATGATATATATACAATATGTGTGTGTGTAGTATATATATATATATATATATATATATATATATATATATATATATATATATATATATATATATATAGATATATAGATATATATATATATGTACATAATTAATATTCTTGTTACTATTATTATTGATTATTTGGGTGCAAAATACATGAAGTTGATGGGAAGCCCCACATCGATCGAGTGCATGCTCAATGGTACCCCATGTTAAAAATCTAAATTATTAGTGGACAGGGCCAACATTGAGCGGGCACTTGCCCTTCAAAAATATAAAAAGAACACCCCCGGTCTAGACGTATATGAATGAAAAATGGAAAACAATCCTGAAAACCAGCTGTAGACTTCGTATATGCGCATGGGTGATAAGGGCGTGCTATTCTAAGCAGTATAGGTACATCCGCCGGTAGCCTAAATATAATGTTGGCTCCTTTTCCTGGCCGGATGGATTCCACCTTCCCATGAGGGTGCATGCCCCTAGTGCCCCACCCTTGCTTACGCCCCTGCACCGAGTGGGGAGAAATTATGTTGCAACAGCTATATCTGTTACTTCCTCCCACCCCTCCTTCCCGGCCGTGATCTTCAGTTGACCTGTCATAATACTGCTACTACCCGGGGCACCGCGCGATTCCTGCGGCGCTTGACATGAATGCAAGTCAGCGTAGGTCCAAGCGAAAAATCCTAGTATTAGGGAAAATACGGCTGATATCCGTGGACAAGGTACTTCAAGCTTTCCAATGAACCCGATTTTGTTCTCTTTCGATGGTATTTAAGATCGGAAATGTGTGAAAAACAGAAGTTTCACTGGAGCGCCTGCAGGACTGAGCAATTGTCCAGCCCCCCATGTGACGTCACCGATTGCCAAACGATATTGGAGGGCCCCTCCCTACCCTGCGCTTGTTATGAAACGAAAACTCCTATATGGCGAAATGTGCGAGAGGCTAGCCTCTGCCCACCGGTCATAGAGCTGTTTGGAAGCTAAGATCCAAATTATATAAATGTAAATTAACTTCTTTTCACTATAATTGTGAGTCACCAATGCATATTTGTTTCAAGTTTTTCAAGTTTGCCATTTTCCAGTGGATGAAAGCATCATTTTATGGAAATAGCGTACAACAATCCTTCCCAGCTCTCCTCAGGTGAGGCACTGCCTTAGCGCCTTACATGGACTGGCCGCCCCTGATCATAGCATTACGCAACACGACAATATGTAAATAAAACATAGACGCCAAGAGTAGTTCATTGAAAAAATGAACAGCACACGCAAGCACCACCGGGAAATATGACTCCAAGAGCAGACAGGACACCAATGGTGTGCAGGGTGACACGTGTAGAGAGGGGAGGTGTGCATATGGATCCTGGGAAGTGCATAAGAGACCGTATGAAATTCATGGCAACCCTCATGTTTGCAAAACACTATATCAACGTCAGGGCCTACGAATTTGCAGCCCTCAGGATACCAACCCACCAAATATATAGCATGCAAAGGCAACTGATCAGTGCTGATGTGGCCCCAGGCACTGTGCCCCTCCCCAGAAATGTCCAAATTGAACATGAACAATATGGTGATGACCGCAGTGGAGAGGCTTAGAATGTTATTGGTGTCTCCACTTCAATCCGAGCTTTCCGCTGCCACTGAAAGCACCCCTAATCACCGTCCCAATTCATCATTGATGTGGCTCGTTGACATCACAGCTGATCCGGTTGTGGAGCTTCAAAAAGACCTTGAGAGAACCCAACGATGTTAAAACTGATGAATTCGAAACGCATTGGAGAGGCTCGCCCGTAGCATTTCAACGAAAAGGCCAGATGCCTCCATCTTGAAATTGGCAGTTATTGAAGGGGCCCAACCGGGCGCGAACACCTCCAAAGAGGTGCAAATTAAAGCACCGCATGTAGTGCTCCGCCTTCAGAATGCGGTGGTGCCCGAGGATAGAAACCGCATCGCTTTCTAACGCGAGTGGAGGACAGACGAGGCCGATCAGAGATTGGAGATCCAATGGAATGTGGGCGACCGGACTCACGTCGTGCTGGGTAACAACATTGTCTCCGGTCAAAAGCAGGGTGTAATACAGGCTATAGCCAGCAGCCGACTATCCCTATTCTTCTGCGTCCCAAGTACACCGAGTCTCGGCTGATCTTTGACTCAGAATGTTCGTCCTGTACATGATGGTGCAATCAGTTGCTGCCTTTTGGCTTAGTATATAAGCATATCATACTATTATTCAAAGAGCAACATAAGATTCACTTTGAGACTTATAAATACTCAGATCGAGTGTGCTGCAATACTTATCATAGCTGCGAAGAGCATCTTGTTGCGCAATGGTGAGCATAGTTGCCGCTCTGTTATTAAGAAGGCATCAC